>WKFP01013668.1:9509-45705 GCA_011057875.1 Pterocles orientalis
TTTTACATACATTGGATAACTGTCCTTTTGCTTTCTTTGCTATGACCAAACCAGGTTTTACTCAGCTCCCCAGGTGACATTCCTGTAATGAGTAATAACTGGCCATAGGTCAGTCACTTCCATCCCTGGAGTCTCCAGTGTCACCCTCTCCTTGTATTTTCAGGATGTCCGCTACCATACCATGTCTTTACTCCTCTGTGCTGTATTTTGTTCCATGACAATAAGTCCTTCATTCCACATGACTAGCTATCTGCCATGGTTTATTAATTACAAAGTGTAGAGAACAAAAGCAACTGTGCAAAGCTAAGCAAAGATAACAGTTACCCAGTAATTAAATGAGCTAAAACCATTGCAATTTAAAACCAAATCTCCGGGCAGGCTAAGAAAGCCCAGGCAAAGCCTCACAGATCCTGAGGACTAAAAGAAGCCTGTGGCTTCTCACAAGCAATAGCAACTCCAGATTTACTGGGCTAAAAGATTACGTTGAATAATAAAAAGGAAGCTGCTCACAAGCGTTGAGCAGAAGAGTTCAGAATAGATATTGAGCAATAGCGCAACCACATCCCCTGGAGCACTCAGTAAATCACGGTTTGAAAACACCAGCTGGGAAGAGTGTGGGATGCACACTGGACTCTCACCAGCTCCTTCTGCAGTATGATTTCTTGAACACCATTCTGGTTTGAGACAAGCAGCACAGATACTGCACAAACTCACAATTTTTAAATGGTCTTCCTGTCCACGAACCTGTCTCCACCAAAAGATTTTAGCATCTTCATCTTGTATTTTTCTATTTAGGTCACTAGCCTAGATCATGTTTTTAGCTTGTATAAGGAAAAAAATGTGGTTTGTACTGCCCATAAATTACTCTGGAGAGATTTTGTTTTCTCACATCTCAAGGTTATGATTGTTCTTAGCCTTCTGTGTCATGTACAGAATGATTGAATCCTACCTCATTTCTCCTTGTGTCCTTCCTGGACAGAGAACAACCTCACAAACATGTCACGTACTCTGCAGGATGGGACAGAAGTGTAACTAAAACTTCATAGAAGCAGACACTATGATTTCATGTGTCAAACTCTAAGTGCCTTCCTGGTGCCATACATTATAAAACAATCAACGACATAGCTAATTATTGCACAACACATGCTTAGTGCATAAACCAGAATCTATGCATAACCTCAGAACAGAAGTGGAAGAAGAGTGCATTTTATAACTAGTATTTAATTTGTTTGGTTAAAGCCGAGCTGTTCTTCCATTTCTGTGTCCACACAGTTTTATTTGGCCCAAGCAGGAATGCAGAAGTGTGCAGAACAGACTTGCCAGGACTTCGATAAAATATGCACTTACTCATTTGCTTCCTGGACTGCTGATACAATGTCTTTGGAAACTCCTTCCGGCAGCAACCATTTTACAAACATATTTAAATGTACCTTGTGTATGCAGATGGGTCCAGTTTGTCCAACAACAACAGTAAAATAAAACCACCTACCGAGAACTGGTCACATAACTTGAATGTGAACATGAGTACTTAGTTGCTATTCAGGGCTTTACATCTGTAGATCTCTCAGAGTGTTTTTGCAAATTATCCACATTTCTCATTGGAAACTGAATCACAAAATGATAAACAAGTCGTGCATTGTCAATGCACTTAGAGATTTGGTAAAGTTTTTGGGACAAGCAACAGGTATTACTCTCTGCTATGAAAATCCAGTAAGACAAAAACTATCAAAAAAGTTTCTGTGATTGTTTCTCTGATACAGATAAATGAGGGAACAATGGTGTCTTGCATCATCCAGGAAAATACCTTAACCTGTTCGCCATGCTGCCTTTGGTTGGCGGCACAGATTTCTGCTTCCCATCCTGTGCAAGTACAGAAGCTTTAGGAAGAAAGCTCAAAAAGAAAACTCATAACGAGCAAAACCACGAAACATAATTTTAAGCACAGCCATAGTTAAAGCATTTTTAAGAAAGACTCATGAGTCCTTTTCTATGTCAGAATAAGTTTTGCAAGTACTTCTCTGGGTAAGATAGCAATATTTTGTTATTTATTCCCAAACGCACTGAAGTGAACAGAAAGACCCTCAAGTTTTCTACATGTGAAGAAGAGGTGAAGGATTTTTCTTTGACCAATAAAAGCAGCTCCTTAGTCCTTGTTTAGACAAAAACTTGAACACAACTCTAAGAATAAAGCAAAACTACTGGAAAGAAAAAAATCTTTTCTACATAAAAAGTTATTTACAGATTCCACCTCAGATTAGCCAAGAATTTCTTTCACATGTGGATCAAATGAAAGAAGAATGGAAAGTAATTAAAATATGATATATTATATAGAAAGACAGAAGTTTAGGAGCACATCTGCAGCCTACCTATGTGAAAGACACAGAGAAAACTGACACAAAAAATGCTTGTAAATGTGAACCCAGCAAGTAACCACATGTTACTACTGCAAAAACAATTTGCACTCAACATCCAGATTTTGTGATTGCCTTCAAAATAAAAAAGAATAATAATATAAAGTGGTGGAGTGTAGTTTGGAGCTGCAATTCCACATCTCGTTTCGCTTAATTCCTCTTAGGTGTTCCAAGAGACTACTCTTCATTGCTGTCCTAACCGTATCGGTACAATTATGCAGATAAAACTCTTCCTACAGTATAGTGCATCTTGTTAAAAATCAGCATATTTTTAAACTTATCCAGTGCTTTCATATAAAGAATGAAATTTTCTGGACAAAAAAAAAAATCTTTCTGAGAAGAGACTAAATTATAAAGACTACTTAATTTAGGGCTCTTTGCAATGACTGGGATGATCAAGTCTGAGTCAGCAGAAATTTTTTGTTTATACGTAAAACAATGATGGTACAACGTACCACCACGGCTTAACTGCACTCTCACATTTTCAGATTTATATACACAACGACTACACAATATGTGACGGGACTGCTCTAGTCAAGAAGATGGGAATCCTGTCTGCAAGTAGAGGCTACTTATGTTCCTAAGAGAAGTTACATAGTAGGAAGAGATTCTATTTTGTCAGAGGATTAAGTAACGCAATCACACAAAGCGAAGCTTAGTAAGCCCTGCAGCACAGTGCCAACCAGAGATACAAATGTTTTTTTGTTTTTGGTTTTGTTTTATTTTGATCAAATTTCCATTCTGTGCTAAGACCTAGTCTAAAGCTGACATTTGGAAGCAGACCAAACAACAAAAAAGCTCCAGAACACAGGAAGTGGAATTAAAAATGAATCTATAAACACTGTATGTGAAGTGGGCAGTTTGGCACACTTCATAAGACACACAAAGTTCAGAAAAGAGGAGTGTTTTATCCCTCAGGTAATGATCCATAATTTTCACACTCTGTCTCTTTATTCTCTCTTTTCTTTGATATATTTTCTGACAAAAGAGTGGGAAACTGAGGAAAAAATGGTGAATAATGTTACTTTCTCTTTTTCATACCACTAAAATTAAATGCCCTTCTTTGCCACATTCCACCTAACATTTGGCTTTCCTACAGTGCTAAGATTTGAAGGATTTGGAAACCTTCTGTACAGTAGTTTAGGGATTCTGTTAATATGAAAAAGAGTTAAAATGAAAAAGACAGAAACTGACAGTTTTTAAAAACTTGATAGTTTATAGATTATTCTGTACATAAAATATTTGTATGAGAATCTGGTTTAATGTAATGTAATCTGGACCTGTTGCAGAGAGTCCAGAGGAGAGCCACAAAATTAATCAGAGGGCTGGAGCACCTGCCCTATGAGGACAGGCTGAGAGAGTTGGGGTTGTTCAGCCTGGAGAAGAGAAGGCTCCGAGGAGACTTAACAGCAGCCTTCCAGTACCTGAAGGGGGCTACAGGAGAGATGGGGAGGCACTCTGCATCAGGGAGTGCAGTGAGAGGACAAGGGGTAACGGGTATAAGCTGAAAGAGGGCAGGTTGAGACTAGACATTAGGAAGAAATTTTTCACTATGCGGGTGGTGAGACACTGGAACAGGTTGCCCAGGGAAGCTGTGGATGCCCCATCCCTGGAGGTGTTCAAGGCCAGGCTGGATGAGGCTTTGGGCAACCTGGGCTAGTGGAGGGTGTCCCTGCCCATGGCAGGGGGGTTGGAACTTGATGATCTTTAAGGTTCTTTCCAACCCAAACCATTCTATGATTCTATAATTCTCTCTTTGTGGTTCCTTGACTTTGCAGCAACAAAACATCTAATTTGGGAAGAAAAGAAAACACATTAGCTTAATACAGTTTTCTTCATCTGAGTGTTTACAGCTGCAATTTCAATTTCTTTTCACACTAGAAGTTAATGGTCAGACTCAGCCACATCTTTTCGTGAGGTATAATGTCTTGTTCTGTGGCTGACAGCACTGGTATCAATGACAAAGACAGTACAACATGTTAAAACTACACTGGTCCTCTCAGAGAACGGTTCCTGCTTTCTAGGCCACTTCTTTAATCCAAACCAAAAGGTTAACTTTGTTGAGGTCTCTGTACCTTTTGGCACCACCACAGTTTTTAGCAGTCTTATTTACCCCAGCCATCATTATAAATGTGGATAGGGAAAACAAAGATATTTACAGAGAACCCAGTCTGTCCACAGGATAGGCAGAAGTATCCAGAGAAGCTTTTTTGGTGGAGGCTACCCCTTGAGCTGGTACCAGGTGGCCTCTGGCTAAATATGTAGTAGTGAAAACAGAAGCCTACTGTGGCCTTACCACCACCTTTCAGATTATGTAACAAAAAGATATGTTTATAGCCATATGTAACAGTGAAAGAAAACAAAAGAAAGGTCTGAACCTTTCACATATTCACATAAAACAGGTAGAATACAAACCCCTTCATCCTGCAGAAGTCATACAAAAATTACCTGTTCCATGAAGAAGAATCCATGTCCCATGAGAATAGAAAGTTTTCACCGTTCCGGTGATCCACAAGTTTCATTTGCCTTTTATGGATCAAAGTTCCAGTCTCACAGGTGCAAAATACATTTCTGAACCAGAGGAAGAGCACGCCTGTTGTATTTACATTGTTGTCTGTCCTCATCTGGACATAGAAACAGTGGCCTAATTATGACTGGTCACAGAATTTTTTGCTAGTGAACACTTCCGTAGTACTTAAAAGTGAGCATGATGACATTTGTTGTGTACACATATACAAGCAAATAGTTGACAAACAAAGATAAACTTCTTAATCTATATTTTTGACCCCACTGGAACCTATAGCATAAAAGGACACTTCGTTTGAGCAGAGATATTACAAAACTATGTAGACCATGTTATACATTGGTAGAAGCAGGATTGGCACTGTTCATTTTAGCAGGGCTGTGCCTGCATACTTCAGAAGGAAATGGCTATTGGTATCATTTCATGCAAATTTATCAATATTTGTTTTCACAAAGAAAAGGAAGAAGGACATAAATAAAAGACTATTATTTACTATTATTAGCATAATATTACTAAGAACAACATGTAGTGGGACTGATCATAGCCTTTTTATTAGCATACATTTCAGAGATATCCCAAATTATCTTTTAGTTGGTTTCCTTATTAATTCAGCTAGAGAAGACTCATCATTACAAGATTAAAACTGCATTAGTATTGATGGGTGATATGAAGCTTACTGGAAACAATAGTTGTTGTGACAACAATCACTGAAAAAGAAAATTAAATGCGTCTAAAAGTACTACTGATAAGGCTGTAGTCAGAATTCTCTTTCTAATCTACATTATAACAAGTGTTTTTTTCTTTCATGTTGCTAAGTCATATAAATATTGGACTAAATTACATCAACGTTAGTGCGTTACTGCAGTGCTTCACGTATATGAAAGTAAGAAATATTTGCTAATTTTCCAATATGGTGTATCAGATGACTCTTGGAAATACTCATCCACATGATTCATGAAAAAGAATGCTGTTCTGAGCAGGTAAGAACAATATGGATAAATAAATATTTTGCAACTCAAACAAAAAGGATGAAAAAACCAAACACTTCCATCAGACTGGCTGTAAAATCAGAAGACTTCAGAGTATGATATGCATTAAACATAATTACATACAAATGCCTGCTTTGAAAATGAGCACCATTTTTACATTTTTACATCATGTTTACATTGCAGAGAAATTAAGCACATGTCCCAATTAATACTAATAACTTCCTTGTAAGGACTGAATAGCACTGAGGGACTGGATGATAAACTGGAAGCCAGAATTTAATGCAAAGAAACATGAAGTGACGCACATATGGAAAAATAAATGTAATTTTATGATGGGTTCTATAATGATGGGTTCTAAGAAAATAGTTACCACTCAGTAATGAGATCATCAATTATAACAGATAGTTTCACAAAATTATTATTTCAGTGTTCAGTAAAAGGGAAAAAAAAGAATCTTAGGAATTAACAGGTAAAGGTTAGAAAACAAGACAGACAATGTAATTATACTACTATATAAATCTCTAGCACACCTGCACTTGAATGTCATAGAATCATTAGAGTTGTAGAATCATTAAGGTTGGAAAAGACCTCAAGGATCATCAAGTCCAACCCAACACCACCTAACTCACTAAACCATGTCCCTAAGCACCACATCTACACGTTTCTTGAACACCTCCAGGGATGGTGACTCCACCACTTCCCTGGGCAGCCTGTTCCAACGCCTGATCACTCTTTCAGGGAAGAATTTTTTTTCTAATATCCAGCCTAAACCTTCCCTGGCACAACTTGAGGCCATTTCCTCTTGTCCTATCACTTGTTACTTTAGAGAAGAGGCCAGCACCCACCTCACTACAACCTCCTTTTAGGTAGTTGTAGAGAGCGACAGGGTCATTTGTGTCTGACTCTCCCATCCTTAAGGAGATATGACAGGAAATCAAGAAAACGTACAAAAAATCCAACAATAAAGGATGGCAAAGCTTATTCAAAAGTGTGCGACTGTTTCCAAGTGAGGGAATACTAAACTAGAATGGTTCAAGAGAAAGAGCAATATGGGAGCCATGATGGCATCTCTAAGTTCAGAAGTGACGCAGTACACTTCTCCTTCAGTTGTAGAACTATATGGAATCAAATAAAAGCAGCAGACGACAGGTTCAAACCAAGAAAAAAAGGCTGGTCTCCACACAACATATAAACTAGCGGTGGTAACACCTGATGTGGAAGGCAGTGGGATCCAACTGTTTGGAATCAAAAAACGTTGGAAGAAGATAAGGAAGAAAATGTCAGTGGAGTCTGTAAGAAATAGAGATACCTTCAAAAGTTTCCTAAGTATGTAACTGTTGGGTGGGGAATTCAGGGGAATATCACCATTTACTTGTCATCTTCCTCCACTTTTTTCTAGGCATCTGCTTTTGGCTACTGTCAGAGACAGGATATAGGACCCGACAGGGTTTTGGTCTGATTTAGCACAGCTGTTCACATGTTCTTAGTGATAAAACTCACTGTTCTTCATTATGAAAAATAAAAATCTTTGATTTCTTTTTTCAGCTAAACTTTACACATAATTGTCAAGAGTCAATGCTAAGTTTCTTTGCAAGTGAGCTTGAAAGCCCTTCCCTTGCTTGTCGTACACTGAATGCAAAAGACTTCTGTAATTTTTGTCTTCACTACACAGTGCTGCTATATATTAAGAGTACTGTAAGAGCTTAAAAATGTGTCAATTGTTGGGGAAATCTTCAAAACTTAGGAAGGCATTTTAAAGGGTTTACCTTTTAACATATGTGGAGATCTGTTTTGATGAACAGACATTATATTAAAAAAAAAAAGTGAAAAGTAACAAGCCAGCTACCTTTGCAGGAGCTTTATATTTAACTTTTCAGAAGAGAGAAATGTTTTTTATCTATTAACTCACTCATACAGCTGCACGAGGGTTAAACAAGGTCAGACTTCTATAGTACAGGTGCCAATTAGTAGTGATCAAGTTACTGCATCATAATTAGTCACCATTTATCTGTTGAACCTTAATAATTGACTGTATGTGTGCTCCTGATCGGGAACAGTTGCAATGCCAGATGCTTTAATTTAGTTCTGCCCATGTAGGTTGCAGTTGTGTGACATTACCTGCATACATGTCAGCAAATAGCTTTATTTTTACAGAAAGTTCCAGAAAAGAGAAAATTTCTACAATCAAAAATAGCACATGTTTCCAACAATTCCTCGTTTTAATAACTCATGCTTCCTTTCACCTTTCATGTTGTCTTGGGTCAGGGCCACCGCCATGTGGTTGCAACACCCCCCTCCCCTCCCGGTGAGATGGGGAAGGATAAGAAAAAGTGGAACGTCGTGAGTTGAGGTAACGACAGATTTTTAATAATACCACACGAGGAAAGCAAAAGAAAGGAGAATATAACCATAAGACAATCTATAGAATACAATGGAAACACTGATACAACGAAAACCTCACCACCAAGGGCTTTACAAGAGAGACCCCTCTCCCGGCTAGTTTCCCCCACATATCCCGGGGAGGAGGTCAGCATGGTATCGAATATCCCTTTGACTGCACCCACCTCCCACCTTCTGTGAAGAATTAACCCTATCCCAGCTGGACCCAGGACACATGTTTGGCCAGATGACATTTCCCTGATGCAATATAGTATATCCCTTATTTTTAAGGAGAGGCGGTGCACCAGAAGATAAAAATTCAACCCAGTGGTCCTACTGTAATGAGGAAAATGTTTCAAGGCAATAGATTTATTACTCATATGAAGCTCTTTGTACATACAAATCAACGTTTTCAGTTTTTTAATGGATTTTCTACAATTTTCCAATTGCATAAAAAGATCTGCTTTTGAGTGACACCATTCAAGATGATTGTGTATATGAAAGAGGGAACCACAACACAGACAGAATCAGTGATGGTGGAGAACTTTAATTACATAGTTATTGATTGGAATATAGCTATGCAAAACCTAAGTAAGACAGTATGAAGTTACAGTGCAAGACTGGATACTAGTGAGCTTGCTGAACTGTCGGTGTGGGGAGAAGCCATTCTGTCTTAATTTCAGGGAATGAAGGTGTACAGAAAATTTTACATAAAATTTGTAAAATACGTAAAAAATTCTCTGTAGCACAGGAAGTCTTGGTAATTGTTAAGGCTGGATGGACAATATTCTCCTGGAGAAGATTGCAGCTGCCTGTCACAGACTTATGTTTTCTGGAAACCTTATTGACTTCCAGATAGCATCTTTGATATCTTCACCAAACATGCCCAGTAAAACTATTGGCTTTCAAGTAACACTCTCTGGGGCTCTTGCAATGTGGACAATAATAAAGTCTGGAAGTTTTGCTTTGCCACCTGATGAGAATGTCAGAAAACTGCACTAGAAGGAAATAATGTAAACTTGTTAGTTGGCCCATAGTCTCATTCTGTACCAAATCTCTTCTCAGCCATAGGAAACACTACCACCTACAGAAAAAAAACAAACAAACAAACAAAAAAACCCCAAACCCAAAAAACATTTAAGATGCTGAAAAGAAATATCAAATAGGAACATGCAATGGAAAAGATAAGGATTCCCAGATGTTATACGGAAACCAAGATTATATTAAATAGATCAGCATGAATGGCTACTCAAGCCATCCTTGCTACCAGCCACTGGGAATCACTGTACCCTCAGTTTAGATTGGGGAGCAGAAGGTGCTTTTGATTCTGTCATCAGGAACGTGAGGGCAAAAAGTATTGTTGCACAAGTAGAACGGGTACAATCTCCAGGAGAGAAGAGGGAAGGCAAACAGCTGCAAGTTACAGTATAGGCAGACTATGGCGGCTTGCTGGAGTGTTTTACACTTGGTATGAATTCTGCCTAATTTTGCTTTGTATTTTACAGATTGCCTACACCCAATGCAGCTTGAAAATGACAGTCATCTCACCACTGGGAACATATATTGCTAGGTTTGGTTTCTCATAGCCTGTATTGAAATAGACCATCATGTTTCAGATATTTCTGGGTTGGCACTTTCTTTCTACCTTTAGAAAGTTTGATGTTGTGTGACATTTCCAAAGAGATTTTGTCTGGGTGTTCACCAATGCAGAGGTGAGCACTGCTGATGAGCACTGGGAAATAATTTGAGAAATGACTGCAGAACCTGCAACTGAAAGCTGTCTCAGCTAAATCTAAACAGGGAGTGGGGTTACAGAGGTCAATGTAGTTATGTAGTATGTAAAGAGTAGAATGAGCAAATAATCGTAAGGCTTTTGAAAAATATATAAACAGTCTGGTAGAAAGACAGACTGAGGAGGGTTTATACAAATAAGCAGAAGAAAGTTAAAAGGATAATTAGAGGAGCAAAGAAATAATATTGAATGTCAAGTTGTATGCAATATTTCAATTAAGAGCTCTTTGACTGGATCTGTAATAGAGACATAGGTTCAAAGGTTGAATTGTCCCATTAAAAACAATGATGGGGACTGAAGACAGGGCACAAGGAAATGGCAATTTGTTAAATATTATTTAGCTTCAGTTATTGCTGCTGAAGAAGAAGATGGAAAATTGCTTGGGATAGGAATTGTATATCTTTGAAAGACAGGTCAGCTTCTAATAAGGTGCAGATATAATGGAAGTAAACGAATCATTTGGCTGCAAATGTACTTTTCCCTGGTGTCATAAAGGGAGGTGTAGGAGATATAGGAAATACACTCTAATTGGCTATAAATTAGGGAGGTTCTAGCTTATTATCAACATTTTTATGCATAGAACTTTTACACCTGGTCTCATACAGCACTGGGGTAGCACAAATACTTTTGCAATATTCCTCAGTGCAGGTCATCATGGGCTTTTATAAAGTGAAGTAATAGAAATTATCCAGGTTAGTGACAGATTAACACATCAAGACACACTACCCAAATCCAGGGGAGGGAACATGCAATAGAAGAGCAGAACCAGTCCAAACCTGTACTGAAGAGCTGTATGGAAATAAATGTTGGGAAAACCTAAGAAGATTCTTACAAAAGATACAGAAATATATTTCCTCAGATCAGATACCAGAACTGCAATGAAATATTAAAGCTTTGAGCTGGAAAAGTATCACAGCATATAAATGAATACACTAACCACCTCCATTTATAAACTGTAAATAAAATTCAAGTAGAGTATCGTATTCAAAAGAACAGGAAATGTTCATATGGCATAAGTTTTCAAATAACGCTACAGAACAAAAGCAGCATACACAGTATAATGAGATGAATTAGAATATTTTTACAACAGAGACAAATAGGAATAATATACAATGCTCAGGGACTATAAAGACTTAAACACAAGATGAGATTTCTGTGACTAAATACTCATTGAAAACAGGAGTTCAGCACCACTTTTTTCCCAAAATTCCCTATTCACTATTACCCTAGGGATGAATGGACGTTCAAAAGTACCTCCTACCATAACAGTGGGAATTGAGAGTTTCTGAGAGTTTTGCATATCTAGCAATTTGACTGCATCATCTTTCTTAACACCATTTTTTACCGTGAAGAGTCAGAACTGTGCTGCCTTCAACAGCCTTGATTTGGCATTTTCACTATTTATCGCTTACAAGCAAAATTGGCTTGGTCAGTCTCTTCTCAGTGGCAGCTATTATCAGATAAAAGAGTTTTCATTGCTGCATCCTATCTCCTCTTTATGTCTTTGCATCTAAGCTAAACCACAGGTGGGAGGAGCCTCTAGGATGCAAAATAAGAAGTGAATGGCAGGTAAGCTGTCCAGAAACCTATCGTCACCTAATTATAGGGGTGTAGACAGCTAAAACAGCAGATACAGCTGTGAATTGGAGAAATAGTAAAAGCCTTTGTCATAAACACTATGGAAAAACTTTCCGTTAGGCAGTTTTGGGCTTCTAGGCTGAGCTCTAGAGGTCTCTGAAAACAGGAAGCTTTTTCATAATTTGATTTTTCTCTCTGTGAAAGCCCACAAATGAGGGGAGATCCACATTAAGAATCTCAAGCCTCATTCTTGACTAAAACTCTTCATGTACCAGATGGAATACCAAATAGATTTATTTCCACTTCAGTCCTCACAGACTATATATCCCTTGTCAGCTCTACAGCAAAATATACTTGCTTCATCATGGGACTTGATTATTGTAAGTTCCTCTTCAAAAAGCTCTCGTCAGGTTTGTAACATCACTCAACTGCTACTCTGATGAATTGGAAGTATATTATGCTATTCCTCTCTTTTGTACGGTAACTGCTTCTTAAATAGCTGATTTGCTAGCAAATGCCACTATTTTTAAAAGCTCTTACTTATGTGGGCCCTGGCTCTGGTCTTGAATCTCATTTTGACAGGTATCTGTGCTGTGTGTATCTCCCATTATTTAAATACCATGCTGTCACCTCTTTGGAAGATAAATGGCTTTTGTATTGTTTGCTTCAAATTTAAGGTGGTTCTATATTATGTCACGATGTATATTTTGATGGTTTTATGTTGTTTAAAATTACAAATGTCCCAGTGGAATCAGAGGAAAGATATCAATAATTTGTTGTTATTACCATAGTAACAATCATATTTATTATTTCAGCACTCTGGATGCAAAGAGAAAACATAATCACCAATAATGTCTTTATTATACCTATGCAAAAAGTTTCTGTATTTCAACAAAATTCTCAATATGAACAATATCTGCTAAAAGGTAAGACTTGAAGCTTAAATCAGATAAAAGCACAAATCTTCTTTTATCATAAAAGGAGAGGGGAAAAAGCCCTTGAATTATTTTCCTTTTTCTTGCTACGTATCTCAAGCCATTACTGCCAACCCATCAAATGAAAACTGCATCTTCTAGAAGCTAAAATTGTGAACACTACAAGTCATGTTGCAGTTGACATGAAAACAACCATTGCTGGCATATCTTGTATTTTTACAGCTGACTATTCTCTCTCTGACATTTTTAGTAAAGTTGAGCAATATCCAGATTCCAGCCTTGATACCACTCAGCACAGCAACATTCATCTTAAGATGACATCTGTTGAGAATTTTTCAATAACTTAATGGTTATAAAGCATGTGAGGAGGGGGATAATAGAGGGATTATGACATAAAAATGCTAAAGCCCTTGTGGGGGAACTGCTGCACATAAAGTTTTGATTTGGTAATTCAAACTAATGCAGTTTGTAGTCCTCTAGAGAGAGGGCAATAATGGTGCACAATATGCTCTTAAACACTGATGCATAACACATTGTGCTAGAGCCAAAAGGCACTGTACAATATCATTACGGTGCAGAAACAAGGAGCAACTTTGGGAGTTGCTTTCACAAAGATCTGAGCGCACAGGTAACAAACAATGCTGTTCCTCTCCTTTCTCTGCTCCTCAATCTGTTCATTCGGGTATCCTAGGAAAAAACCAACACTCATTGTTGGTGTGGTAAAATGGGAAAGCTAAGAGTACAAAGATCAGTGTCGCGCAGCACATATAGGCTTCAATGTCGCTTTTTTTTTTTTTTTTTTACAGAAGATAGATTGGGCAAGATTAAAATTTAGGATTGTTTTTCCTTGAATTCTAATGAAAGAAGGAATGTAAGGATTAGGACAAAGACATAAAACACACACAAAATTAAAGATCCCTCTACATATAACGGACCCAAATTTAGTATTATTAGTATTTTATTGAGGATAAAAAGCAAATAAGGATAAATTCTTAAAGTGGAAATGACAATTTTATAAAATTTGTAAAAATTGTGTACAATGTACAAAGGATACACTTTTTTTTTCTTTTGCCTATTTTACTATTATTGCAATTGTTTTATTTAATTTACATTGCTTGTGCTGCTGGATATAATGTGGAACATAACATTTAAATGAGAACACTATTTTTTTATTACTTCTCCAGGACTTCTGACAGTGTGAGTTTAAGGTGACAAAACTTAATTTGTTTAAATGATAAATTGTCTGTACTAGGACAAAGCAAAATAAATAAATAAAAACTCTGCCATATTAACTGATTTTAGAGAAAATGTATATAAAAGTTTAAGAAAAAGGTCTTGCCTTTTAAAATATTTTGTCTCCTAAGAAATCCTTTAAGATAAATCAGAACTTTTATGACTTAGCATAAATGATGATTCAGTCTCGTCTCCCTTTTGTCACCTGAAAATCAGTTTTCTAGTGCAAACTAGTTGATTCGTCTCACCATACTTAATGGCAACAGCATATATAAAACTGACAACCAGTTGCATCCCAATGTTCTTGTCCTTTTAGGTGGGACTAATCGGCATCTAAGGGGCCCTCCCTCGACTCTCCCTAAAGTAAGTAGCCCAGAGAATCAGCTTACCTAATTCTGACCAACAAAGATGGGCAGAAATTCTGTCTTAATGATGCAACAGGGAAGCTGTGGAAAAAAAAAAAAAAAAAAAAAAAGGAGGAAGAGATTCACACTCCTGCATGCAGGGGTCTAGGGTAATTTCAGACAGTGAGGGTAGATTTCTTGGCTTTCTGTTGTTGCTCCAGACAGCCATTGCTTTCCTGTAAGTCCTAGGTCATAGCTGCCATCCCGGCAACTGGGGGAGTGTAAAATGGCATTAGATGTTTCTGCTGCTCCCTCGATCACTCATGATGGGTCTGTGGCTCCTCTGCAGTAGGAGGAAAACCAGTCTACCTTCAGTAAGGGCTCAGTCTCTCAGGCTCTGTGTAATTGTGAGTGCAATGTCTAGTACTACAGTGTTAGAGAGAAGCCAGCGGGGCTGCTCCAAGAAAAGAGTTGGACTTCACTGGGATCTTCCAGATCTCTGTTGCACAAGAACCTTTTCCTCCTCTAGTGTGCTCCTGAGCCGTATGGGTCTATGAAAAAGTACATCACGCCTCATCATGCCCAAGAGACTCACGCTTTGTGTACAGTGCTGGTGGCAACAGAAAGCTTTACAAAGGGGCTCGGATCTCCTCACAGAGAGTTATTTATATGCCATGTGATGGAACTTAATTTAAATTAATGTCGTTTCGGTATCCCAGAGCATGCAGTGGCCGACATCTCTTTTGTCATTCAGCTGCGCTCTGAATTTTGTTTCTCACACACTGCAAGTTACAGTAACAAGTCTTATGCTCCTTTCCTTTCCAGCCCCTTCCATCTTTCGCATCAGGAGCCTGATCCAAAGGTTTGTTAAGCAAATGGAAGATTTTCCATTCAAATTCAGGGTCTTAAATCGATCTGTTTGCTGGGAATTTTCTTTTTCAGCTGAGGTGTTTTTAAGTTTTATCATGTCTCTGGGAACAAGAGGCTTGCAGACAGTGGAAAGAGGGAAGAGGTAGGGGTTGGGAAAGTATACATGTTAACCCAATCATTCAGCAAGATACATAGTTTAACTCAAGAAAAATAACTTCCTTTTTACCCTTTTTTTCCCCAGCCTGCAGGTTCTCAGACATCTATCTGATGCGATACATGAGACATATATTATCTCTGAAAACAAAATGTTGTGATACAAATTATGACTTTTAAAAAATATTTTGTGACACATCTACTAATGAAAGGACTCAAAAGTTCCATGCTTAAATTGTAACCGGGCAATTACATGGAATATTTGTAAATCTTTTTATGTTTTCCTTAAATATAACATCGTAATCCCTAGAATGAGGATCTGCTGCATTGTTCCATTGCCAAAGTGATGTCTACAAATGAGGATTCAGGGATTTGCTGCAGGCTTTCTGATGGAATGAGCCAACAAGCCACTGTGGACACAAGCCTGATTTTTTGAATGAAGAAAGAAGAGAATTTACACATATAAAGATATTTGTCTCTCTTCCCTTTCAGATTTCCAAAAAACAGCTCCTTCTTCCATTTACTGGCAATTGGAAATAAAATGCAAAACCTAAGAACATTTGCGTGTTCCAAGACTTCTCCATCTTTTCCAGCTATGTAATTTGTCCTAGTAAAAGATGCTACTCTTTTTCTCAGTTGTCCTTGATGAGTTAATGAAATAACTTGAAAATTCAGTATTTTAACCATCTTCTAAACACTTCTAAAAATACTTAAATGTCACTTTGCAGACAAATTAGTTGTGAAACTATCTATCTATCTGTCACTGCAACTTTCAGTTAAAATTTTGTACAAATAAATATATTTCATATGTTATTCTTTTCAAAGAATGTTTGATCTAGTAGCTTCTAAAGATGGAATCTTGTTTGATTTCCTCGTTTAATACCTAAAAGAACAGTCTGAAAAAGACGAAAGATGTATTAGTTTGCTTAGCTACTTAGCATTAGAAGAGTCAGTATTCTATGATTTACAGAACAAGAGTCAGTTTAAAGGACGAAATGATGAATTTTTATTTTTTTTTCCCACCGGTTGCCCCTCTGCTTGAAAATACTAGGTGGCCTTAAAGCGCCAAGGCGTTTTAAGAATTTTAAATTAATGTTAAATATTTTAAGCCTTTTTTTATGGAAAAAGGGAACAAATTCAGTATACCCACACATTCAAAACTCAACTACTTAATGATTTTTGTAACATGTCACATTAGTGCTATATGATGACTTGAATGACGTGGGTAAGCGGTACAGAAGAATATCACTGTCTTTCTCCCTAGGTACCTTGCGGTCTGTGCATGGCCACCTCGTGTACTGAGGTTTGAAGTACGTAGCTCTATGATATTTTGCACCCCTTATCTTTCCTTGTGGGTTTGGATAGCATACATTTGGATGCTCGGCTATCAGCACAGAGGAGAAAACTTTCCTGAATACATTTCTATAACTGTTTGTATACGTAAGGCTATGGTATTTACAGAAATAATTATTATCATGTTAAGGCACAGCAGCCACCAATAGCTAGGGAACTTTCAAGTTATGGCTACTGAAATAATTTCTTGTATTTAGTCATTTCTGAAAGAATAAAACATTTATTGCAGATTTTTGAAATGAAATGCTACCTATAATCTAGACTCCTTCCAGGCAATCAGAATACAGAATTCCTGTTCAGAAATGCTTATTTTATTTTACAAGAAAGCCATATTCCCTGAGAAATTATTTGTCACCAGCAGTTGTGCTTTGCTAGTTGAACGTCTGAGGTGAATCCAAGACTAGTTATGGTTTGAACATAATTGTGAAGTGTACAAATAACTTTTTTTTTTAAAAGCAGTATTCTTGCTGTAGTTTATATGCAAGGTTTTATAACTGAGGTGGTACATTAAGAAAAGTTTGTAGTTACAACTCTGCAATGGAAAAAGTCCCCCAAGTCAGAAGGCAGGACCCACTCTATCAAGTTTATAATTAAGCAATAATCCCAAGAAACACAGTCATTACCAACATTTAATGACAACGTTGTTGGTTAACAGCTCAACGTGAAGTTGAGGATTGTAAACACTCTGTCAAACTTCTTGTTAAGTGTGCTAAGTTTTTATTTAAACACACTTGGATCGCATCTGGAAAGCTGTGGGGGGAATCGGGCGTTCCCAAGTGGCTAATAACCAATTTTTTCCATCACTCAGAACACAGGGCACATTCCTTTATGTTTATATAATAGCTGTTAACTATGGATGGTTGGTGCCACCTGATTTTGGTACTTTGTGTGACCTTAGCCATCTAATGTGTCTGTAGCCAGTTGACGTCTTTTTGCCACCGAGTTTTTGTTGAATAACAGAAGTTTATCGTAGAGCCTTTTGAAGAATCCAGCCAAGAAGACGTAACAATTACCATGGAAATCAACAGTAAGAAAAAATGTACAAGTACCTTTCCAAAAGTTATGACAACCTCTGCTGAAGTCAAAAGAAGCTGCAACATGCACCACTTCTGAAAATTATGAAAGTGTCATGCAATTTCCTTGAAGTACATGAATCAAGTGGCAATATCATACCTGAAACAGTTACACCTAATCTCCCACTGGGTGTAATCAACAGTAAGTACAATTTTAATCAGAATCAGATTTATTCTGATGGGACAGAAAGGAAACTATTTTACCTCGTTGCATGGGATGACTGGAAATTAATCTTACAAAGTTTACTGAGTTAATTCAGCCTAGGAACATTAGCTGAAAAGCAAAGACATAACTCTGAACTAACCAAATTTTTCTTCTGAGCTGCCTGCAGCAAGCAGCTGTTTTCCTTTGTTTCACGTGGTAGCAGAGGTGCTGCTCTGTTTATGGGTTACAATAACTTCCCGGACAGGTAGCAGCTTTTTCAGTGCAACTAAAGAAGCCTTAAATCAGCGGCATGGGTCAGACTTGCTGAAAGGTGACAAGGAGAGAGAGAGAGAGGGTAAGAAAAGTGATGTCATGCGTGGATTTGTTGACTTTGCTGAAATACCCACAACAGTTGTGGAGTCAGACAAATTCCGCCTAATCAACCCGTTAACTTATTATCAAAAGGATCTATTTCTTTGTCACGTCTGTCAGGGTAATCCGGAATTCATTATCATATTAATGTCCTGACTGGGCTCCTCTGGACCTCTGAGTTTTGTTTGTTGAAGAGCTTCCTGGGGCGTTTGGAGAAACAAAGAGCGCTGACTGGAACACGAGGCATTCAGAGCGGCGTACAGATGGGCCCGGTCTCTTTGTTCCTCTCTGCCTGGGAGGCTGTTATGGGAAGCAGCCAACCTGCAGTCTGTCACAGTGAACATTGTCAAGTCATTGTGTACTTTTAATTGTTACTATGTACATGGAATCCGAAAGGTCGCTCTGGATATATCGTACAAGTGCACAGAGCCCTCTGCCAGACCAAACAGCTGTCCTGTGGTGTGCCCATATTCAGCTCCAGTCACCTTTCCCTCATTGAAGGATCCTTCTGACAGAGCAATTAAAACATACGATTTATTTACTAAACAGTCAATAAGGAAATCTTAGAAGTGTGCTCTTTCACCGCTTCCCTGTTTCCCATGTGGCTCTCTTAACAGGTCCTTTTATATTTAAGCAATTATTTCTGCCCCAATGATATTACAGACCCGGCAAGATTAATTAAAGAGCTGACAGCAAAGTACAATAACAACCCCAAAATACAATCAGAGAGGTCAAACTGTATACCAAATTCTGCTCTTAGACATTCATAGATAAAATAGAACTCCCTAAATTTGTCTGGCCTGCCAGAGATGACCTACATTCTTTTCTTTATTAAAGATTTGTGAATATTTCTTTAGAAGACACAGTGTAGTTTCTTGTTTTTGTCTGCAGTATAAAAGAAACAGTCTTAAAGGAAAATTTAATTGTATATGGTGTGAATAATCCTTGGCTGTAGAAGCACTACTCACCAGGGAGTCTACAAGCCATGTTCAGTCTAGATATGCTAATATTTGTTTTCCCATCATGCATTTCAGCTTTTATTTAGAAAAATAGGAACGCTTGCTGACCACAACTGAACACTAGTATCGTGGCATTTCTAAATCTTTGATAAATTAATGTGGTTTAGCAATGTTTTTATGTAAATGAATTAAATAATTAATAAATACTTAAAAATGATAAGTTTTAGGACACATATGCAAAGAGATTTCCAGTTCCTGCCCGCTCTGCTTATCACAGATGTGCAAAATATGAAAAAGTCATACGAAATGTGTTGTGAAGAATATGGTCATTTTCGTATGGCTGTGCTGTATTAAAACTTCATCATGAACAATTTGCATGCTGTATATATATAAAAAATAACAAATATGTACATAAATTCATATCTATACGTATGTGTGTACGTGGGAAAATATTTTATATAATGTCTTTAAAAAAGAATTCCACATTAAATAATCAGAGAGTGAAAACAGATAAACTTTAATCCAGCTTCTAAAGTGTTATATAGAGATCTCTTCACGATTAACAGCACTATATGGAATTCTGAGGGCCTTGCACTGCTGAAAATGTACATCTAGTTGTATCCTGAACCGGGTATTCTTTTAATTTGGTAGTAAGTTCCAACTCTTTTTGAGGGTGGAGTCCTTCTCCTCTTTCCTTTCTCTGTTTGTTTTCTCTGATGGTTTTCCTTGTTTGTCTTCCCTGTTCCTTATCCTTACCTTTATCCTTACCTTGAATTTACATTATCTTTTTTTTTTTCTTTTTTTGCCTTGAATATAAGACACAAGAAAATCTGGTTTAGTATTGTAACAACATATGATAATGAAAATAACCTTCAGAATTTTCCAATACCTATTTCAGAAATCCATTTATGACAATGAGATATATTTTTATGATATTATTGTTGTTGTTTTTGTTATTAGTGTTATTGTTATTCTCCAGTGCTTCCTAATGATCCTGGTTATAGAAGTGAAAACAGTGAGACTTATACAATTAAATTTGTGAAATTTATTATGGTGAAAGTCTTTCCAGCTAACTTTACTAATATCCATTTGTCTAACTACATTTCTCAGTCACTCTTCGTTTACACGAATACTTATATATATTCAGGTTTTTTTGGGTATTAGCTTCATCCGTGTCTGCATCTGTTGCATGAAGATCATTAACAGGTCACCTCAGCTTGCAAATCCTTTTCATTTCCCTGAAAAAGTCTGAAAACCCTTGCTTTCCTGACCTCTTAGGATATAAACCAACTGGTCTATCACTCAGATCACTGTTGGTAACTTGCTGGTATCACAGAGAAAGAATGAAAAACCTAAAGAAGCTCCAATTTTAACTGTTACAACAATAATCTGTTGTGAGCTGTTTTATTTCACCTTAGCCTTCCCCTGGAAAACTCTGCTGGGTGAAAACTCACAGTAAGTAAATCCATACTGGTGTTGATGAACCTAGGGCATCTTTCGTAGGACACCATCCTCAGTGGAGATTAGACATTTCACTTCTGTGAAAAGTTCTTAATAGGACTAAAGGGTTTTTATCATTTTTAAACATATATTTTGTGGCAGTCTAGAACAATTTCAAACCACCCATTTTCTTTGAGAGGCTTGATAAAAGCTGATAATGAACACTTGTGTTTGTAATATGTAAGATTATACCCAGCACAGTAGTCTGCTTATATCTTACCATGGCCTTAAATCCATGTTGGGACTGCTCTGCTATGGACAGCTCATAACCATGTTCTTCTTCAGCATTTTCTTACAGATGGCTTTTTTTTTTTTTTCAGATAAGTGTACAAATAGTGGGCACTATAAAACTGCTACCTGGAGGTCAGCAGCGGCACTGCTGGTTTGTTGTGCTGTTGCACAGGAGGGCGTAGGTACAGAGAAGGGATCCCGGGGTGAGCTGCTCCCTGCATCCCCCACTCCTCCCCTCTACTTTCCTCCAATGGGTCTTCCAAGGAGCCAGGCTGGGGGGCAGACAGGATGCCAAAAAAAGAAGGAATAGTTTTCTGTCAGTTTATCCACTGAGCCGTCCCTCTAGGGAGTCAGACAAGCACCGCAGCCAAGGCAGGGGAAGTGGCAAAGCACACGGCCAGGGCCAGGAGGAAAGGCAGGGAAGAGGGAAGATTGCTCTATCTGGCGGCAGTTAGCTGTGAGATCAAATTCGCTGTACAACAAAAAAGTGTGTTATGGCACAGCTCCAACATAAACCCAACGCCACAGCACTTGAATGGGATGAGGAAGCTTTTTTGTATGGTCCTGCATTAGGGACCTGATTCCACCACGCAGTGGATTAGTGAACTGATGTATGCAGAAAGCAATGCAAACCACATCAAAACAAAACACGAAAAAAGGATAGTTATTTTGAACACCTCCGTTTTATGATCCGTTTTGCACTGCCACCTGCAGTAACATCAGCATGGCGCAAAGGAAGAGAAGATGAGGATAGAAGAGATGCCACCCAAACACCATTACTGTAAAACTAAAGTCCGAGTCCATCTGCCCTTATAAACAAGCAATGGTTTAGTTCACTGTTTAAGAACATCAGTCATGCAATTGTGAGTATATTTCTGTGGTGATTATTGCATCTAGAAATAGTTCAGTTTATGTGAAATAATACTGCACTTGAAAAACAGTTCATGAAACATTAACGAATGTCTTAAAAAAAAGAAAACAACTTTTAAGTTATTTGAGTTGAGAAGAAATAATTTACATGAACACTGATGAACACTGAGTGAATTTTCTTAGTTCACTGACTAAATGATAGTCACCTGTATGGATATACTGTAACTCAATAGCACAGACACCGTTCTGTAATGTATATTAATTTATATTATGTGAAAGTAAATATTATGAGTTCTATCTAACTAATAGTGCAAAATATTTTAGAATATAGTCCAAAATAGTACCATTGTAAAAGTCTGCATAAAATGGATTTTTTCATTTCGGATTCTTCCTCTGATTTTAATAAATTTTGTCCCAAATTATTCTGAAATGAACCATCTCCCAAGGACATGGGAAGGTCATAAACATTGCATTTGTCTCTGTCCTGGTTTTGGCTGGTACACAGTTAAATTTCTTCATAGTATCTAATGTGAGGCTGTGTTCTGGCTTTGTGCTGAGAAGAAGGCTGATAACATGCTGTTGTTTATAGTTGTTGCCAGTATAGTCAAGGACTTTTCATCTTCTCATGCTTTGCCAGCATGTGTAGGTGCAGGAAAAGCTGGGGGTGGAGCACAGCCCCAATTACTAGCCTAGGGTTTAGCCTTAGGTTTAGGCTTGAGCCCCAAATTTGCCAATGACATATTCCGTATCAAACACATCATGCCCAGTATACAGGTGAGGGGCTGTCCAGAGGTTCTCTTGCTCTCAGTCGACATTGCACTTGTCTCAAAAATGGAGGAATTTTCTCTTAAATTATATAAACAGAGGATATCTTGGAATATGTTTGCAATGCTGATGCTCCCATGCAATAGGAAAGGATTTAATGACATTTTTACTCTGGAGAAATGGTTTTTAAAAAGCCGCTAGAATAATCCCATCAGCATATAGCCCTTTCCTAAACATTTCACATCTGCTTGGAACAATGTCTAGAAGTTCTGAATTTGGTATTTCTTGAGCTTACAAAATATATGGATATTTTTTCCCTGTTCATGCTTAATCATTCTTCTTTGGAAGATCACCCAGCTTGTGTTGCTAGCTGTCCACTGATTTTCTTTGTCATCTTCTGTATCACAAATTTTCCTTTCCCCTGTCCGTTCTCCCCATAAAACTTTTTTGTTTTTCCTTCTTTAGAAATAGCACACCTCAAAACTGATCATCCCTCTGGTTTAGATACTCCGTTTCCCACCTTGCTCCTTACACAAGGAGATAGAGGTGCTTCTGCTTGGCGTGGAATTGCTCTTCACACAGCACGGCCTGGGAAGGCCAGTGATGTTCTTATCTGGAACCAGGAGAAGAATGACAACCGTAAAATGGTGTGAAGAATGGCAAAGAGCAGACAATCTAAGAAATTTTCCCCATTAAATATTTCCCACGTAGATATTGAGGAGAGATAGAAAATCCCCAACTCACGAAAAGCACAATAAGCTGTTCTGAAACTATATTCTTAATTTTTCCTAACCCTTTTGACAAATTAGCCTTTCAGACTTTTGTTTTATAGGAGTTTGGAATACAGTATATTAAAAAAGGAGGGGGGGCATTGTATTTTTATTCTAGACAGTGCGTTAGATCCACAGTCTTAAAATAGCAATATGTATGTGTGTATATATACATATATGTGTATATATATATGTAAATATGCATTTTCAGTTAAGAATTAACAACCAGGCTTAATAATCAGTGCATAAAAGCTAAGGCCAATATACGGCGTAGGAACAGATTAATCAAATGCTCATCAATGACAACAAGCCAGATTTAAGAGGCGTGTTCTGAACAAGCATGTAACATTCTGATGTTCAAAACAGTTTGTTTTGAATATCATTGAATCATATTACTTTGCAAGTATTTCTTGCTAGGATTGTAGAGCTAAAATGTATCACTATGACCCCTTTCCAGAAGACATTCTAAGCTATTGTATAATAAAAAAATATTGTACCATACTGAAAGTGTAAATAAATAAAAGCGATTTGTTATGCTAGTCACAATGCTAATGCATAATAGTCCACACTTTTCAATTTACTGATTATTACTTTTCCAATTTATCTAATCTTTAAAATCAAAGGTGAATTATTTGCTGAGCATCCACCCTCTCATATTTTATTTAACTTCACCCTTGTTTCTGCTTTGTGTCTGCCAGCTACTGCAGTTTCATTTCAGTCCAATCCATTTGTTGCCTCAAAAAGAAAAAAAAAAAGAAAAAAAGTAGATAGATATAAAGACAGAAGATATAAAGAGAGGGAGAGAGAAAAAGAGAGAGAGGAAACCTGCAGTGGGCAAAATATATCAATTAAAAATTAGGGTAAAAATAGTCTTTCATGTGCAGTGCATGTCCGTGAGCTAGATTAGCATTGCTGTGAGCATGTTGCACTAGTCAGTTCATTGCCTGAGGAAAGTTTGCAGGCAAAATTCATCTGCACAGCTAGCACACTTGAAAGACTCAGGCAAAGGGCTGTGTTCATGGCCTGGCAACAACAAAACACCTGCTTGAAGCTGAGACAGAATAGCAAGCTGGATGGAGTTCAAAAGAATAGAATGATAATCACACCCTGATTAACAAAAAAGTGAATTACTGTAGTCCTTTGTCAATAGCTGGCCTATTTGCATACTATCTTTCAATGCCCAACAGGTTAGAACTTTTTAGTTACACATGGTCAAACATGAAAAAATGGAAGGAAAAAGCTTTACGCCTGTGTAATTCAGACACGTTGCACGCATATTTTGTGTGTTACAACTTCTTAATGGTATCTAGCCTGATGCCGATGAGTGCAGGGAAAACTCCACCCAGTGTCTCTCCTCCTTCTCCCATTCCCCCGCCTTCCAAAAATATGCTAGGCAGGCAACAATCACAGCCTATAATTTTGTTTGGCACAAGTGTTTTTAGTGCGTTTGACAACAAACAACTGTATATTATACCAATTTGTTTCAGCAGATGAAAGTGAGTGATTTTAGATTCAGTCCGTCAGAGCTGCTCTTGGCTATATGAGCTTTTTGAGGTTTATCAGCAAAATACCCCTGTAAAAATCTACAATGCCAGAGCATAAAACATGGAATGTACCACCTTAATTTCATACTGGATGCCTTTTGTTTCATAATTGAGTTTTCTTTGCATTCCCTGGGTTTTATTTTTAGATTAGTTTCCAAACTGAATGTTGTCATGATAAAATGAGCACTTCTGTATTCCTCTCTGTACATTGCTAATAAGGTAGTGAGGCATGGCAAAGTGGGAAAACATAATAAAGCCAAATTAATACTGCTGCTTGTTGTTTTCTTTTATATTATAAATGTAATATTACTCCCTATTTATTTATTAAAAATATTTTTTTTTGCTGCAGTATAAGCAAAGTCCTCCTGGATCATGTCTTCCATTTATCCAAAGAACAGGCAAAACACAGATTAGCAGTGGTGCATGTCACACCTCCACTGTCCCTGGCAACACCCCTCCTTTGTAGGAAAGAGTATGACAGGAAGTGACCTCATGGGATCGTTTCCTTACTACAGCTGAGATCAAACATGTCATCGCAAATATGTCACTTGTCTGGTCTGTTCTTAAAAATGTTCACAGCTGAAAACTATAACCACAGAAGATATTTTTTAAAAAAACATCTAAATCTCCATTATTCCAATTTAAATGTAAGTATGCTTTAATTTGTGCCTATTACCTCTTATGTTCTTCATTTTGGACAATGAAAAGAGAGAGATTATTCTGTTTCTCACTGCAGTAACCTTTTATTTATCAGAAGATTAATTATTTGTCTCCACCTTCTTCTGCAGCCTGATGAGTCTTCGGTCCTCCCCTAAGGATAATGCTTTTTAAACCTCTCAATTCCCTGTTTCTCTCCTGCATATTATCTCCAACTGGTCCTTTGAGGGTTTAAAAGTAATAGAGCAGAAGGGCAACTTTATGTGTCTTAAGGGTTATCCTTCTGTTCCCTTTTCTTGTTCAGCAATGATACAACATTGCAATTCTGAAAACAGACCAATATTTGTTTTGCTATCTACTGTGACACCAAATTCCTTTCTGCAAAATTTTTATGTGACCAATTTTCTTTCCATATTGCTTTTATAATGGATACCTACTTCCCTTGTATAAATACGAAGCCATTCCCTTTTGCAGACGGTTTTTCTAGTGTTTCAAGACAACTTTACGCTGTCTTTCTGCTTTGTGAAGCTTTTGTGGTTGTGTTGTTTCCCACTCACTTATTAAACATACCGTCATCTGTGTCACAAAGGGAAATCTTGAAGAAGACAACAACAGATGATCTGTTTGATTTTATCAGTGAACCATAATCTTTGATACCCTGGTTTTACTGACACTAGCATTTTTTTTTTCTAAAACATGTCTTTCTAACTGGCTGAGGAAAATGTCATGCACATAATGTTAAAATATTTCTAGTGTCAGAAATATGTTTACTGCTCCTGCTTTGTCCATAGAACCTGCTGCTCTATAATAGAAGGAAACCGTTTGCTTTTGGCAAATCCATGCTGGATGTTACTCAGTTTTCCTTCCAGGCTGCAAATAGTTTGTTGGATCATTTGGTTCAGTAGTTTTCTGGGCACTGAAATTAAACTGGTTGATCTGTAATTCTCTTGCTCCTCCATTTAGAATGCCTGTCTTATCATAGAGATGGGCAGTTCACCTGCACAGTTCCAGTCTTCAGTACTGCTCCCATCCTTCGTGTTCTCAGAGGTCATTGATAACACATTGCTGTAGGGGAACCTTTCAGTAGTTTAGGATGATGTACATGGTCTGATGTATCCGATTTCACCAAGTATTCTCTATTCTTGTCCTAGATTGATATCGTGAACTTTGTTTGTTTTTTATTAACTGTGCTTCATTAATTGCCACTCTCTCATTTCGTAGTATTTTTTAACGGACCCTGAAGCAGTGTAAGGTTTATGCATCACATAATAACAGCCTTCCCTCTTGGTAAACTGACTGTTTTGGTGATCTTCCTATTATTATCGGTATACATATACAACCCTTGCAATCTTAAATGTAACTGAATATTTTTTCCTCATTCTTTAAGTTTTGAATTTCATATACTTGAGTTATCTTTGTACTCATCCTTCCTAAACTGATATTTCTATTTTCTGCATGATGCCTTACTATCTTTGAGATCGATAAAGTGCTCACAGTTTAGTCAGCTTAATCTCTTCATCATATTTCTTTTTTTTCCCTGCGTTGGGATAGTTTGTACTTTGCCATTAGTATCAACAATAAAAAAAAATCCTTAAATGCTCTTTTTTTTCTTATACTTGTTTCCCACAAGAAATTCCCTAAAAACTCTCTCTGAATTTACAGAATCCTGCCTTTTTCTGTTCACTTTTTCTTTTTATGCTGTTTTCCATTATGCTGTTTCTCCCTCTCCCATCTTTTCTGCTACCCTCCCTCCTTTTCTTCAGGATCATGAGTGTATTCATTTCACTCTAGCCCAAGTTGCCTTCCATCTGCCTGTTCTCAGTCATCTCCTTCTAGTAGTTATAATCAGATCTACAATCTCCAGTTGTTTTTTTCAAATACCAAAATTTGACATCAAAATAACAAAAAATTCATTAATATACACCAAGACCCAGTTTGGCAATCTGTGTTATGATCCCCAAGCAGGACACACTCATACATTCTCCCTCCATCCAACAAATGTTAATTGTCTCCACAGTACAGTAGCTTCAACGCTATGCCACCTTCAACAGGAGGTCACGAGAATCTTACTTTGCAGCCTGGTGGTTCCCGTAAGTTCAAGGGGAAGAACTTCATAGTCCTCATGATGCAAAGAAAGCTGATCCAAGTTTTTTTTCATACTCTGACGAGCACTACAACCATCGTGCTATCAGATCAGTGGTCAAATTCTTAAAAATCAGATGCTGCAATATTTGGTGTTGCACTGGGGTGTAGATAGGACAGACAGAACACATAGGCTCACCAAACATATCTGTTCCATATCAGATCAGCTCTCAAACATGCATCAAACTCGTCAGATTTCTAGCTCTTGTCTTCATATTGACATTTTAGGTTGGATTTATAAAATAAACTGTCATGATATTTCACATTTTGAGATGAATACATCAAAAAGAGTTTAAGCAAGAAGGAAAAATGATATAGCATTTACACTTTTGTAGGTTTTGTGTAACTCCCCCTAGCTCTTGACCTATGTAATTTCATTTTTAGGAACTGAAGTGACAATTTTCATCATCTGTTGGTGCCTTTTCCACAAGTTTTCTGCAATTCCTTAAACAAAATAGAGCAAAATGAGATTTGAAAGTAAGACATGGCTTGCATGCCTGTCCCTGATCAGTTTCCTGGAAAGATTTTCCTCCTCCCTGACCAATTCAGCTTATTAATACCACTTCCTTTGGAGTTTGTAGAGCAAACTTACTGGCAGTCAAATGTGTCTAAAATTGGTCATATCTACTGGTGACAGATTTTTTTATTAAATGCAGAACTGAAACACCTGTGTGCAAAAACAGGTCTCGGGTGAAGACCAGCTCCTCTTCCTTCGGGAACAGTTTCAGGAGCTGAACTGCTGCTACAGCAGCACACCCCTGTTCTCCAAAAGCTATGTATCTTTTTTAACTACTGATAGCCCTAGACAACCATGACAGCAGAAAATTCTGGAGAAAACATAGCTACTGTGGAGCTACTAAGTGATAGCACCGTCGGTATTACAACAATAATACAGACAGTATTACTGAATACTGCAAGACCTACAGAAAAAGAAGACACCTGTACACGTGCCAGTTTACACTCTCTTGAATAGTCATCTCACAGAATTGTTTCTGGTTTGCTTTCCTAGCCTGATTTTTTTTCCAGTAAATATCAAAGACTCAAGTATTCCTGTGAGATGGCTTGCTTTGCAACATCTATTATAGATTTTACTTGGAGCAGTGGCTGTATTTATTCTAATGTGTTGAAATTATCCTAAGGGCTGCAACCTCTACTACTGGCGTTGTCAGATTTCTATGTAGGCTATTTTTCCGTCACTTGGAGTAAGTTATCCTTATTTTCACTGCCTGATAGAGGTTTTGATTTACAACTAGGCAGGTTTTTTTTGCAGACATGATGGCTTTGCAATACAATGTCTGGATAATGTCATTTTCTACTAAACGGCTTGGTGGAATGATTCAGATAGGCCACGCTGATGATGAAGGTTTCCACTGGTCATCTTTTCCTCAGTCTCATCAGACTGTCTCATCCCAGACACTCAGATGAAGAGGTGTGTAAGGATAGGGGAATGTCAGTGAAACAGGGCTTCAGAAGAGACTGTGCTGGGAATGCAAGGTCTGACTGGGAAATTAAATTCTACTTTCTTCTGCACCAGGCCAGAGGCTGCAGCACAAACCTCCTGCTGCCACAGCAAATATTCCACCACGTAGACTATATGTCTTACATAGGAACTCTGGATTACTGTAGCCACAGAAACACAGGGCCTGGATTTCCTTGGTATAATGTGGACACTTACCTCATCTAAGTCCAGTCTGAAAACTCATTTATTTAGTGTCCCATCTAATACAGAAAGACTTGAAATACTCTTGCCCATTCTTTTGGAATAGCACCAAAAGAGAATAAACTGATAGCTTCACTTCTGAGTGACCCATATATCTGTACTAGTACAGATTAATTTCTTAAAATCTGTGAGACAGTCTTCTTCCTCAACAGAGTCAATGTAACTTGTATCCAGATCTGTGTGTGGGACTCCAGTAGGTTCATTAACCAGAAATAAATGTATTTTGTTGATATCTTAGCATGCATAAAAGGCTCAGAATTAGGATTTCAACATCTATGAAAATGCATACAGGTGTTTAAGGCAGTTTGTGTATGAATGCAGTATAAATGCATGTTCATTCCATAGTATGCCTTGACTGTAGGATGGACATGAATCCAATTCCATATTCACCCAGTCATTGCCTCTCTGAGTCCAAAAGGTTACCTTTTTTTCCCCTTCTGCATCTACTTGTTTACTTAAAGATAATCCCTACCCAGATTTCTGTGATTCAAAAAGGTATCTGGAAAACCGAATGTGACTTTTGAGGAGATCTAGCTGTTCAACAGAGACGCCGATCAGGATTGCCTAACATGTTACAGAATTTTTTGATTAATGTCTCTATTAAAACTGTAAGCAAGGCATTTCCAGCTATTTTAGAGCTACTACCATATGCTTTCTGGTCATAATACCCTTTTTGGAAGCAGAGTTATGCCTATATTGGAGAAATGCATGACAAATTTATGTATTCAGTGCAAATCACTGTGTGAGAATTATTCACTTGAATGAAGAAAACACAGTCATTTTCTTTATCCAGTTATATACAGACTAAATTTACATTGTGAATTTTCATCTATTTATGCTATGACTGAATTTTGACCTTTGTATGTGAAAACATCTCCGCAGTCCAAGTAACCATAGGAATTTCCTGTCATCACACAGCAATAAAGTACAACTAGTGCCAGTGCTGTGGAAAGTTCTTCGTCCTTGGCATGATCATGCTTACATGGATGCAAGAGTCTAAAATCTGTCACTACACCTCCTTACTAACTTTTTAGTTGTGTCTTGACACCTGAGGCAAGAATAATATTTTTTATCTAGTCAATTAGCAAAACCCACTCTTTTTTGACAGACATAGTACATGGAAGATATGCTGATAGTTTCTCAGTTGTAGGAGACTGTGCAAAGTGATTTCGTTCTTGATGTTTGTTACTCTAGACATGCAAAAGCTCTTAAGTTAACAATCAAAATGAATCAAGGTAGCATGATTGCACTGGCCCTCAGATGTAATATTTCATAAGGAAGCTAATTGTTTTTCATTCTAATTTCTGTAGAAGAAAACAAGCTCAAGAAATACAGGCAGTAGCACCAGACGATCATAAAAAATGAGTCAAGTGAAAAGGAATTGTTTTCCTTTGGATCAATTCTAATAGCCCATCCACATGATAAACAATAAAAGCTGTAAAGAAGAATAGGAATCACTCCTGCCAGGAAACTTAGTATTTCACACAATTTCCTTGTTGTTAGTCCTGCAGCAGAGGGAATTTTACATTAATTTGTATCACAGTTAATATTCAGGCAGTTGCAAGAGACACTGCTTGACCACCAGTATATATGTTTCACTTAAAAGGAAAGCATTCAAAAGGAAAAAGAATTAGTCACTGCTTTTCCTAAAGTAATTAAATTAAACAACAACAACAAAACCAGAAATAAACCAATCTAGTTATTCTGAGATCAATGGAAATAAATAAACTTCTTTCATTTTATTTGTCTTTATTTTTTAAAAATTTACCTAGCTATTTCCTTAAGAGATTTATGCCTCTAGTGTTCTATTTTCAGTTTCATTTTATTTGACTTTAGGAAGCACTAACCAATCAAGGAAGAAAACCTTTTAAAAGAGTAATTTATGCTCAAACTTCAGAAGATAAAGACAATGGAAAGTGAAAAAATCAACTCGAATATCTTCAGAAATAATTTAACTCTCATGTCACTGCTGACTGACAGCTCTAATAAATTCCTACATTTTAAGCAGACTCACATTTCACATGCATTTGCTTTCCACTCCTGAGGAGAGTGGAACATCTATTGTCAAATGCATAAAATAACATTAGAAATGCAAACTTAATGTAGCCAATGGTAATGTGTTATTTAAAACTTATGAGCCTGAATAAGGGCTTATTTTCTCCAAATTGAAATTTATAGTTTCATTTTAAAGTCCTAACTTGAATATTGATGGGCTTTAGGCACGATGTTATAAAATGGGAATGAAAAACAAAGCAAGTAACTACCAGGCATAAAGCTGCTATTATGGTAATATATGGAAACTTATATAAAAAGTGGATCCTAGTTACCTGTACTAATAGTAAAAAACACACAGTAAAATTTGTGCAACTGGTATAGGGAAGTCATACTTTCCTGCAATATATGTCAAATCGTTATATATTCTAGATTTAAAATCATAATCTTTAAACATCGATGGTTAGAGAGGAATTTTGAATATGTACTTGCAACAGAAAGCAGATGATAGATTCATCTCTCTTTTCTTTTGAAGCTTTTTTGATTTTTTTTTCCTGTTCTGCTCTGATCAGTGAAAATAAAGAAAAGAGACAGTCTTTCTCAGTTGCTTTCTGGAACCAGGTTTTCTTGACACTGGATGGTTATACCATACACAGCTATAGAAAAGCTAAGTAAATTCACATTAGACACAAATGTTTTTCAATTGCATAATAAAAAAATACCTCTCTACCGTATCTTGATTTTACAGACAGTCTAAATCACTGAAGTTTGTCTCCACTTCATCTGTTCCAACGTATTTCCGAGCCATACATAGGCACCTCAGAAATAATGCAGTACAGATCAGGGCGTACAAAAAATACTCACTTGAAATTCGATAGTATTTGTCATCTGTTGATGCAATGCTTTACAAAGTAGTAAATAGCTCATAAAACACCTCTGGTGGAAACATTTATGATGGAAAATTCGTATGATGATTAAGAAAATCATGTTTAGGGGTTACCTACTTTTTCTAAAAATCAGAGGTTTTGGTCAGTTGCTGAATTAAGAAGAGAATTCAATCTCCCAAATCCAACGCATGCAATTAGGTTCTACAGGTGTGATTCTTCACGCTAAAAATGCTAGTCTCCTTAGGCTGAAAGCTTGGATCCAATCCCACTTAATTTAGGCATTAGGAGAAGCTGTAGTAGGGCTAATCAGTGTGTGCTAAACACTTTCTCTCACAATCAAAACTGCTGCTGGAAATGCAAAACAGTATAATTATCCCACTGCTTTAGAAACAGCAGAAACATCTCCACCATTCTGGTTTTTTTACAAATGAACCCCAAACATCTCTTCTACTCAATGGCAAGGAACATTAGCTCAGAGACTTTACTTCCTATATCTTCCCTTTTGATGTCCATACAAGAAATAGATTGTTGCAGTCTTTTCCCCTTTTGTTTATGGATCTTCCTAACTGGAAGGTTGCTTAAGTATGTCTGTTTTCAGCCTCACAGGTCATTCCTGTGTGCTTTTTGAAATGTGCCTCAGGTCTGCTCTACTGAGACTTTTTACAGGTGTTACCTATATCAAATTATTTACACATTGTTCTGGGCAACACAACTTTCTTCTTCCTTTGAGCTTGACTACTGCTCAAGTATTTTTTTCTTTAAGGAGACAGATTACATGAAACACAGGTAAGGACTCAGGAGAGAAACACATCCTTAAAGAGCCCAGACCAAACAAAACCAATCTTATTGCATTAAGAGCTCTAGGACTTAAGTTTTAAGTGAAATGAAAGTTTGAAAATCAAGTTCATTCTTTAGTTATAGTTTGAGTGTAGCTGGGTAATAAGGGCTGTGCCTCTATGCACACTAAATTCACTTGGATAATTAATTCAGCCACCTGTATAGGTGATTGGGTTTGGACTGGGTATTAATCTGAAACTAGGCGATAGGCAGAACATTTACAATTAAGTACTCAGCTGTAACACAAACCTTAGTGGTAATTTTTGGTCAGTTCTAGAAATTCCTCAAGGCAGCTCCTGCTGTGTCACATCTGATTAGTTTAGTTAAATGTGTTGATTAACACCGGTGGTGGAGTATCGCAAAGGCTGCCCTCCATGACTCCTGCTGCAGAAGTGATCACATTGTGCGTAGATAAGACATAAGAACATATTCAAGAGAAGCTGTTGCTGCACGAATGGCATCTAGAACAGTCCTTTCCATGTAGTTAAGATATTTAACAGGTGTATTGTAGTTAAGACAGCGAGAGTCCAGTAGGACCATATCCAGTTGAGCAAAACCAACAGTTTGAGGAACTCTCACAGCCCAGCTAAAGAACAATCCAACAAGAACCCATGCAATGGAGACTCCTTGTGCCATGGGAAAGCTATCAAACTTTCTGTGAGATTTGATTCCCCATATGAACATTACTCTTATTACATCCTACCTGTCATCTATTATGTTAGTAACACATGTTAAGAAGGAAGGCATATTAATATTAAAAAAAGTATTGTACGTTATCGGTGCACACAAACTTCTTAACTAATGTAACTTTAAGACAATAAGAACACCAGTCACCATACATTTCCTTAGTACACAACATGGATCCAAGGGGTTTTCTGGTTTACGATAAGAATCCTCCAAACCCGAACACACTTATGTTTACCTCATTACTGGTCACATTTAGTGATAACCTGAATTGCTTCTTATCATTAAACTATTTCTACAACAAGTGATTCTCAAATTATTTTATAAAAAGTGATTTATTTAAGGGGAAATCTTACGTAATAATTTTATGGTTGTGAACATGCTGAAAATGCCAAATTTACAAACATATCCTTTATTAACAAGCTAGGTGTAAAATCTATTAAGATCTGCTCAAAATATGCACTAGCCCGCAGTGATCATTCAGAAGAAAAGGAAAATACAGGAAGGAGGGTATTCTGAGTAAAGACATCGTGTTCAGAAAGGCAGTGACAAAACACTGTACTTTGTTCATGTCTTAGACCTGCTCTAAAATTTGCAGACTACATACATTCTCCCATCTTGACTTCTTAGTACTGCCAGCTCAACTGAGCACCATACAGTAAATTGTCAGATACTTGTTAAAGTATGTTAGTGTATTCATTTCTTGGCCTCCAAGTCAATTAATTAGGTTCCTGTCTAGGTATTTTATGAGAACACATTTTTTAACTTTCTTTTTCTCTTAAATTTTCTTCTGGAGAAGAGAAGGCTCCAACGAAACCTCATTTCTGCCTTTCCATACATAAAGGGGACTTGTAAGAAAGACAGAGAGAGACTTTCTACCAAAGCCTTCTTTCTACCAAGGACAGAAAAAGTGGTAACTAAAAGAGAGCAGATTTAGATTGGACATAAGGAAGAAATTATTTATGGTGAGCGTGGTAAGACACTGAAACAGGCTTCCCAGGGAAGTTATGGATGCCCCCTCATTGGAAGTTTTCAAAGTCAGGTTGGATGGGGCTTTGAGCAACCTGATCCAGTGAAAAATGTCCCTGTCCATGGCAGGAAGGTTGGACTAGGTAATCTTTAAAGGTTCCTTCCTACGCAAACTGTTCTATGATTCTATGTTATTCTACGAAATTTTTGTGCAATGTTAAAACTTCAAAAATTGCGTGGTAAGACCAGGTGCTCCGTTCACAAACAGTGCAAACATAACTGCTTAGCCTCTCTCCCATTATTCCATAGAGTCTTCACAGATTTACGAGGCTCCAGAGCTCTGAAGGGACACTCTAGGAAGCTGGCAGAGTCTGATTGTGTTAGATTTGTGTAAACAAAAACTTTCTGTTAAGTGTTTGTCAGAGTGTAACAGAAAATAGCAGGAAAGGGTTGAATAGTTGAATACCAGGTTAGAATAGTTGAAAGGGTCTAAGAGTTAGACGGGATAGAGTTTATTGTTTCTTTTCACTAGAAGCATTTTACCACCATGTTATATGTACTTTTTGGACTGCTGAAACCTGAATTAGATAGCAACTACAGTGTCATGACTTCATTTGGGTTACCATCGATCTGACTGCTGTTGCTGGGAAAGCTTCATCACTCAGGCTGTATCTGATAGAACCCAGTGGAGAAGACCTCTAGAGTTTTTTTCTTCAGATGAGAGATTTAACATTTCTGTTTCTTTTTACCCTTTCTAGACTGCTGTCTTTTATTCATACTGCACAGGCACTGTCAAAAATTCTGAACTTTTGCAGGGATCTATAGAAGAACAGGGAAATGTCTGCTATCACCTTGGCTTGCTCTCTGTTTGCCGTAGTTCCAAAAAATAGAATTCAGTCTTGTGTCAGAGCCAATAGGTCTTCCGTTTTTGATATAGAACATTGCTCAAACTACTACTAAGCTAACAGCCTGAATCTTAGATCTTAAAGTGCATAGCTCACTTCTACTGCAATATGTAGGAAATACTTGGTTTTAACACTGATAGAGACAGATGTTATAAATAAGAACACGTTCTAAGTGGCATTATGAATCTCACTGGTTTACTGTGTTTCCAATTTCTAATTTTAGCTCATTTATGACAAAAAAGAAAAGGCCCCATCCCTGGAGGTGTTCAAGGCCAGGCTGGATGAGCCTTTGAGCAACCTGGTACAGTGGAAGGTGTCCTTGACCATGGTGGGGGGTTGGAACTCGATGATCTCTAAGGTCCCTTCCAACCCAAACCATTCTATGATTCTATGATTCTATGATTCTGTGAACTGTGTAGCTGGCTTCTTCTATGACCTACTGAAATATTTATAGTGGACAGAGCAAAGAGGCGGTCACAACTGCAAATTCCTGCAGCTGGGGACATCTCTGTCACTGTGGGCTTCACTGAGACAGCTCTGCCCTAATTTCATCTGACTTTGAATATGTGCAAATCACAAAGAAATGTGAACTGACTACAGACTGGGAAAACCA
>WKFP01013668.1:73841-100351 GCA_011057875.1 Pterocles orientalis
AATTTAGGAGGGGAGAAAGCCTTATTCCCTAGGATGTGGAAAAGTAATTTAAACTTTTGCCCAGCTGGTAGCCATGTAATCCATCTTATTTTCCTGTCAGGTTTTATAATGAAGTCAAAAGCAATCCTAAACTGGTGACATAATAATCTAATGTTGTGTAGTAATGATTATGTTGAATCTAAAAATATGTTTATACTGCATACACAAATTGAAGAAATAGAGCAATTTCAATTATCATCACCATAGGAGTAACCCGGAGCAACAATAATAAAAATATCTGATAGGAGGAGAAAGAACTACTTAAATCATATACAAGACTCGGTGAAAAGGCTGAAAAAATGAAAAGACTGAAAAGTATCTTTTAATAAAATACCAATTTCCTGTGGTAGAATCACTGGGTGTTTCATTAGTTGCTTTAAAGAAGCCATAGGAAAAGCAGGGGAATCTAAAAGACCAAAGTAATTAGCAATATTAACATTAGCACTGCTCTAAAATAATGTCCTGTCTACAGCTAAACTGTAGCAGGCATCACATTTGTTAGAGAATGGTTCTACTGACACATTGCAGTATATGTAAACCCACCAAATATGTAGTGAAATTATTTAAATGTTAAGTGAGCCCACGTTTCCAAATGTTAGTTCAAAGACTGGTAGAATTGAAACTCCACTCTAATCAGGCTTTCCCATTTCCTTTTCCCACAAGCAATAAAAGAAAAACAAAACCAAGTCAAATTAAGTTGTTAAATGGTTTAAGGATTTGATATCTTTTGCTGTTAATTTAAAGGGCTGAGCTGCAGCTCATTTCTTTTCATCTCTATAGCAAAGCAGAGGGTGACCCCAAGGGTCACTGAGGATTATCTCTGTGTCTTTCCATCCCATCTTACATTATTAGTTTATACTGCAAATGAAAAACTGATGTCAGAAATATGCCAAACATTATTTACAAATATAGAAGCCAGGGTGAAGTCTGATAGGTCTGTGGCTTAGCGTGTAAAGGTCTCAACAGCAATTAGTAATTGAGATACATCCACTGCAAGGTGGAAACTGTCATCTGAAGAGCAGAAAATATTTTGTTAGTATGTCTATAATTTTACTGAAATACAATCCTGAAATGTCAAACACTAACTATGAAATGGATTGGCAACCCTATAATGAAAAAAAAATCACATCATTAGAGCAATGTTTCAAGGTAAAAAGAAGTACTGAAATCATTACTAGTCTTAAATTGACTCAAATTTAGTATGAAGTTACTTTACATTTTTCTATATACTTTCTCTAATTGACCTTAAAATACTGTTTTTTGACAGCTTTTATGATTAAGAGTTTTAATTGTGCCAAAGTATTGTAAATGGTGTACACAAGAAGGTGTGAACTTTCCCCATTAATGAAAAGTCATACTAGTCATACAAGGACTTTGACTTAATTAGCATTCAGGAAAAATACCATACAGTAGAATATTGTGTCCCTATATTATCACAGAGGAGGGGAAACTACCCCTAATCATTAGAAGAACAGCCCCAAAACGGCCAAGGCAGAATCCAGCACTCAAAATACTTTGAGGAGAAATCAACTGTTAAGAAAGAGAGGGTAAAATAGTTAACAAGCAATGATATCTGGGGGGAAGAAATTGCTCTGGCATAGCAAAATCAACTGTACTTTTGTCAGTGTTATTTAAAAGCTAACGTCTTGATATCAGAGGCTTTATATGAAAGATACGTACTCAGTTTTTCTATGCTCGTCCCAAGTTTCTGGAGAGATGTTTTTGATAAATACGTTACGTTTATGTGATATTGTCTTACACTATATTACACTAATAAATCAGAAAGCATGAAGGTCACACATTTGAATAAAGATGCTGCCTTTGTAGCATGTTTTCTTTTTAACCCAGTCTGTAACGAAGTTAGAAGTTAATGAAGTGCTGTGACACACAGGGGATGCACGCACACACTCACACCGGGGCTGATCACCAAGGCAAATGCAGCAAGAGATGTCATATACCTCAGTTTTATTAATGCAAAGAAATGTCATGTTCTGACCATTACCATCAGAAAATAAAAAATAAAAAAAAAACACCTAGAAGCTTTCTTTATACAAAACAAAACAAAAAAAGGAGATATCTCCAACTCTTCCATTCCAGTTTCATTCCAGTGTGTTTCTTCTGTCATCCTCATCTCTAGCCTAGATCAATCTGCACACAAAGAGAGTAACAGGAGCCTCTAGTATAATTGTCTGGGACTTTCTAAGAAATCCTTGTTCTGAATCCCACCTTCTAGACCGCTCAGTGTATCATGTGTATAGAAATATTGTCCAAGTTTGTAGATTTGTAAGTTCATTTCTCTTTTTGTTTGTTCTAATGATTCATTCTCTCACATTTCCCATCTCAATGTAAACCAAGGAAAATAAAATATTTCAGGTTCAGAATAGGCTCCAGGGGTGGGGATGAGCATCTGGGAATACAGACAGAGAGAGCCAGAACTTCTTCAGTCAGTTATGCTGCCAAAGCCCATGGCCCTACTTCAGCTCGAGTACTCCTCGGTGGTTAACTGCACCTTGCTCTCTCCAGCAGGGTCATGGTCATTCCCTTGGACTGTTAAGATAATTTTCTAAAATCTAATTGTCCAGTTCTATTTGACAGCATTGCTAAAGAGAAGTCAAGGAAGACATAAGTCATTGAAATGAAAAAAAAAATTTTTGTTTGGTTTGGTTTTGTGATGAAAAAATAAAGGAACAGGTAAAGAGAGAAAAAAAGACAAGTGTGTTCAAAATTAAAAGACTCTGTGAAGTCCACTAGGACTTAACGAGGTAATTTCATCTGGGCAGTGTGTCAATAAGTGAAGATGAACTCTATTCAAGTCCTAAGATTTTAGCCTGATATACTGCAGATTTAATTGGCAGAAAGAGCCCGGCGGGGGTGGGCAGGAGATGGCAGGTGATGCTCGGTCTGCGGCATGGGTACTTCAGCACACGACGTTTAGGTGTTTCTGCCTGAAGGTCCAAGTTTGTGTATTAAACCCAAAGGTCTCGTATATTGTGCAAGGAAAAATGTGACTACAACATCCAGCATGCAGTGTGCAGCTGGACAAAGTTCATTTTAAGGATAGTGAAGTTTTCTAAGTCCTAGTTATCTGTTCAGGAACTTGGGCAGTTTTACTCAGTTTGCACATTATTCCCAGGGTAACTGTTCAGAGGAAAGCAAAAATACGAAGAGAGCAACAGCAACAATACAACCAGATTAAAAAAAATAAAAAAAGACAAGAAGAAGCTGCTGGAAATAAGTGGTGCTTAGTTTAACTATCACTCTGAGGAACACTTAAGACAAAACGTGTCTTCAACACACACCCAAATGTGTTTTGAGTTTACTTTTCAATTTGCACACTTATTCAGCTTTTGCCATAGTTTCTCCTTAAGCCAACATTCACAGAACACAAACTTGGCCCACTGTGAGGTGAAATCCCCCTTATTTCAATTGAGGCTACACAAGGCAAATGGTTCCATATGATGCTTTCAAGATGCTGGGAGAAGACAGAGGATAATTTCTTAGCTTGATGTAACCATAACAGTAGATAGCAAAAGAAAACAGCAAGTGCCTAGATACAGGGAAACTGAAAATTCAGTTTCTGCTGTTTATGTCCAAATTAAAAGTCAGCCTTCACTCACAGAGCCGAATAAAACTGGCACAAGCCCTTCCCCATCCCTCATGGCTTAAGTGAGCTCATGAGGAGCAGGCATTAACGATACACAGGGCCATATTTGTGACAACAAAGTAAACTAAGAGTAGTTAATCAGTGGTATACCATACTGTACATGCTGCCATCCCATAGGTGAAGTTGAGGACCACTCCCAGAGGAGGTGCTTTTTCATGTAACGTCCTATTATCTGTTATTTGCATTGGTTTTTGCAGCATGTTTCTTTATAATCTTCAGGTCACCATAGTGAAGAGATGGCTCTTTGGCAAACTGCACTAAAATTACATCAAATCATTAATGGGTTCACTGAGACTAAGGTAGAGAGTTAACGTTTTTAAAGGACTAAGCCTTTGTAGCTCTAATACATGCTGCTAAGTCTCTGGAGCTTAGACTTCTTTGCAAAGCAGATTATAAATCTCACATTGTCAGAGAAAGAACTATTTGAAAAGTTAGTGGAATATTCAAGGTCTTGTTCACTTGGATGGCCTCCTAGCCAAAGTAACCCCAACAAGCTTGAAGGAGATTGTTAGGGAAAGAATTTGCTCTCTCTGTGAACACAAGCTTCCTTGCCCCTCAAGAAACCTAATGAAAATTGCTAGATTAAATGTCTACAAGTAGATGGTAGTGCAAACAACCTGCTATCATGGAAAGTAGGTTTCATCCATCTTTGCAGGATATAAGGATGTACAGAATTAAAGCAGTTTCTTTTAAATCACGTTTGAAATTGGTGGTATTGTGACTGAACTATCTTAGCAAGGAAGAGAGGTCTCATACTAGGCTATCCATCTACATTCACTGGAGGTACTCGGCTTCTTGCCTCATGCATTACGTCACACAGAGTACCATGAGCACCTACCTATGTCACCTCTGTCACCTTTGTGTGGCACAGGTATCTTTAACTGGCAGAAATATTTCTAAGAAACCTCACTGAATTCAACATTAAATTGCTAATTTCTCTATCTACTGATGTTTTAAACAAAATATAATTATATAAATGAAAAAATCACAAGACAACATTTCTAAATGATCAAGTTACCATCTCATTTATCTAATGGATTTTTGAAATATTCAGTTTCATTCTTGGAATCTATCCCAGGTCTGCAACTATTCACTGCAGACTGTAAAGCAGTTAGCTACCCATTTACCATGTAGCAGAGCACTGTGGACTGAAAATAGCAAGTTTGAAGCCAGAAGCTGAGTTCTCAGCACAGAGAAAGATGTCAATTTCCCTTTCCAATGCATGCCTATGCACTGCACAGAGAAGAGAGACACACAGGTTGTTGTTCACACCTACATCCACTTCCCCTGTACATCATGCACAGTACAGTCCTCAGGATTTATTTAAAGTATTGAAAAGCTGTTCCTGTGTGAATCTGTTTGTAAGATGTGAGCTGTGTGTGTTGATACATGTAGTAAGTTCAGACTGGCAACCACCGTGCTGTTAAACTAAGCAAAGCCAAAGCACAGGCTCAAACACTGCCCGGATTGGTTCTGCCTTGGTCAGACTTGCATCCTTTCCAGACAACACTCAGGCAGAAGGATGAGTTATTCTGAACATGTTACCTAGAGGCAGCGTGGATGATGCTACTTTGCTTTTTGAGATTATGCGATTTCAACTGTGTGGACACGCGCCGTGCTGCGCCACATGCCCTCAGGGATCAGAGAGCAGACACCCAATCGTTTTATTTACAAGCACAGACACAGACCTTTGGGACAGTGCTAAGTAGAGAAATTGAAACAAAATATTGTCCACTTCTAAGGCGGGTAGTCTGACTCCTTTTCCTTTGGTTCATCGACAAGGTGCTGTTCCAGAATTCCTTTGCTGCAAGCGAGGAAGTGACTGTTTAAGATGCTGCCTAGTAGCAAACAGCAAGCAGGCTTTGTGCACATACATATTTGTCTCTGCAATAGTCACTCTGTAAAGTTACTTCTGTCCTTGTCTAGCATAGACTGAAGGAAAGGACAATTCTTGAAATAATTTTTAGTGGGAGATGGGTCTTGATGTACTTGTCAGAAGATGCCTTATTTTTATTTCGGGCATACTCCAAAAACATAATCCTATTTAATAATATTCAATAAAATATAGAACATGAATACATATACGATTATTGTTTGTTTAATTAAGTTTTAAGATACTGCATAATTTTTCCAGCGGAGCAGTGAACTAAAGCCACATTCTAGTCAATTAAATGTTTTAATAAAATAGAGTAGCAAGAACAGATTTAAAGACAACTTCTGTCTAGATAAACCCCAAAAGAAGTCATAAATCAATGCTGATACTGGAGCAGAAGATATTTGATCTTAAATTTTGAACCACAGAAGTTACAGATTAACTCCTTTTTTTCCCCTGAATCCCTTTAAATATTTTGAATGTCTTACACGTAAGTGTGCATTTCTGTAATTAACTATACGTATGTATATATACATCCTTCTCAGAGAGCAGCTTAAGCATTTTAGAGGTACCATATCCTACCACGTTACTGCAAGCCTGCTTGTCTTTTGCAACATGCGTCTTTGGAACACAACATGAAATGCTTTTATTTACAGAAATGACTTGCAAGTATACATTAAAACAGTCATAAATATTGTTGAAATTATAATCTCAGAGTCATTGGATTTTGCTTGGTTTTTGAAGGAGACAAAATAAGACTCTTTTAGTGAAAGAATAAGCAATCAGCTCCAAATAGCCCATCAGCATATCAACCTAGCAGGGCACACAAAATACAGATCTTACTGAAACTGCTCAAACTACAAAGTTTTCTGAGTCTCTCAAAAGTGACAAAGGTGCATAAAAGGATTTTAAGCAACTGCGCTTCAACTAATAATTCTCAAGGAGGATGTCGCACTCTGATTCTGAGACTACAACAAGTATTTAATCAAGATAGATGAGAGTCCCTCCCTCCTGTTTTCCAGAGAATAGCATGGAGCGAGATCTGGGAATGCAGCAGGTATGCCTGAAAATTGGTAAAATAACTTTAGACTATGGTTACTTCTTACTCCTCATTTCATGCTGACTTTTTGTTATAATATAAAGAAAAACCAACATGACAAATGCAATACTTTTACGGAATAAATACACTGCTCAAAGTAGAAGGGTTGTTCTTAAACAAGCAATATATTTAGCCATTACGATGCCTTAGAACTTTTCTTTCATAAATAAGCATCTTTCGGGTCTGATTTAATTGCGAACAGTCGGGGGACACTTTGTATGACAGAGTGTATCAAACTCCATGCTTTAAAAATGTCACTATTCTTTGAAGAGTAGGGAATAAATATTAACCTCTGTACAGAAAGTCACCCATAATGACGATCTGAATGACGAAACAAAACACATTCAAGCAATATAGACTTTAAAATATTATTCTCTATTAAATCAGGGGCATTTTGTGACTTTCGATGTCATATTACTTATTTAGAGTATTAGAGAAAAAAAATTACAAGACAGTCTATAGTTTACCTTTTCAGCACTTAAAGTGTGTCCAATTACCATGACAAAGTCCAGTTGGTTTTATGATTTATCAGCCTCAGTGTTTCAGTCACGTGGGTCCAAGACAACGGTGTGACTTCAAATTTGCACGTGCTGTCTCTATATTGTGCTGCAGTGAACAGATTTATATTTTACGAAAGGATCTACTCCTACTCTAATTTAAAGCAGAAACAAAGCTCATATTGATTTCTATTAGACACAAATTTGGATCAATGGCTGAGATTTTCAAAATGATAAAGCCGAATTTAAGCTCCTAAACCCCAATATTCAGTCATATAAACAAATGGCCTGATTTTCAGAACTCCTGAGTACTCAAGAACTCTAGTGGGCATTAAACTTTTTGGGAACTCAGTATTTTTTTTTTAAAACAGGTCATTTATTTGCATGTCTAAATATAGACTTTCAGAATCTAAATTTAAGCTCTTATTTTTAAAATTCTTGGCCTAGATGTTATGGAAATGCTTCATATACTATTTACACAACAGTTCAGAAGGTGAGATGAATGCTATATCCTACATTCCAGTTCTACTCCTCTACAATAGATTTTTCAGTCATGTCTGCCAAATATATCTACTTGTGGCCGGCTTTAATACGAGTTATTCAAATAATAATGGTGCAATACATTAGTAAAAAATTATTGTGTTTTTCTATATAAAACAAAATATTTCAATTCTATTCCTCCAACTATACCAGCTTTTACGCTTGCATACGTTCTGAAATTATTTACTCCTCTAGTATTCACATAAGTGTATATCCTTGCTCACAGAATCCTTTATTTACATGGATACATAGCTCTCTCTTTTAAATCAATATTAACATTGAAACCTATATTGGTAGGTATCAACACACACACACACGCACACATACACACACAGTTATTATATGGAAAATGTGAATTATCAGCAAATGATATTATATTCTGTAAAGAGTACTCCTTCCTGTCTTTCAAGTGGAAAATCTTAAGGAATCTAGAAGCAATAAAATGGTATAAAAGAATAGACCAGAAATTACTTGCTAATAAAGATAAAACTCCTGAAGTCTGAGGTACTGTAGTGAAAATGTGTGAATGTTTGGGCAAAATACAGGAACCTGCAATTGTGTATATACAAACAAATGTGTACCAGTTGGTGTCCTCAGTTGCTTAAATCTTTGCCTTCTGGCTAGAAAATTTCCAAGCCCATTCTCCATGTAGTGATTTCAGCCATCTTTAAATATGAGAAAGAATTTGGGGCAAGAATAAGAATCTTTTATCACTGAGAGACAATACTTGGGAAAAAAACCCCAAAAGACCTGATTGTGAAGAATTTAGGATTGATTAAGTAAAAATTATACTTTATGATCCTCACATTTCACATTTTATTAATTATAACAGCATTCTTAATGATGACTCCATATTCTGAGAGACATAGAGTTTGCATGTACAGGAAATTGGCTGGATATTAAGAACACACTGCATCTTTGCAGCAAATATGCATTTGTAAATGTGTGTCAAGCCATGTGACATTTTCTAATAGCAAAGGGAAAATGTGTATATGGTAAGAGAATATTCAGAAGAATGTGGACACCCTTAGCTGAGAAACATTTCATATTTCAAGTGTCCGTAACCCAAATTCCAGTCTAAAAGTTGAATTTAAACAGTGATATTTTACACATGTGTTCTCAGACTCCTGTGGCCACGTTGCGTTTCTCTTGCAATAGAAGGGTAGCTGAAGCTGCTTTTCATCCAAAGGGTTTTAAATCAGCTTTTTAACGTAAAAGTGAGGTTTTCCAATCACTAGTAAAACTTGAAGTATCAATGTTCAAAATATAGACCAGGACTATCAGAAACACTTGGGTCAGAAAACAATTTTTGATCAAAAAATAAAGATTCTGTAGAAAAAGTTATTTTTTTTAAAGAAAATAAGTATTTAGAGCGGATTTTTTCCCTGAGTTCATTATCAATACATTATTTGATTCCAGTTGCTGAAAATTAGCATTCAGTCTTCAAGGCTGGCCAAACAGTGGACTGATGAGTGACTGATGAGACTGTGGGATCTCCATCTACAGAGAAGTACAGAATTTGAGTGGACACAGCCCTGATCCACCTGATCCATGTCCCTCAGGCAACCTCCAGAGGTCCTTTACAACCTAAATTATTCTGTGATTCTGTAGCTACACTTTCTCTCTTCAATATCAAAACTTAAGTTCCAACTAATTATAGAGCAATTTGCAAAATTTATGTCTTTTCTGAATATGCTGTAGGTTATGGATCCAGTTATTTCTTTGATGTCTTTACTCCCTACAAACAGAAAGCAAATTCTTTGAAGGCTTTTTGTCTTCTGAAAATAAACTGTTTTACCAGAGTCTCTGGACAAACTTCTCCGAGGAGAGCAGAAACTGAAGGAGCAGCCTAAAGCAGCAATCAACTGAATCAACAATCTAAAGGCAGCGATCAGTTGCCACAAGGGCGTTTCCTGGGTAGCACAGAGGACGCATAGATATGTAAAGATAATGAAAAGGAGGATGAAGCACTTAGTGCAGACTACTGAGCAACAGTTTCACTGAAAAACAGCAGGATCATTGCCATAAGATGATGGTTTGCACTCACACAATATATTTAAAATGCCTACAGTTAAACCAGTATTTTACATTCCTCTTCTTCCACTTTCTTCACTTTCTACATCGTGCAAGACAACTGGGAGGGTTGGCATTCAAACAGTGTGCCGTGTTTAAGACTCCAACACGAGTTAATTAGCACAGCTTGGCCCAGCTAATGCACGTCAGCTGACCTTGAGAACTCTGTGTGTGTTTCTAGACCACCAAAAATGTGAGATATAACAACTTCATACAGTTTTCTTCAACCGATTTTTTTAGCTAATAGGCTTCATCTCATATTTGCCACAGGCTGAGTAAGTATGACGACCATCAGTTACTGTGGTCACAGTTGATATATATCAATTTATTAAACTTGTGGATACGTCTGAATTCTCAGGGCGGAGAACAACCAATGACTCTAGGAGGAGCAAGCTGCAACCTGTGGTTCAGTGTTTTGTAAAAGTCACTTTGTTCCTGCTTTAATTCTGCAATTTGAAAATGTGGATAGAATGGCACCTCTTTTCCTGCCATCGGCAAACTTTAACAGAAGGCACATTCCTTCATTTTTCAAACTATCTGGAGTAGGGTATGTCTAAAACTACCATTTTATAATTTGACTAGAGCAGCATTTTCTGTTCGGGCTCTAAGGGCTGTGTTTGGTTTAGCCACCTTCACAGGTTATTCCCTATGCAGTAAATGTTTCCATTCTGGTGGAGATAATTTCCATACACTCATGTTCGAAAATAAAAGTGAAATGGAACCTTTGCTAATACTGGAGAAGTATTTTCACGTGTACTCTAACCCACTCAATTACTTTTCAGTCAATGAGTAAGTAAATCACCAGATATATCGCAAGGCTACTAGGTATTGATTTGCTTGCTAACTTAAGTCATGGCAAATGAAGGCTGGCCTTGAGCTGGAGATTAGAGACTATTTTTTGCTGTGCTTCTCTAGAAGTACGTGATCCATTCTTCTGGATTTAAAATATAACTCTAAACTAATTGCGTATATAGTTAGTAAATACAAAATAAGTAAATACATAAATGTAATGGAAGCATATGAGAAGAACAGTGAGGCAAACCAAAATTTGTAACCCCAGAAGAGAGTGTGGATTCTTATATCCTCTGTGTACCCAATATTGCCATTTTGGCTGATGGAAAACTCCCATCAACATTAGGTCAAGCCTTATAACGGCACCATGTTCAAAGTACTGAATTTGAAAGTCCTCTGGATTCCCAATTCAGAGGTCACCCCTGCCATTTCAAAGGAGAATGCTACTGGGACGTCGACAGAGAATCCACCCTCAGCAAGAGATTTTTAATGCGTTCTACTAGTACGTGTTTAATTTGTAGCCATAGTCTACAGTATTTTAAAATTAAACGAAACCACGCACTGCATTTTTAGAAATAGAAAGTTGTTAATGGGATTTTCCCTGTATTTTTTCTGGTCTTCAGACACTGGTGGCTGAGAAACATATACCATACTTTTCATCTGCTTAACTATCCTGCTGGCGATTAATTACTTAGATACTTCTGAATAAATAGGCTGTAAAGAAATACCTAACAAAAGCCTAATGCATCTCCAATGATGGAACCCCATGCTATGCCTGAGATGAATACCCTTTTCAATTTTTTTTTGAAAGACAAGCAGATTATTCAAAATTATGGCAATCAGATACTGGCAGAGAAGAAAAACAGCAATATGCTGAACAGAAACCACTTAAATGCTGCGAGTCTTGATAATATAATATTTCCACAACTGTTTCTGTTTAAAACTAATAAAAATAAACATAAAACATTCCTTTCTCCTCCTATCAAATTCATTACTTTGAGCGACAAAATGACAAAATGATTAGCTGTTAATAAGGCCCTGGTTTAAAAGATTGACTGACATTGCATTACTCATTTAATTTCCGCTTCTCCTAGATTTTTTTTCTCTTCCTCCAAGCACAGAGGGAATTAATATTATCACATCAAAGGCCTCCCTTTAAATGGGGGAGAAAAATCATTTAAAAGGACAGAGGCTGTGATTATTCAAACTAGGTTATTTGCACCTTGTATATATAATGATATCATGGTACAACTTCATTTTGTTCAAATTGCTGTCAGTCACTAACAGAAGAAATTTGCTTCCGTTTCATCAGCACTATTGTGTTCAGTCAGATTTGTGGGTGTGGGATGGAGGGGTTCAGGTTGGGCATTAAACGTGAAATCTGATAAGAAGGATATGAGGAATGGGGAGTTAGGAAGGCACCGAGAGAAGGGAGACCGATTGTGAATCCAGCATTCACAATGCAAATGCTTTTTCCCTGCTCTCCCTTCATGGTTTTCTTCCCTCTCTGCGCGTGTTGCTTTTATTTAAAGACACAGATATGACCACACACTGAAGTGCAAGAGTGAGCCTCTGTGGAATATGAGATTTAGAAATAGGACGCTGTGCTCTGGTATTTTATTTCCTTTCACTTTGACTCCTGACAGACAAATTATTCTAGGGATGATTTAACACCTAAAGATGTATGTCATATTCCATAAAATAGTTGTATCGGTGGGAAAAATTATGAGTGGCACAACCCTTGGCCTAGCAACAGCCAATGATCTATCAACATTTAAGTCTTGGCAGATTGAATTATTCCCCTCTCTAACTGTAACTGTGTTAGGGCTTGCATGACAAACAGTCCACTTGTCAAATATTTATCCTTCCTCCTAAAAAAAAATAAAAAAAATTGGGAGGATGGGAGGGAAGAAAAAAAAAAAAAGATTGACCAGGAGAAGGAGGGGGAATATAAATGGTAAAAGACCAACCACAGCATGAAATATGAAACATAAATCACTGGGGTCAGAGAGAGCAGGGGAACTTGGTTACTAAGGCTCCAGATGGATTAAATAACGCACGTCCTGAGGGAGGGTGGGAAGGCGAGCGCTAAAATAATAACAGAACAGAATGCTCCTATGTCGAAAGGTTTGAAGACAAGCCTTGTTAATTCAGAAAACAGCAGAGTTAAATTAGCTCAGGTCCCTGTGAAAAGTAGTGTTACATATTGTGCAGGAGAGATAAATTTCCACTCGCTCTCTCCAATACACTGGCCACTGACAGGTGACTGCTGTGAGTAGTTCATTAAAATGTCCAATTCATGGGAGACTTTCAAAATTTATAATGCTTGCTACAGACAACAGGGTCAAGTTCAATGAGAAAGGAAGAGAGCGAAGGAACTAAAGGAATAATTCACTAATTACCTTTTAAACACATTTGCAATTTTTTTTTCAGCGAGTATTAACTTACTTTTAATGCCTCCAGGTTTACTGCTTTAAATCAGAGACGGACATGAAAGTTCAGCTCACATCCCTTTTTCCACTGTCTTCTGGATGGAAGATTTTTGAACACGCTAAGACCATATGCTATAGGCCTTAGAGTAAATTATTTTAGAAGATATAGGATGAGACTGTTAGCCAGGAATGTAACAGTGACGGTAATTTTAATTAGGGTTCATTTACCTGTAAGCCAAGGATATACAATGAAGTTCGGTAATGACCGGTGGGGTGGATAGTACTGCATATTATCAAAACTATTGGACACCTGTGACAAGAGCTCATTGCATGTAAATAACCTCATAGTGTTATCTGGAATGAAATAGCTTTTCCCAATGGAATACATAAGCTGAATGGTTTTGCAAAATTTCAGCCATAACAATTAAGCTATAATCTTTCCAAATTTATCTATAGCCTACTGAAAAATATACTTCCCCATGCTAAACTGGGTATGTTCATCCATGCCAAGGGATGAGTAGGACTTCTCCTGAAATTGTAGGTTTAGGCTGCTTCAGACTCTGTCAGGTTTCAGGCATCTAATCCTGCCTCTACTATCTGCAAAACCTTCTAGCCGAGGGTTTAGTCTCACTCTTAGTCCTCGCATGGGAGACAACTATGATTATTGCCAGTTTCTCCGTTAGCTCAGCCTTGAATCTTGAGAAGACTCAAACCCCAGAAAGCTGTCTATAGAATGTTTTGAATTGTCACTACAAAAGGAATATGATTTTGGACACTTCTGCCTGTGTGTAAGCAGTATAAAATTGGCCAAGAACTTCACTGTCTTCTGAACAAGAGATAATGGTGGTTTGTTAGAACATGAGGACTGACAAGATGGGGTGAGGAACAGGACAATGGATTGGTTCAAGTGGGCAGAAGAGCCCTTTTTGTCAAAAGAACAGGAAAATGTGATGAACTGAAAATCATTAGGAATGAGATAGGAGAATAAATAAGTCAAAGGAAGGTCAGAGAAAGATCCCAAAGGAAGACTGGAAGAGATTCACAGAAAATCTTGGAAAGGCAAAGACAAAACGTGGCTAGGCCTTTATAAAGGCTAAACTTGGCTGAGGACAGAGGGGTTAATTAGGAATTGCTGCCGTCGTGAAGGAAAAGATTTCCAGGGAAAGGTGAGCTACATTAACAGGCATTATGTTGTTTCCTAAACAACACCTCAGCTTTGTTAATTAATATAATACTGTGCTCAGAAATCTACTTTAGGATCTTTTATTGTAGAAGCTGGAAGACAAGTAGTGAAAATAAAGGAAGGGAAGCTGAGCGAATAAAGAAATAAAATAATCTCATGGTTAAGACGATACGAGAAAACTGAAGTGTATTTCAATTTGCAGATTCAGACAGATAAATTTAGGTGTCTATATGTGAATGAGGTGGTGCAGCTCCCCTTGTACTCAGCTTATGATGATATACTCCATAGAGTTAAAGGAGATTCAGGTGAGCATATGTGGGTATCACCTTCAGGGTGAGCTGATTAACTCTTAATGCTCCATTGCCTCACAGGCTGACACTGTCAGGGTCCAAATCCTAGCTTCAGAGAGTGTTTGTGTCTACACTGCAGTTTCTCTATGTTTCTGGTCAAGAAATTTTAAAATATTTTTTCATGAGACCACTATCTGTGAGTTCTGCAAGGGTTCTTGTTTGGATGATTAGAAACCTGTAGGGGAACGAGAAGATGCTGAATTAGGATTTGACTTCTGGGACATGAAGATTTTCCCTTAAGAGACCGGAAGAAGAAGGCTTTGCCCTTATGCAAAATGGAAGAGGAGGTGATGGAGGACCTGACACGGCTGGAAGGAGAACTGACGGGAATGTAAACAATGGAAAGATCCAGATGTAAACAAGGGAACAAATTGTTTTTAGTTAATAGCCAATGAAAAGTTTTGTAGATGACGTATTCACAGTAGTAAAAGACTACAAGTAGTTGTAAAAGAGCAATAAAGTGATTCTTCTTCACCACGTACCGGCGTTTGCTCTTTGATCGCGCTGCTACAGAAACTCAAGGACCTGATTGGCATAAGCACTGAGAATCCATAGCTGCAAGTGCAGCAAGTAGAAATACTATCTAATTATAGTGTCTTTGAAAAAAAATTCAGGCAATAGGCCTCCCAAATTCAGCATCCATATTTGGAAGTACCTTGGACATGAATCTCATTCCAACCCAGTTCCTTCTGCAGGGGGATAAATTCCCGTATGTTTGTTGAGTCCCCGTAGAAGAGAATGATCAGCTCTATAGATAAGCCATGAAGGATGTTTATCATTGTGTCTTCAGAAGAGCTTTGAGTGAATAGGTAGGTCCAGGAGACTACACATTGAACAGTGAGAGAAAAACAGTATAGTGAATAGTTATTTGTAAGAAAACATTATCCATTTTATGAAGCAAAGGTCTTGTAGAAAAAAAAAAATTCCGTCATACTATTATCTTTATAATAATACATACACTAACAGAGGAAATTAAAGTTGCATGAAAAATTTTAATTTTGGGATTTTCTAAATTTTGAATGCTTTACTTTGCAACCTTAATAGCTTCTTTTAGTATATTTTTACGTGCAATTATATAAAGTGCAGAGCCTTTTGATTTATTGCAAATGAACATTCTTTGTCTGCCAGAGTCGTGTACATCATTAGTTCAAGTGGAAGAGCAGCATCTAGATTATGTGTTTTTAGAATGTCATGTTACGGCTTTCTAAGGCGTATCTGATCATGTTAAAAAGCTCGTGAAAACACAGGGTGAGAAAAAAGATAGAAGTGATTCAAAGAGCTACCTTCTTAGATATATGTTTGTAAATTTGTTGATAATGCTTCAGAACATTGTTTTTAAAAATTAATCATAATAAAAATGCCTTTAAATGTCATTTTATTAAAACCATAAATTTTTTTTAAAACAGTTTCTGGAGGGTTTTTTGTTCTTTTAAGGTTGGCCCAATATAATTTTCAAACAGTTACCTAAATCATATGAATAATCTCATTAACTTCAAATTAAACTGTTAAAATTATCATTCCTGCTTTTGCACAACAAGACTTTTTGATAATGGTTTAAAAATAACATAATTCTCTGTATACAGTGTCCCAGATCTTTTTCATGTGCAGATTCCCAAACAGCAAGAAAAGAAACAAATTTTTAAATCTCAGTAACTTACTTTGTCCATTTATTAAATGTTACTGACAGCTCCTTATGGTTTTTCCATTATTACTCCATTTGGGCACGGTGTTTTCTCTTGTGCGATCTACATCATGCTATCCTCACCATGATTCACCACATCCATCCTCGTAGCTTTGCTTCACAAAGTGCTTAATCATGGCATCAGTGCCCAGTGGCATGTCCTATCTCTGCTCACCAGTAGGGATCCCTGTGCTGCCAGAGACAGTCTCAGGAAAGGCAATCTGGCCCCAAACTGTGCCGTTACATTTCCTGTGTCTCCCAAAAAAGACAGCATTTTATATAGCTAATGAAAATAATTCCACCTAGATAATGGGAGGAGGGGCACAACAAGTTTTATTCATCCTCCACAGCTATTCACACTTTTTTTTTTAATTTTCTTGAGTCATCACTAATATATGAATAATGGGTATAGATCTAAAAAAAAAATCAAGAAGTTTTTCCCTGATTTTTCTACTATCTCAGTGTGGTGTGTTTTTTGAGTGTCTCTTGTATTAAGAATTCTTGAAAATACTTAAAAATGAATACATATATATTTACTTTGGTTTGAATGCCGTTTATTTGTTGTCATGACAATTTTAAGATGAACTTATTCTTCGGATAAGTAAACAAAACTCTTTAGGTTCACATGTGTATTTCTTATGTACTTATGGAAACATTTCTGTCTGTAGTGGAAGCCAAAAGAATTTCTGATGGTTCAAAATTAGTCAAAAAGAGAAAAAGACTCCAGTGTTAACTGGAATGTTAACATTAGTAGAATTATTCCTTTCAATTATACAATTTTCTGTCAAGCGATTAAGTAAAATGCAAGTAGTAAAAAACCCCCTTTGCTCTTTGTTGTTTTTGTTGCTGTTACAATATCTGCAGTAGCAAATATCCCAATTGTAACAGAAAACAGATAAAAGATTACTACCACTTATTCATGTTCTTGGGTGACATCATTCTGGCCACTTCACCAGTCAAGGAAGACACAAGACTGCATACCATGACAGTTCTTTAAGATTGTACAATTCCAGTGTTATTCATATATACTTCTCTGAAATTACACAGAAAAGCTCTGAGCATCTGTGAGGTTCACCTGACAGGTGGTGTCCCTCTACATTTTCCCCATCCAGCAGTGGCCTCGATGGCTCTGGAACTTTTCAGCGTTGCAAGCAATAAGGTTTCCCAGGAAAAGGTGGTGGCTAGTGTCAAATGCAGTAGAATCCTGTGTTTCATGGAGATAAAGAACTGGACCCTATTTGGTGCTTCTCTTCGAATAGTCTCTCTTGGCATCCCTCGAATGAGCAGTGCTCAGTTCTTGCGGATCTCCTGATTCTGCTGCCTGTAGTTGTTAGGTTGGCTCAGTTAGAGCTAGAGTGGGAACAGCTTTATTTTGTAAACACTCTTCCCTCTCTTAAGGACCTGTCTGATCACAGTGTGTTCTGTTAATGAAACTAGCAGGGAGGTGAGACATCAGTGTTATCAGTCTTGTCTGCCACAGGCTGCTATTCCCCAAAGAAAAATGTGTTTTCTTGATTTTCAGGATTTATCCCCAAAAGGAAAATGTAGTTTCTGGAATTTCTTCCGTCCTTGCATCCACTGCACAAAAGAAGGAATTTTGTTGTTAATATAAAGATTGTGAAAGACCTCTTACAACTTTTCGGCTCCATAAATGCATATTGGAGTAAAATGAGAAATAATCATTCAGTGCGTTTCACAGCAAGGGCTCCGATCCTATCAAATCTTTTCATGTAGCTTGCTGATGAAGCATGGTCCACTTCAGAAGAATGCAATTCTGCTGGATGCGCTCAGTCGTTGGTGGAAGAGTAGCATGCTCTGCCAAAGTCAAAATTCTTCTGGCACGATTTCTATACACTTAACATACATTTCTATCAATTCTTGTTTGTTTGAGCTTTATTGAATAATAACAGATTGCTGATTTTACATCTGCCTTGAAAGTACTCTGATCAGAAATCCACTGGAGCACAACCTGCAATGACTTTGGTCCAGATGTTAAAATCATACATTTAGAAAAGAAAGGTTACTATTTAGATAAGTTTATGCACATGTGAATGGGTGAAAGAAATCCTTATCTCAGCCATGTTATTTTCACAAATAATTTCACAAGTCTGATTTTTTAAAACACATAAGACAAAACTTAAGTTCCTTGACAAAGAACATCTGCACAGGAAAACTAAATTGCGGATCACCTGTGAGCAAACCCATTTCTTTAACCCCTTTGCTTTAAATGACTGAAATCAGTAGTTTTTCTTGCCTATGAAACTAACGAATAGCTGGATTATATATGATTTTTTTCTTCTGTGAAAATAAATGCACGTGTGTATTGAAAATAAGTAATGGGGATTTTTATGCAAAAAGCTAGTTAATAAAAGGAATGATATTTGTATAAAAGTTGTGTTTAGCTTGGTAGTGCAGCCTCAGCCAACTCTACAATGTCTTTCATCCAACATTATAAACCTACTTATGTTCAATACTGACAAATGTGCTGCTTCGTAAAGCTACAGCTGAAATAATGTTTCAAAGCTCTACCTGGAAAAACAATAATAAATGCATTTTGATAAAATTTCAGTTCTAATTTGGGGGGATATTTATTTCTAAAATGGTGGTACACTCTCTACCTCATAAAAAAATTAGATGTGTTTTTGCAGCATCTTCCTTTGGATAGGAACTTGAAGGAAGTTAGAAGTACCACTGCTACGTCTGAAAGACTCTGCATCAGGACCTTGTTTGTCACACTGCGTGTTTGTCAGTAGTGATATATTAAAGAATTAAGGTCAATAGTGCTTCAGTATAAGGTGAGCAGCAGAGGGTCAAATAGAAGCCCTGAGCCTTCTTCTACCAAGATCAGATGGGAAAAAATGTGAAGCACTTTTGAAAGGAGCCAATTGTTTTTCTGCCTTCACTGAATGCAGCTGTATGTTTGTTAGCCTGGGTGATGCTTTTTTAGATTAAGAAAAGAAGGTATCTTTCAGCAGTATTAAAACAGGAAAACATTAGAGGCAGAAGCAGAACATTGCAAAGTTCAAAAATCCTCTTCAGGTCTTAAAAACTCATAAGAGGACGTTGACTGCAGTGAGGTTGGAAGGAACAGGAGCTGAGGCCAAAATTGTGCTTCCTTCTGGCACAACTTATTCCCAGCCTGGATAATGCTCCAAAGCGCACTCATGACCAAGTCTAGCTGTCATATCCACCCCTTGTTCAGACATAAGCAATGCTGACTTTTTTGCCCCTCTGTCTCTACATATCTTTTCAAAATCTATCCTCATTTTAGGCTGCGATTACACACACCAGTCAAAGATGGTGCCTTTGATCAGTTATCATCTGCTTTTACAGATGGAGGCAATGTGATTTGCCCAAGGCTGCAGAGCAAATCAGAAGCAGAGTCAGAAACAAAATCTGGATCTAGATTTAAAATAAATTTGTTACCAGTAGACCAGCCGAGCATTAGACTTTGCATATTTATGCCATTTCAGCCAAATACTGCAAACAGTATTTGATTTTCCAGCCCAAGAAATGTAATTACAACAATATGTTATTGATTTGCATGGTGCATTCTGATGTTGATACTAAACACTTTACTGGAGAAGGGATAATTATATGACTTGGTAGATGGACAGCTGCCATAAACCAAAAGAATGTGATGACATTTCTGCAAGGAAAATATCCCAGTAGATCAGAACTGATGTTCAGCAGTTTAAGCAGAAAGTCAAATGTTAGGACATTGAACTCAAAAGCCCCCATCTAGTACACTGTCACTCTGCTGTCTCAGAGCGAGCTGGGCTAACACAAAACCGAAACCAGCATTCACAGCTAATCTCTGCTGCAGGCTTGAAAGCAGTTCCAAGCAGTTATTCAGCTACAATCCAAGGACAGATCTTCCCGACTACCAAAGAGACATTTTACACAGTGAGAAGACATTTTTAGTTGGCCCACCTGAAAAAGGAGTCCTCGGAGCACTGCTATCTACACTGCTTCTCCGAGTGAAAACCAAACTGAATGAAAGCCAGAGAAAGAATTCCTTTCAAAACAGATATATAAGTGTGTTGAGGGCTGACACACTTTTATCACCGTTAAGAGTGCTGTCCTTAGATCAGCATTGCTTAGTCAGGAAAAGAAATGTATGGCATGCATCTGTTTATATTTAGCATCCCTTAGGAGAAAGCTGACAAGCTCTGCCCAGGAGGTTTACAACCCTGTGCTTACCACCCCCACCCGTTTTTTTCTCTTCTCTCTCTGCATAAGGAAGATTCTTTCTGTTTTGAGATACAACATGGCAACCTTGGGCTTTTGGGTGTTTGGTTTTTTTTTTCCTTCCCCCTAGGTTTTTCTGTTAAGGTCAACATTGCTTCAGAGTCCACCTATCACTTTCTAATCCGGCTGTTTCCAGTATTCATTATATCACTTCCTAGCACAAAAAAAAATATCACCTTCCTTGACTCTATCTGTGAGTCCTACTGCTCATCATGAAGAAATTCAGAGCTGCTGAATGATGATAGGTTAGAGTGAATAAAAAAGTGCCTGCAATAACAACGAAATAATAAAAAAGGGGAAAAAAAGAAGTGGAGAAGAAGGTTTCTGAAGAATGTGGGAAAGATAAATAGGACTGATACTTTGTTTCATTGTCAGTAGCACTCTGGGGTTATTTGAAGCACTTATTTATGCACTGTAAGCAGAACAATACTGTAGAAGAGATGATTAAATACCAGCTCTCCGAGCAATAGACATCTCATTGCGGCAGGCCTAGGCTCACCACTGGGTGGTTTTGATAAAGGCAATATGAGTTGATAACTGATACAGTTTGCCAGGGAGTCATCTGGGGATGCTGACAGCTACTATGCTTTAATAAAATCATTAGAATGTAAATGTTTTTATTGCAAAATAAAGAGCCTCCAGCAAAGTTGACACTATCGCTGCTCCCTCCACTGAATGAAAGCACCGATTAGCATTCAAATGATATAATGATAGTCTGGTTATCTTTATTAAAATTTTTCAAATCGAGTCTTCATTTTGCATGATTGAGTTTTAAACAAATGCAATATTCAGTAGGCTGGTGAGCTGGTCTGAACATTCTTGAAATAATTAAAGTGTGCCTTTTATTTTTTTAAACATGTGTTTCATAAGCAATGAATTGGATTTGCTATTTTAATATGACAATATCTAGTTAGCTTTGCATAAAATAGGGATGTTATAGCATAATTATTGAAAGGGTACAACTTTTAAACATATGTTTCATAAAGCTGAATTCAATTTTCTGAAATGTGACAATGCCAGTCAGCTATTGAAATAATATCAAAGGACGACTTGATTGTTTAGGTTAATTTTATGGACAATCTTTATTATATCATAATTGATGGTAAATGGTATGCTTTGTGGTATTTATTTTAAAAGGAAACATAGAACTCATTTCCCACATGTGATGGGTTGGCCCTTGGCTGGGGGCCAAACCACACACACCCGCTCACACAATTCCCGCCCCTCGCCGAACTTAGGGGAGAGAGTTAAAGGGGTAGTATGTAAAGGTTCTGACTGGGCAGGACCAGCCCGATTGGCAGCTCCTCTAGTGTTGACTAGCCAAGTGGCTTTTGCTAAATGTGTATCCCAGTTTTTGGGGTAAAGGGAAAAAAGGACTCGTGGGTTGAGATAAGGACAATTTAATAACTAAACTACAATAATACTGAAAATAATACTATATACAAATATACAAATGAGTCATACACAGTGATACCGTCCCATCCCGTGTCCCACCCCACACCCCTTCCCCCCCAAACCCAATGACCAAAGGCTCAGCCTGTTGCCAGCTAATGATCCCGGAACCACACTCACAGTTCCCCCAGATGGGGGGGTGCACTGCTCCTGGAGGCACTCGTGGAACGGAGATAGCAGTCTGAGCATTCAAGACCGAGAGCTGAGCAGAGAGGGGGGAAAATGACCACCTGACCCCAGCTAACGATCCCCCTGGAGAGGGAGAGCCCCGAAACTCATGGAACAGAGATAACAGTCCGAGCGCCATGTCTGGCCCCAGCTAACAATCCCGAGGGAGGGGGGAACGATGTGGAGCCAGAAGAGAGGACCAAAACTGAAAGCCACTGGAACCAGGAAGCAAAAGGGAAAAAGAGCGATCTACTGGAAAGGTCCTCACCTATATACTGGGCATGACGTGTATGTCATGGAATAGGTTACTGGTCACTCTGGTTCTCAATCTGGTAACCGTAGAACAAATCCTAGGCTAACAGCCAGCTCTGGGCCCTCCCAGCCCTCCTTCTCCCCCAACATGCCTGTGGAGAGCAGAGAGGCTGAAGGACCTTGAAGTATCCTAGCAATAATTATAAACTTTCCTTTCTTATCAGCTTTTCTCCTGAGCATAAATCCAAAACATAGCTTCTTACTAGCTATTTATGAAGAGAAAAAAAAATTGACAGTTAACTTTAAGCAGTCTGTGCTTAACCCAGGACACCACAATGTTCATCAATTCAAGATTCAGACTTTTCAACTGCAAGAAAATGAAGCGAATTCTAAGCAAATAGTTCATACCCTGAACTTCTGCAACACGTGATTTAACATAAACCAGCAGAGCTTTTGAACTATCCAAGAAGAGCCTGAGGAAAACTAAAGAATAAATTAACTCAGCTAAGTCCATTAGACTGTGCTCTACATAGGATTAATCAATTGTTAATAAATATTTAGAAATCTGTAGGACTTGATCTTCTTTTTAATAGTTCTTTTGGTCTTGTCAGCTTAGGCTAACTTTTCTCCTGGATTAACCAACCCTATAAAACATACTGTACTACAGATACCAATAAATACAACTATTGTAAGCAAGTATGTTTTGGCTGGTTCTTAGTTATAAAGAATCAAGAGAATCAATTATGACATAAATGTTCCTTAAAAAATGTGTTCCTGAAATAGCTCAGTATTGATTCCAGCTTGAGACAGCTTCAGAACTGAATTGTAAAAAAGACAAAAAAATAAAAAGTCTGAATAGCTGACAAAATCTTGCATTCATTGGGGAAGAAATGGACAGTGTATGTGCATTCTTAGTTCTTAACTGTCTTTTACTACAATGATGTTCTGGGTGTTTTAGAAGATCCTAAAGAGACAGACATTTCACTATTTACATTTCACTGAAGAAGAGGCAGGGAGTATCATCAAAAGGAGGAATATAAATACCCCTCTAGTGACAAAGCTAATGCCAGGAAACAGGAGTGTTAAACACACTTCTAGCTCTTGTGCACTGGGAAGTACTGGCACACAAAGCTGCATTTGTGCATTATTGGAAAGATACAGAAAATAATTGAGGGAGGGTTTTTTTGTTGGTTTTGGTTTGTTTTTTGTTGTTGTTGTCGATATATGAAAAGAGAGACTTAACTGCAAAATTAGAATTTGACACGTATGCCAACATGGTCTAATTACATCTATCTCACTAAATGGGACCACAACATTTTTAGCAGTAGCGTCTAGAAGAGGACTAGCTAGAGCTGTGGTACTTGCTGTGGGCAGGAAAATACACTCCTTTTTCTACACAAAAGATGTGGTTACCAGCTAAAGGACACAGGAAACAGTTCAGGCCATAGCATTCCTTCTCCTGTGTGTCAAATTTCAGAATGGGCTGTAGAGCACCCTGCATCATCTTGAGAGATCATGTGCCTCGGGATTAATCCTTCCTAGAGAGGAAGAGGACCTCTCCTAGTGCAGCCAGTCTGGTCCAAATGAGGGATATCGCAATGGTTTTTGGAACTAATCTCCAACAGGTGCCTTGTAGGCGTTTAGAACATTAGTAGACTACTGAACTGGAAGAAGAAAGGCTGTCCAGTTTATAGAAACCTGAGCTCCCACTCTTTTGAAACTTGTAAAAGTGAGAGCAAGACAGTAGTGGATTTACATAAAAGTCATTTCAACACAGATTCTGTTGAATAACCACAGGAAATCTTTCCTCCCTCACTCACAAAATATTCCTATTTGCAAGTCTTCTCGGGGGGTAACACACCTTATCCGCACCGTCACTTATGTTGGTACTGGGCATATTCTTTCAAACTTTTTCTAAAAATAAACCAGACTATTTTCAGACAGAAATTTTATCTTCATGGAGAAATACAAGTACAAACCTGATAATTATACAACTAGGTTCACAGGAACAAGTATTGTACCAAAACCCTAATTTAATTGTGACACGGGATTTTGTAAAACAGACTTAATCAGTGTGTTAGGAGAAAATAAAACAAAACAAAACAAAACACAACAAAAACCACCAACCACATTAGCTTTCTACTTTTTGTTATCCAGCCCAGGTATTATATTATTGATCGAGAGAGGAAATGTGCTGAGCAAGTGGCCCTGAATGGAACGGAAGGAAACCCTTGGGACCATTTATGAGATAGAATTTTAGCTCAGTTAAAGAACTATAGCACATGCTGTTCTTCTTATTGACAGGAAATTATTTTGCTCTTTTAGTAAAATCAAGACAACAACACCTGCTTTAGAGATTTAGGAAAGAATACTACCCACATAGTACAAACTGGACAGACATGGATTTGGGTGGATATAGACCTATACTGGGTAGAAAATCAAAGATTTGAGAATACCTCTGCACCTTCACAATATCGTCATATTCAGCTCTGGAACAGTTATTTTTGTTTCTTTACCTTCACAGAGGGAACAGTAGGGGAAAAAAATAAGCAAAAAGAGGGAAGCCTCCCACCTCCATCACACAAGTTTTTTGCAGGTACATGTGTCCATTCTCCATGGTGTGTGCACATAGTGATAAAGTGACAGAAATAAAAAGAAGGAAAAAAAATGAACTTATGAATGGAGGGCCACCTGAAAAAGAAATTCTCTGGGAACTGTGACTTCCAGGAGGCACACTTGTTTGTCGCTTGCTTGTGGGCACTGCACTTTTAAGTGGATACTGCAGCACTTTTAGAGCATGCTTGTTTGTTTTCAAAGATAAAGTGGCAGAAAAATTGCTGCCTTTTGATGGTAGAAAATTTTTTGTAGGCAAGCAGGCCTGAGCAGTGGAAAATGAAGCTGATAAAAGCTGGGCACAGAAAAAAAAAAAAAGGAAAAGACAAAGAATAATAAAAAGAATAATAAAAAGAATAATAAAAAGAAAGGGCAGAGACAAAGAAAACTCAGGGAGAGGATTTCCAGAAGCAAGAATAAGAAGAACAAGATGGAGAGTAAGATACCTGTACAGTGTAAAAAACCCATGAAATTGCAAAAAGAATATAAAAATATGAGAAAATGGTAAGGGACAAAACAGATGAAAACTAAGACTCAATTAAAGCACTGCTTTATTTAGTAGTAGTATAATCAGTAGCACTAGGACAGAACTTGCATCCTGAATTTTCAGTCTTTCTTTGACAGACAATATCAACCTCATGGAGGACAACACACAAACTGTGTATGTTTTTTGGATGCTAACACACACTGGACAAAGTCCGACAGCTGCTTTTACAAGTGCATGTTGAAAATGTGACTGAACCGCTGGCATAGCGATTCAAGTATCCTGAAAACAACTGCAGTATAATTTTAATTGCCATTTTCTGCCTCCTCCCCATATTCTTCCTTCTGGCTCACAGAAGGCTGTCAGACACACAAAATTCTCTGGACTTTAACTAACAGAATAAAATATCTAATATAAATTACCTTTGACTGCTGAAAGACTTTATTTACAGCTGCTCAGAGCTGCATATGGAGAGTTTAGGTAGAGGCTATGACTGCCAGATGGCGGGCAGACTTACTCAATTAGCAATCTCTCTCATCCCGTGCCTGGCTTTGCAGCGTTGCTCCTCACATCACAGTTGCCTGACTCAAGCCAGTACCTCTATGGTCTGAAATAGTAAATACTAAAATAGCATCAGCGTTGTCAGGTGAGCCAACACAGAGCTCTCTAGGCTTGGCTCGCTCGGAAGACACTCTTTGCTACAGTTTTTCTGGCTGTCGAAATTAACGATGTAGCTCTTGATCAGTTCAACTTGTTGACAGTCCAGGCCTGATCCTGGACTGCTTTCAAGGCAGCGGTATGTATAAGAGAGTAATAAGGTCTGCTCGGAATGGAGAGAAAAGTAAAAAAGGAGGGAGGGGGGAGAAAGGATAACTTTGTCAAATATATATGTTTTTAAAAAAATCAACAATGAGGCTCACGACATGAGGAAATCAAAGCATATTCGAGTCCTAAAAAGGTTATCTGTTGAAATTTCTGTTACTTATCAAATGGTTAAATAATTATCATTTATATTTGTAGCTGTGCTGAACTGAGCTAAAGCACACCATCTAGACTGATCTGTGCTT
>WKFP01013668.1:112860-154593 GCA_011057875.1 Pterocles orientalis
ATTCTTCCTTCTGGCTCACAGAAGGCTGTCAGACACACAAAATTCTCTGGACTTTAACTAACAGAATAAAATATCTAATATAAATTACCTTTGACTGCTGAAAGACTTTATTTACAGCTGCTCAGAGCTGCATATGGAGAGTTTAGGTAGAGGCTATGACTGCCAGATGGCGGGCAGACTTACTCAATTAGCAATCTCTCTCATCCCGTGCCTGGCTTTGCAGCGTTGCTCCTCACATCACAGTTGCCTGACTCAAGCCAGTACCTCTATGGTCTGAAATAGTAAATACTAAAATAGCATCAGCGTTGTCAGGTGAGCCAACACAGAGCTCTCTAGGCTTGGCTCGCTCGGAAGACACTCTTTGCTACAGTTTTTCTGGCTGTCGAAATTAACGATGTAGCTCTTGATCAGTTCAACTTGTTGACAGTCCAGGCCTGATCCTGGACTGCTTTCAAGGCAGCGGTATGTATAAGAGAGTAATAAGGTCTGCTCGGAATGGAGAGAAAAGTAAAAAAGGAGGGAGGGGGGAGAAAGGATAACTTTGTCAAATATATATGTTTTTAAAAAAATCAACAATGAGGCTCACGACATGAGGAAATCAAAGCATATTCGAGTCCTAAAAAGGTTATCTGTTGAAATTTCTGTTACTTATCAAATGGTTAAATAATTATCATTTATATTTGTAGCTGTGCTGAACTGAGCTAAAGCACACCATCTAGACTGATCTGTGCTTGGACTGCTACTTGTAGGTGATAAAAAGACGCCAACTCCAAGCTTTTTCAGGACACAGTCTATGAAAGACAGAGATAGAGAGACTGGGTAAAAGTACAGATCCTTATGGGACTTACAAAAAGCATCTCTTGTCCTACCTGGAGAAAGGACTGGTCTCATCCAAAAAGTCTAATTAAAATAGTTACGTTACCCTAGTTGTGTTTCTCTAGGAAGACGGCCTCTTGTATTACAGCACAAACGTGGAAAGAGGCTGATGTTTGCATTTTGTTGGATAAAGTTTCTTTTGCCTTTCTGACCTGCCCTTGGCACAGAGCAGGGACTGGGGAATGTTGGCTTTGAGCCACTTCTCTACACTCGGGTCTCTCAGGCCATCTGAGAATCATGAGAGCCTCACCTGCATCACCATGCCAGCTCCTCAGAGGCGGAGATACTAGGGAAGGGAAGATTTTTAATTTTTTTTTGTATAACACACCTGCGAAAAGGCAAAGTGCAGACCTTTATTACAAGTACTGCAAATCATGAGACCTACCCAGCATGCTGTAGAAGCCAGGTTTCTAACTGTTTCGTGCTGCAAGAGTAATTAAAAAATTACTGTTGATGAGGATTGGAGATATCTGGCCTCCTCTGAAAGCCTGCCACATACCAGCCTGTTATTATATTCACATGAAAACCATATTCCTTCATCCACACCACCTTTATGACTGCTTTGATTACAATTTTATAGACACAGGACCCATAACTTTTCTTTGACCCTGAAGGACAAATGAGTGCAAGATAAATCAATGTGAAATTCAGAGCATGCCAGCAAGTTCCATCACACCAATTTGGAAAACTCACCAAGTTTCAGCAGGTGTAATGTACCAGTACACAATGGTACTGGTTCTGTTACAAGCTTAAGACTAGTAACAATGTTAGCTTTGATTTCTGGTACTTTTGTATACGAAGTATTTTAAGGATTTAATAAGGACATTTAATAAGGACCCACCCCATGGCAGGGGGGTTGGAACTTTATGATCTTTAAGGAACTTTATGATCTCCCTTCCAACCCAAACCATTCTATGATTCAATGATTCTACGATTCTATGATTCAAATTGGTCAGCCAAAGAAAGAGTACAGTTCAGACATAGCAAAAAGGCTAAATGAGTGCTTCCTTCACTTCTTAGTTTTATTCTAACTTCTTTCCATCCTTTTCCCGGACACTGGATATTGCCATCTGTTTCTGCTCCTCTCTTACTTGTCATTTGTCAGATATTAGATTTATGATTTTTCTTCCTTTGTGTGTATAAGCACTTTAACATCAGTTATAGTTTTTTAATATAAATTATATTTTCAGAAATTGTGACCCAGTGGGACAAATTTAGAAATGGAGGGATCAATTCAGAAAACATAAACACCTGTAAAACTTGATCTGAACCTGATCTAAATTCAAAAATTTAGGGAGGTTTAAAAACTACTTCTGAGCCAAGGTTTTAACCTCTGTAACAAATTTGGCTATAATTTAACGTGAAATTGCTTGCTAAGAGCAAACATAGTTATTCACTGACATCACATTATTGATATTTAACTGAGGGAGGTTATACCCAGGGAAGAGGAGGAAATCAGATGCACTTCTGAGGTCTAGCTCTTTTCTTGCTTCTGTTCTGTTTTGAAGTCTAACTTTTTGCTGTAGCCCAAATTTGCTGCTCATGGTAATGTCCTGGTCTGCATGTTGTGTGTTGTCACTTGCCCAAGTTTTCCCCCGCCTCTTGTTTCTCCTTCCTCCTCATTTCCCTGGCCTGTGGGTAAGGGAATTACAACTTACTCCTAAGCCCTGCAACCTGAGATTTAAGTATTATGGATGATAATATAAAAGAGGGTCTCATTCTCTTTTATTCCTCCCACCATATGACCTCAATCTGTATTCCTTAGATAGCTGATTATCCAGATCCTCTGACTCTCTTTTCATAATCCCTTCTCCTTCATCTCACTGAGACTGCTCATGGAGGAAAACAGGATTTCCCTTAAGAGAGGTGGAATTATCTACCTTTCTCAAATCACCCAAGTGTATGTAGCAAGACAGTGGGTTGATGAAAACATGATTGTGATAAACTGTGCTAAGGGTTCTGAACCTAGAGGTTTATTTATCCCATTTGCATTCTAAATAAAACCTTGTTTTTTCCTTTTTTAGATAGAGATATTTGAGGCTACTCATATACAGCCCTAAAAACACAAATGAAAAAATAACAAGGGACTTATTCTGAGTAAGCAGATCAAGAATGGGATTCATTCTTCAGGAGGGAAAGAAATAACACAGCTTAGAGGAAATTGATCAATACCACCAGAACAATATTGTGAATTTCTCTTCTTTCACCTTTACATATGGAAATAAAAATACCTGTCTATTTCAATTAGAGTTTTATAGGTATATTCTACAGCACTGACTGAGTTATCTGTCTCCTGTTCGGTAAGGAGGTGGAGAATTCCCTGTCTCAAAGTGTTTGCTTTTTTACTATCAGCTTTTTTGGGCAAACATCAGAAGTGACCACAACCTCAAAACACGAGGAAGAAACACAAGAACATAAATTGGTAGAAAAACACAGCAAAATAGACCTGCTCGTATTGTGCTCAAGGGGACTCCTGGGACCAGCCAATCCATACAAGAAGAATAGTGTGAACTAGATGGGACCCGGTATGATTAATCACCACAGCAATGCAGATTTAGCACATTAGGTGAAAAGATAAATGTTTAAAACGCTGTGTCAGAACCCATGGAGTGGCCCACATGGTAATTCAGGGTCAGTAATTGAACTTCACTCTAATTATCCTGGGGAGATAATATTAACTTATAGTTGAGTGTGAAAGAGAGAGTCCATAATTCATCACTCGATGGGGCTGCTCATTGCATTGTGTTATTGAAATATGATGGCTCCATTTTTATCCTGTCATAATGACAACTGATGTGCTTATTTTCTCTCTCTGTGCCTCCAGGGGATGATGAAATAGCAAGCAAACATTCTTTCTGGTGAAAGAACAGCACTTTATCACCCTGGATTCAGCTCTAAAAAAGTGCCCACAAATTCAGAAACAATTTCTAGAACCAAGGCTGGGCATTTCCCTGTTCATTCTGGTTGTAGACAGCTAACCTAAATAAAAACCACTGCTTTTTCTCTTTAGGAGATGCCATTTTCCCCTCCTCAGTTATTAAGCATTTCAGTTTCCTAAATTTTCTGAGAATTTTCCTTTCCATTACTAATTTTCCCAGGATACACACTTCCAGATGAAGTCAGTTGTAGCAGAGAGGCCTCTGCACAGTAATGATGGGTTCTAGAAACTGGGATGTGACCTTTTTCTCTTTCCCACTTTCATTCAGTTCTTTTCAAAAATATCAGTGTTTTCATCACCAAGGACTTTAAAATCAGCACCCATTTGAATTTTACTATCTTCACTATTTTAAAAGTATTTTTAAAGCAGTAAAATTTTGTCTATATCAGAAACTTCCTAGCTTTTGCCAACTTTTTCTCCAAGTAAACTACCAGACTACAAAATCCACCAGGATTTAGGCCAGAGAAGGTTTCCACTACAGTTTTATTTTATTGGCATAAAGCACATTACAAAACAAATCACTGGATATTTATTTTATATCACTGTGTGGCTTCTCCTGTTCTGTTTGAGCGTAAAAGTCAAGATTACTCCACAGGAACCAAATCTGTTCCATATCCATGACTTCACATTTATGCATTATTGCATTAGGTCCTGACGTAATAGTCTGATAAGGCATTAAGAAGACATGAGGTGGACTGGACAAAGAGAAAGAAAATATTTAGGAGTTCTAATAAAAATGCCAAAGCAAAGGAGATGAAATTCTAGAAAGGGAAACTCTCGTTTCTGAATATGGACTGACGAGTGGTGTGAACACTGCTCAGGCGGTGTACAGTGCACTGATGAAGTGGACAAGAGATCACGTTTGTGGAATTATGTCTTATGTCATACTTTATGACTTATGTCATACTTTCCCTACTGCAACATCATTTGTAATTGATGAAAAACGTGAGATGCTTGACATAAACAAGATTCAGATGGAATCCATAAGGCAAATTGCAGTTTAATGCATAGAGACACAAACATCAGTATTTTAATGAAGCTTATTATGTATTTTTTTTTCTTGCTTTCCAGTGAAACAGTCAGCATCTTTGGTTCACACTTCATGGGTGAAGCTGACTATTTTTTCCTGAGAAATTTTTGGTACAGGCTTATAGTCCCTGTGTGCTTTTTTGCTACTTTGGAATAGTGTCTTTTACAAAAATGAGGAGAAAATGAGTAAAAGATCTTTTCAAACTAAAAAAATAAAAATCTTAACATTCTTCAGTCCCACTCCAGATGCCTTAGGAGCACCAAGTTCAAACGTGCAGAGTGGAAGACAAAACAGGATGAAGTTTAACTCAGGCTTTTGTAGTTCTGGATGGACAAATGGTTCTAGAGTTCAGGGTTCCAGTTTCATTCCAGTCATTCTGGTCTACTCTGACTGTGGCAAACTGACAACAGGGTGTTTGCTGTGCAACCTTCAGTAAACAGCTGAAATTTTAACACACAAGACAGACAGCAGTGTTCACTTCAGTGCTGTGACAAAAGGACGTTTGGATGAACAACATTATGGAGGAGGCTGTCTTTTATGCCACGTCCTATTTTATTTCACAGGTAGCCCTTTGCTTTCGGTATTGTATTGCCTTACACTAGTTGTCACCTGTTCTTTAGTTTATTGCCTTACACAGGCCTTGAGCAGTTATCCCTTTAAAGACACCTTTCAACACAAAGAGTTATTTTTAATCATCAAATCAATACTACACAAAGTAGAAAGGATAGCCACTGTGAAACACAAGGAAACAGAACTGGCACAAAATGCTAGTGCTGTGTGCTAGTGGTAGGAAACACAACCATTCCAGTCAAGGTGAAGGTTTACAAAGTGACTTTTGAGTATTTAGTACAGCTTGTGGACTCGGATTGCAATTTTTGCTATGTGATACACCGTGTGCATCTCTGCTCCCCCGTTACCCTCCATGGCTGCAGGGGCACAGCTGCCTGGCCATGGGCTGCACCACGGGCTGCAGGGGAACCTCTGCTCCAGCGCCTGGAGCACCTCCTCCCTCCTTCTGCACCCACCTTGGGGTCTGCAGAGTTCTTTCTCTCACATATTCTCACTCCTCTCTCTGTCTGCAGTTGTTGTTGCACAGAAGGTATTTTTTCCCCTTCTTAAACACGTTATCAGAGAGGTGCTGCCACCATCACTGATGGATTTGGCCTTGGCCAGTGCTTCTATCAGATACAGGGGAAGCTTCTGGAAGCTTCTCTCAGAAGCCACCCCTGTAGCTCCCTCACTCCTGCAATCTTGCCATACAAACTAGTAGAAACCAGAAAAAAAATCATTAATTTGGTGAGCAAGGAAATAATTTTCTCTGGATGAAATTTTTCTCTTAAATGCATGTATTTTTCTGTAATATTCAAAAATTAATATATGTGACTATCTGAATGTGACTTTTTAGCGCTTTTGTATTATTTCTTATAGCTGTTTTTAAACAGAAAATTATCTTGTCCACAAACTGTGCATTTTTCATTTCTCATATATTTTAATATAAAATTATTTTGAAAAAAAGCTTTCTGACACTGTTTTCTGATATGTAATATTTTACTATGCACATAGAATTCTGTGGTTTATGGTTGTACAAAATTTAAACCTGTACAATGAAGATGTAAAAAACTACAAATAAATGTAAAAGAACAACTTAGCTCCCATTACCTGTCCTTTCCTACTGTTGGACCATCTGATTTTAGATCAGATGCTTTGAAGAAAAATCGCTAGGAGTAAATTTCCTTAAAGCTTTCCTAAAAAAACGTATTAAGTTACATATCCAGATATAATGGAACCTTTCTGAAGCATGAAATAATTGCATGTAGCCTTATGTAAAATAAAAATGGTTAGGGTATTGAGTTAATTAAGCCACTCATCTGTACCAGTGGCTATGTTCATCATCTTTGGGTCCTGCTGTCTTTCAGAATAAGTGTGCTTCTGCATATATCACCCATCTCTGGTATTTCAGAAGTCCTACAGCCAACATGAAAAAAATGAAAATAATAGGTAAAGCAGTATTTTCCACGAGTGTCACAGAGTAATCTGTTTTATCCTTTTTAAAAAATAGCTATATTTACATTTACCAACTCTTGTTTACAAGTCATAATGTCAAGAAATCCGTTTGCTCTTTAATAAAACTTATCATAATGTCTGAAGGTTTGATTTACGGACAGGTCTGTTGTCACCTTGGCTGCCTGAACCCTTTCATTTTACTGCAAGAGTTCCAAGACAGGTCATGATATTTACACTAGGTTAGAATAATAATGTCATCAGGATCATGGACCCTGACAATAGATGATTTATCTCGTTTAAATAACGAACGTCATTGGTGAAAATTGCAGACTGAAACCATATCACACAAAGGACAGAACACAACTGTGCGGGGTATGGAGAACCAATATTGGCACAAACCATGACCTTCTTGCTCCACTTTGTTAGCCAGCTATTCTTTGTTACCCTTTTCAAAACAGTTTCCAGCAGTACTCAGGTAATCATGAGAAATAAAATCAGAATGTATTTTTCTTGTATAAATTCTGACAGAATGAATGATGCTGCTTTTCTCATGATGTGGTAAATGCCACATAATGTGCACATATGTACGTGATACACTTTTCAGATACATCAGAAAATTGTAAGATATAGTTTTTTCTTTACTGTCTAAAAACAACAAAAAGAACTCTTTTCGACTCCTTAAGAATTACTTCCTGAAGTACTTCAGGTATTCACTGGGAAATTTAAAGGTGTACAAGTATAACCAGATACCTTCCTGTACAGTCTAAGGATTGGAACAGGATATCAGCACGCCAAAACTTGTTTGGACAATGGACACAAGAGCATTGGTACACCTACCTGTTCAAGTCACGAAATTCAGCAGCCCAAGCTAGAAGCCTATTTTCCTTCTACGATGAATGAGAAGAGATGGGCACCTAAGACTGCAGTTTGCAATGCTGCATGGTGAGTAGGCAGGAGATAAAGCCAGGTAATAGGAAGCACAGCCTTGATGCATCCCATAGGAGGTTAAAACTCCTACTTTTGACACCTGCCTTGTGTACACCCATGCGTAGGTGTCTCCAAGCACCTGCCACTCACACGCCAGTGACCTGCTGTGAGCCTAGGATTCCTGCAGCAGGGTTCAGCGCTGCAGCCTTTTCACAGCATGTCCTTTAGCTGATGCGTTCTGCCTAAGATCACCAGTGCTCCTCCTGTGACACAGTGCTGTGCATGCACACAGTGATGCGTGACTGGTAACACCTGTGACGTAACCTATCCGCCCATGGCCAACTCTCCATTCACCTGCAGCATGCTAGGTGTGTCTGGAGCCTTAAGACGCCACCTAACAAGGTGATCTGGAAACAATGATGAGGGGAATTCTGCATGCTGCCCAGGGCAAGCAGTTACACATGGTCCTGAGCTGCATACCTCTAGAAACCGGGATTTAGAGCTTAAAACCCCTGCTTGGCACAGGCAGACATCTTTCCTTGAATGCAGACAATTGTATCTGTATCTTCTTACTGAATATAGGTGAATGAGCAACTGGTGATAGTCTGAGAGAACTTAAAGCTTCCACTTCTCAGGATGGTGTTTTTACCTACCACGGTTAAAAACTGAAGTTTTCCAAAGCAGAATTGAGATAAACAGTGCCATTTAAGAAGCCGTAAAAGTTAACAAATGCTCCAAACATCCTACTAAAGCTGGGCCACAATGCACCAGGAACACAACAGGCATGAGGCCAGAAATAGTGTACGAGATTATGCTTATAATAGGAAGCATTATAATATTTTCCAGTAAACTACTTAAACTGATGAAGAGCAAGCATACCAGCCAAAACATAATTTTTGGAGGCAGCGTATCTTTTGAAAATTAATGTAGTATTTCAATATTGTAATAAGATTACTGTTATTACAGACATGACACTGCCTGTTAAGACAGCTACTCTTTTATTCAGCATTTAAGTGTCCTATCATGTAAGTAAAATAAGTAATCTGAAATTTCCAATAGGTCATACTACAGCATAAAATGAGATGTAAGGCAAGAAGCCTAATATCAACTGCAAAGTAATAAATTTGTCTGCAGATTTTCTCCGGAGATGTATTCCTTCCCAAAGCAAACCGTGACCCCCCCAACCCACACACCTAAAGATATGTATCAAGCAAACCACACATTTATTATCTAGACGGCAGGTTTTAGCCTCATTCCTACCTCACTCTTTGGTTGAATTTGCACTAGAGACTGAAAGATAAAGTTTTTGCCAAATGTACTTTTCTTAAAGTACTCTGCTTAATCAACACTTCCTTGAGTTAATACATTCAAGTGGGGTGGTTTCTGTCTTCCTGAGCTCTCTGATGGTAGGGAAGGAAGGGAATAAATCTAAGCCAAGAAATACTGTTGGGTTTGCTTCAAAGAGCACTTTTTTTTTTTTTTTTTATCACAGTTCTGTTTTGGGAAGGCATGTGACAGTTTGTTCCAGTGTGGATGAAGCATAGATTTTGAAGCCTCAGATAGAGCTGTAAAATAGAAGCCTGTGCAAGTACAGTTCCAAGAGTAAACAGACATGAAAAGGTATGTGGTTCCTGGGGAACTTTGCACCCCCTTTACACCTGTGTAGCTCAAGATGGCATACGCGTGACATGCTACTTCTCATTTTCCTTGCTTTCTTTTTGAATGAGAGGGTAATTTTCACAGCATTTATTGAAATAGTGGATGTTTCAAACCTGCATTTCATTTTTAAACCAGTGATGAGGAGGTTCCTTCAGATAATAAGTCAGTAATTCCTTCAGAAATCAATGGAAAACGCTCAGAGCTACTGATACCTTGACAGCATATTGCAAGATTAGTAGAACAATTTCACTATATTTGTAACTACCTCATGCTGGCATCTGATTCCCATTCGTCCTTAAAATGAAAACAAAGAAAAGTAGTTGCAAAATCACTCTTAGTTTCCATCTCTCAAGCACAAATCATTGTATCAACTACAGTTCTTCAAAGTAATGAAAAAATTGCTGTTAAAGGAATTTAGAAGACAGAGTGCGAACAGAAATGTGTTACTATGCAGCACCTGTTTCAGTTTTGTTTATTCTTCTTGCCTTTGAGTCCAATCAAAACACTTTTTTTTTGTCTTTCTGTGTTTAAGATATTAAATAACCAAATAAAACTTATGCAAAACTTTCATAAACCTTCATGATGAAATACACTGCAGCTACAAAATGCTGTGTGTTTCATAGGGCTTATAAAATTAGTGACTTTTTTGTAAAGCTAGTGACAGACACAACTTGAAAACCAAATTTCTGCGGGAAAACCAGAAGGAACACAACAAAGGGCAGGCACAGTGTGCAAGGTACTGTCTTATTGCATTTGATGTCTGTTCAGACATGTTTGACATGTCTTCACATCTCTTCTCCTCCTAATAGCAGTTGTGTTCTGATGAGATATAACAACTTCAATTTCTACTGCTTTTTTTCCTTCTCACCAAAGGAAAAAAAAAAAAAGTATCTCTCCCATCCACTTAAACTAAAAGTCCAAATTTCACAGTTTTGATGGAAACTTCTGGCAAAGTAACTAATGCCAAGGTAAACAATTATCAGGAATGTTTTTCTGCAGTAGGAATGCTCCTGATTGAGGCTTTTATTTACTTTGTACTTGTATCTACTTAACCTTCCTTAACCTACCCATCTATCAGGAAACTATACAACTATGCACAGTGACTAAGTTTTAATCTAATAGAAATTTTAAAGCTCAGGAAAAATTAAATTTATGTAACTTGCATTATGTCCTCGTAAAATTTATAACTCAGTGAATGACGACACAGGTTTAACTGATGAACGGATTTAAGAATCTGTCGTCACTTAAATGTGTTAGTGCTTAAGAAAAATATCTAGTCAGCCTGTCAGAACTTCCCAACAATTCAATCATTCTGCACATAACTCTGCTATCAGCAAGTTCTTTAAAAAATAAATTAAAAAGGACTTCCTATGGTCACTTTCCATGCTGGAAAAAAGTAGTAAAGGGAAGAATTTAACAAATTCAATGAAGTCTTGAAAGTCTTGAGTATTTTCCTTTAAGCTGTATGATATTAGGAAAGTTTTGGTTGGCCAGCTGGTTGTTGTGAGAGATGGCCCACTAAGGATTAAACACTGTCAAAATGCAAAATAAAGCCAGTTTACTTCATTTTGCATGGAGCTTTTAAAGCTGTGGTCTAGGGAATGTGTTTTGTTAGCTTATAACCACCTGTCACTTCAAACTACATAAACCCTTTGCTAGAGAGAGCAATTAAACTGAAAGTTCTTGAAGGATCAATTTAAGAAAAGAATTATAAACAATAAGGGAAAGGAAGATGATATAGACAAATATTATTTATATCAGAGATCAAACCCACTTTATTTACAGTTTTAACACTGAAATTCTCTCAGATTTTACAGTTGTGATCAGGCACAGATATTATTTTGATTCTGAAATTATTTTACTCAGTACATTAATTCATTTATGGACATGCTTTTGTGACTTGAAAGAAAGTGGTTATATATTTCCAGTTGTTTTTCTTTTCCATTTCTCTTAGCCTTTTACTTTGAAACGAGACAGGTCAAACAGGAAAATGATGAATAATTCAAAAACACAGAAATCAGAAGGCAGTGAAAAGCCTAGAAAGTCCTGTTTCAGACAATTCAGAGTATTAGCTGTTTCCTCTCAAATTTTTTTCCCTGGAAAGAGACAGGAGCTTCTGTCCCTTCCCATTCCAGGACAAACAGCAGCTATAAAAGTGTGATTTGATGAAAAAAAATACAGTGAAGTTGTTTATGCTGATGTTTTCCTATCAAGATTAACAGACAGAGATTAAGAACTCTTTACAGTAATACAGCAATGTGATGACATTTCCCCTAATATCTAACACAGCTGCTTTATATGGTTTGTTTGAGTTTACAAAAATAATTTTATCCTTATATGGTGCTGTTAGTGTGTTTGTTGACGTGCCTAGGTCTTGCAGAAAAAAAAACATTTCTAAATAAATTCAAGACAACACCTTAATAATTTTATTTATGTAGAATAATTCCTTAGTGTAAAGGACTTTGTTGGGACTGTGCTGCCTGTCTCAACGTTGCTGGACGGTCACAAAACCACACGGAGGCCCTGTACGGCCTCCTGCAACATTCCAGGCTGAAAGTTTAAAAGGTACCTGTCCAAGCACTTGAGAATGAGGTGAAATGAGCAGAGGTGAGATATCGTTATGTTGCAGGACAGAACAATAAGGCTGGAAGTAAATGTCACAGAAATTGCAATTAAAAAATGAGGATTAAAAGACCACTCTATCTGTGATTCCACCCATGATTCAATCTTTTTTTTTTTTTTTACTGAAATGGTGGGTTTTATCAAACTTTATTGTATTCAAGTCAACAATCATTTTTATCCAACAGCATGCCCAAGCAAAAAGAAGCTGTGGTGTGTCAGTGAAACTCGGATCTTTCTCTCACGCTCCATGCAGTTCTGTAAAACCCTCCATGGCAAAACTTTTTTTGTTCACTATGCTTGCGCGGGTAAGAAATGGGGAGAAGGAGTGTATGATATATATATGCTTTCAGTCTCACCAAAAATAGAGCACATGTTAAAAAAAAAAAGTGTATCTAAGAAGGATCACAAATAACTTGAGATAATGTTTACAAATTAGAAAAAAAAATGCCAGCTGCATGACATTTTTATAGATTTCTAATTTTAAAAGACCTCTTAGTTGCATTTGGAAACCTTGCCATTCTTCTGTCCACTTGACTCCCTAAGAGGTCTTTTGCATTCCTGACAGTTGCATTTGATAGCAATATCCCACTTTGGTTGCATACTGACTGGTGGGCAGCATGAAAAATACAGACAAGTATCCTTTGGTCTGTATATAGTCAGTATTAACAAGCACTGGGAATAAAATGATTTGAAAAACATGGGACTGAGCAATGACTGATACACCATCAACAGTATCTTTGGACATTCTGTTTTGGAAGGGCAAGGTAATTGTGTGAACTACCTGGCCATATAACTTTAATTTCAGTAACTTCCATGTTATAATTACTCTATGTGCATAGGAATTCAAACAGTTATGTTTGACAGTAAAACCAGAAATTAAGCTCTTTAGGTTCTATCTGCTCTGTGTACAGGACACTGTCAGAAATTTTGCACACAGAATTTTTGATAAATACTTTTCAAACAGAATTTTCTGTTCTGAATGCTGCTATAGCATATACATTGGTTTCTCCCTGTAACTGTAGATACAAAAGAAGAAGAAAGAAAAACCATGAGCATATTATTTTGCTATAGTTTTGTGACTACAAAATGCGAATTTTTATAGTCTGGCAACCAATTATAATAATTTAAAGTGGGTTTATTTCATGATGATTAGATCCTTAGAGTGCACGTGTAAGTTGCTGTGTCTGTGTGCATATGCACGTATATATATGCGTGTGTGTGTGTTTGTATGTGAATATATTTGCAAAGCAGGGAAACTCCTAATATACTAGGATTTCTTAATTATCATTCAGAACAGAAGGGAAGGCATATGCTAGGATTTTTTAACTTTACTGGATTAATCTGGAAGTCAAATTCTTAGTGGCATCTGTGTACAGGAAACCCTGTTTCACACTGTGAGCAAAATAAAATAAATATAAAAAAAAAAAAAGGACAGCTGCTAGCTCTGATCAGCTCTGCCATATTTTCCAAAATCCCATGAACCAGAACAGCAGGTTAAAAGGAAGTTGACCTGACACATCCAGGTAGACTGATAAACTGAGCTGAAAACATTTCATCTTGCAGCAGTTGCTAGGTGAAGCATATATGACAAATTGTAATAGCTGCAGGGTAATGGATCACCTGCAAGGGCTCAGCGCTTGCTCACTAACGTGTTCGCATGCTCTCTCTCCTGCTTTCTCCCACACGTGGCTAGTAACTTTCCCTTCACGAGTCTTAGGGCTGCAGGGGAAAATCATGACTTCGGCAAGTCGTTCAACACCCTCTACAGAGCAAGCATGCTGTGTCTTTACACGTACACCTTTACACTCAGAGTCACAGCCCATCTCCCATAAATTCCCACTTTGGGACCTGGCCGGCACTGCTGACCGTGCCTCTAGAGAAAGCAATACCTGCAGCATTGTTAGTCCTGAGAAACCATTTCTACTGGTATACCATCATCAGCTTTCAGTAGTTATCACAGAAGATGCATTCCCTAGAAATGAGGGATTCCTTAAGAAAGCTCTGTATTGCTAAAATATTGAATGATTTGATTGGCCTGTGCTACCACAGCTATCCTCAGGTGGAGTTCCAGCTCAAGGCTGAACAGCTTATACATTTTAGCATGTAAGCAGATAAGTCAGACAGCACTATAAATGCCATACTCTCTTGTTTCTGGCTCACTGTCTCTCTACCTGTCTGCCTCACAACCTTGCTCCCTTTGGGTGCAAGCTGTTGAGTCTGCCAGAGGAATGTCTGACATGGGGCACGAACCACAGAAAGGAAGAACATCATACACATGAAACTCAGAAACACTGGATAGGGTTTGCTGCAAACCCCCGGAGTTCTCTCATACCATTTTTTAAGTTTGGTGCTAACCTCTGTCTCTTGTTACACCTAAGAACATAACTTAAGTGTTGCAGTTTGCTGCATTTCCCTGCAAAGGAAAGTGTGGGTTCCTACACTCAAACTTATAAAATTTAACTCACAGTTCATAGCGGCTTAGTTAAACTGGGATATCTCAGTATGTAGACATGCCAAATAAATTTATCTGGCTTGTCCTACACAACCATTTTCACATGGTACTATCGTAGAATAACAGATGCATGTGAAATCAAGGCAATCTAAGATTAAGCTCAGTAACAATAACCACAAACAAAAGTTTCCCCAGTTTTTATGAGTTAAGAAAGTAAAAATATGTAGAAAAAATATAGTTTACAGAGATCCACATAGGTTCCTCTAAATAAGCAATCTTCAACAGCATCAGTAATGTTTTCTGGTTTATGTTGTTTTAACAAACGAGCTCCAGGTTTGTGTGAAAGTTGACCATGGAAACGTTTCTCAGACAAAATGTGTTACAAACTAAGCATTTTCTTTTACCTGTCAAAGTACTTCCTTAACATATAATCAAAAGATCCATGAGTATCTCACATAGACGTTCCAGGAATATTTTCCATTTTTCCTCCTCCTCACTTAGTTTCTAGATCTTGATTCTGTATGGCTATTGTGTGGGTTATATTTTATCTCTTATTTCAGCTAAACAGCGGCCCAACAAACATATTTTATATTTGCAAAAGGTCACAGAAAAAATTCACTTTGTTGTAAATTGTAAAGTTCTTGTGGAGCTGGTGGGTTGAAGGCAGTGTTAGTCACCAGGAAAATAAATGACACGGCAGACTTCATCTGTTGACTTTCCCTACCTTGAAGCTTTTAATTTGACACAGCACGTGCCCTGCCTCCCACTTCCACCTACCCAGAAAGTCCATCAAAATTAGTGGCGCTACTGTGCTATAAAAGTGGCTTCAGTGAGACAAAATTATTTCCAGAATTCATAGTGAATAAGTGATGAAGAAAATAGTTTTTCCAACAAAATGATTTGGTACTGTCTGAAAATGAATGCACAAGTAGCAACTGGAGATTCAGAAGAGAAGAAATAGAATTTCAGGTTATGACTCATTGCTTCTGTCCTCTTTATCCTCTCATACAGCCAAGTTGGAAGAAGATCTACTTTTCCACCTTTGGTATTTTCATGTTATGTATTGCAAATTTCCACATTATTTGCATCTGTAAAGAAAGCAAACAGCCAAACCCACCCAAGTCATATTTTCGATATTTAGATTTATTTCAGTTTGGCCAGTATCAGACTTCAACTCAAAGTGAACCTTTAACATAGGTAGTCAAATCTGGCATAAGCAGGACATAAGCAGAAGAAAATTACATTGTCATTTGGATAATTAAAATGAACATAACTGCAATAAACCAAAAGAAATGTCAGCTTTTGGTAACTAGGAAATTAACAAGAAAATAAGCAAATACTGACTGTGGTCTAAGGTTAGATTGATGCTGATTCACTAGGGCTGGCACTAGAACAACTATTTTACTTTACATTGGTCCTTAGTAGCATGCAGACAGTCTATATCAACATCTGCAGGATGTGAAATGACAGTGAAGGGGTGAAATGCTTATCTTGGCTAACTGCTAACCACTGACAGTGCCGTCACTAGCATGTGCACCAGTCTGACTCAAAGCATCACATTGTATTCTGAGGTTTTCTATCCTTTGATTTTGAGAAAGGGAATAGCCACCCTTACTCATACGTTATGCTGTTCTCTGTGGTGTGTAAGGTATTGATACTGCTGTCGGGCAATATGCAGGATCTGAGAACAGAAAGGGAGAAGGAAAGAGTAGGCGTGTGATATTCTGTAGAGCAGTACTCCAGACTCCAGGAAAACAGGCAGCACAGCTTTGTTTTATGATAAGAAAGCTACAGATGTAAAAAACAGTATGAGGATGCTCTAATCAATTTCTATGTCAAATTATTATTGCTTGGTGGAGACACAAGGATGTAGCTGAAATATGTTAAATACTGTGAATAATGTTAAAGTACGTAGATATTTTGTCTGCATACAGAATTTCTGATGTCTGTCTTTGATATTTTCTTCTTATTCTGTATTCTTTATGTCCTTTCTTTCTTGTTCTACTTATTTTTCTTCTTCTCAAGTCATCTTCTCCATCATTTTTCACTGAATCAGTTTTTCCTTCCTATTAACTGATCAATATTGGTTTGTAGATGGTGATGAAAGGTAATGTAATTCTGTAATTCCAGTTCGGGATGTGATATTGTGGTGGGTTGACCTTGGCTGGCTGCCAGATGCCTATCAAGCAACTCCCTCACTCCTCCTCTTCAGCAGGACAGGAGGGGAAAATATAATGAAAAACTCATGCATTGAGCTAAAGACAGGGAGATCACTCACCAGTTACCATCAGGGGCAAAACAGACTCAAGTTGGGAAGGAATAATTTCACTTGTTACCAACTAATAACAATGTAAGATAGTGAAAAATAAGAACAAAACTAAAAACACCTTCACCCAAACCCTCCCATCTAACCAGGCTGAGCTTCACTCCTAACTCTTCTGACCTGCCCAAAGCAGTGCAGAGTGGATGGCCAATGGGGGTTGTGGTCAGTTCATAACACTGCATCTCTGCTGCTCCTTCCTCCTCAGGATGTTCCCCTGTTCCCTACAATTCTTCCCCTACAATCTACAACAGATTGTAAACTGAGTTTCCCGGTTTTCTCTTGCCAAACTATGAGAAATCGCAGGCCAAATGGTCACTCATCTTTAGTAGCTGAAATTATTGACTATAGTGGATATTACTTTATTAAAGAGAACATTACAGCTGATGTAATGATAGAAGTAAACAAAACAGAAATTTAAAAAAAAACCCCATCCCTTTGATAATTCTTACATTTCATGTGGAGTGGAACTATTATGCATATAATGCCGATTTATTCCTCAAAAAGGTAAAACAATACTGAAGGAAAATGATATTGAGCGCTTTTTCAATATTCTACTTACTGACTGTCTTCTTGGCATGTTTCTTGCTCTCTGTTTTAGGAGTTTATGCACTTGAGTGTTCCAGCCAAGGCACCTAAATTCTTTGAAATCTGCATCTGTCACAACGATTTTGAGTCTGTATGCTCTGGCTGAGTAATGAGGTGCTCAGAATCATTCAAGTAGACTTAGGTCATGTCAACACTATATTAACACATCCCACAGAGCATCCCAGAGAGCTTCAGTAAAGCTTACAACTGGATATCCTGAACATCAGAAAGCAAGACATGTTTCTGAATATAAAACTCTTCTAGAGTAACATCAGTTCTGTATGTGATCTCAGAAAAAAATCTGGATAATTGAGATTTGTATGAGTAGGGACTGAAGATCAAAACTCACCAGCTTTAATAAGAAAAAGGTGGAAGAAGTAAAAGATTAATTATTGCAAATAAAAAATAAAAATCTGCTGTTGTTACACAGATAAACTATTTTTGTAGTGAAATAATGGTATTCACCATTTTACAAAGGAGGAAAAAAAGAAGGCATAAACACTAACAACCTCTGGAACTGATCTCAGCATGACAAGGATTTCTATAGACGAAAACAAAAGCATTGCCCATTAAAAATATATTTGGCAATCACAATATATATACTGAAATCAAATGCAGATAGAAGGCAGGGGCAGAACTCAAAATTCACTTAATGATAAGCCTTAGCTTACTTACTCTGTTAAATGAGCTGGCTAAATATAGTACTTGTCCTTTTCAATGAAATAGCAAAAGATAGCGACCTTGTGAGAACTTCAAGGAGTTTTCCTAGTTTACAACACTACAGGTTTTTCCTAAATGGATCAGTCGGTCTCAAGAAACAGAATAGTTTTCCAGAAAGGGGCATAATTTTGTAAGGAAGACCATGCGATGAAATAAAACATTTCCTTCTTGTCTTCACTAAGAATTTGGTGCCAACACTGACAACAGAAATACAATTCTATTGATGTCAACCACATTAGAAAACAAAGTTAGTTTTCTGGAACTGCCAGTCATTTTCAGCACCTTTGGCAACTAGAACTGCCAAGAGTTAGTCACATTGGTAAAATGAATAGAAAGAAGAAAGACTAAAAATATCCTTGTGTAGAAAAGAGGCAGATGAGCCCAAAACTCAGACCCTAGATCCTAAACGTTTTCACATTATCGGCATCAGTAAAAATTCCTTTAACAGTAGGCAAGTGAGGCTTACATTTTCTGGCCGAAGGACTTGTTCATCCAAGAAAGTGCTAAAGAAGTGCACTGCAGTACTACTAAGAAGAAGTTTCAAGGATCAGGGGTGAAATTAACAGCCTTTATTGAAAAAAGTTCTCCTAGCTGACTAGAGCTCTTCTTGCTGCATTTTTCAGGAAAATAATTTAGAGAGAATCTAAAGGAAAAATTTCTGGAAAGAAATACAAAAATAGGAGCAAGAAATGGGCAGGTAGGTTGTAGTGGGTGATGGCAAAAGCAAGAGCAATCAGCACCCTTCTCTCAGAGGGTTATTTGAAATCAGGATTAACACTCTACATATCGCAGTCACACCACATGCACGTGACACTTAATATGTATTGTTAGCAGTTAGATAACCTCACAAGTGGTGGCTGAAGAGCCCGTCTATATTTAGGATTTCTCTCATAGCATGTGTATAAATTGAGATTTCTGCGATACGTGGTTAGTTACCCCCTCACCTTCTCAGAGAACAACTGGGTAGCCCATGATTCGTAACGTGACAATTCTGTCAGATACATCTGGGATAGTTTCATTTCCCCCCCAAAATGAAGACTAAAAATCGACAATAATGTCTCCAGCACCAGTGAGCAGCTGATTCAACAGTTCCAAAGTCCAACTGAACACGTGCTCCTCATTAACAGAATAAATCTATGGAGACCTATAAAAGTGGTGTTGAAGACCCAGCTCTTCTCACATATCCAACATATGCTTCCTGTGCAAAGGTCAGGTGACTAAAGAAGGAAAATCTTGTGTCATAGCGTTTTTCATGCTGCCCATCCTAGAAAATGTCATCTTATTCAGGCTGATATTGTTTTCTTCTTAAACAGAGGAAAAGTATATTCTGTAGCAACTCTACAGTCTAGTCACTGTTTAAAAAACGTTGAAGTGCTTTCAAAAGCATGGTCAGCAGACATCATGTAGCTCAGCAATATCCTTCCTGAAATTTTAACCCTTTTTTTTTACCCCTGTGGTCAACAGAGAGTAATCAATCCAGAAATGTTGATTATAAGCATCTTTCACTGTGGCAAAAAAATTAATTAGAAAGGCAAATCTGCAGAACAGAATTATTCTTGTTTCACAACCTAACACAATGAGAGTTGTTTCCTGTTGTTGTGTGGGGGGTTTTTTGGGGTGGTTTGGTTTTTTTTTCTGGTTCATGGCCTTTGATTTTTTTTTTTTGAAATGCCTCTTTCATTTTGTCTGGTGGTGAAGGTGGAAACAGTAAAACACCAGAAGAAATGTCTCATGTCATCACTAGGCCAAAAGTGCTGGAAGGTGTGTGTATGGGTCTGTATGAAAGACTAAACTGGTTACCAAACAATACCTAGTCTTGTGGCATAACTAAAAAAACTTTTCACAGAATTATTAAAAAATTATTAAAAAAATTCATCACAACAAACACACTGCTATAGTTATAGACAGGGTTAAAATGCCCGATGAGCATACTACCAGTGTGACCCCAGAAAAATTTAAGAAACCAAACCAGAAGCATTTGAAACTGGTCTCTACACCCTGGGTAACCTAATTAACATTTTATGTTGTTGTTTTAGACTGGTTAAATCTTTGAGTTTTGTCTTAATTTCATCATGAGCTTGCTACCAATTTCACAATAGTGAACTTAAAATACATACATATGTATGTGTGTGTATATATGTGTGTGTGTACTTTCAGCTTTTATTTATCAGGGAACACTTTAATTGTTTCATTTACTGGTTAAACCATGTCATTAACTGTTTTAGTAAAACCTTAATCTAAGGTTAGAGTTTTCTCTTACTCATAGTCTTTCTTATTTTGTTGTCCTCATTTATTATTCGCTCTTATAGTAGGTTTAGGAACAAAAGTGTAAATTAACTGATCGAGTCCCAGTAAAATATATCATGATTTTATGATTCATAGTATCTAAGGAATTTCTTTGATTTTTCCCTCCAATGGTATTCCACTCCACTCGTAAACAATCTTGCTGCTGTAGAATGATGACAAACGTTCCTGATGTGATTTGTCCAAAGCATCACTAGAGATTAGATATAGTAATATATTTTGCTGTACTGATCATACAACGATTTGTTCCTGTGAACTATTTAAGAGTCAAAGAAAAAAAAAAGCTGCAGTTTCCCTTAACTGGCCAAGAAAATCCCCCTGGTTGCTTGAATGACTTTTCCATTACAATGTGGAGCAAATTACCAGCCTCACCCAGGCAAATGCCCGTATAAGATGGTGTGGGCATGCAATATTAAAGGAGCTAGGTATACCATAGGTCAGGTAGTTCCACCTCTAATTAAATGCTGTCAGTAATAAGATTCCTATTTTTTGACATATGCAATGAGATCTAAATGATTTTGAAGGCTGTGGAGGAAATAAATAAAGGGGGGAAAAAAAGAGATGTCTTTTTACTGGAAGAGCAGCGAAAAATAGTGATAGAGGAGTAACTGGGTGGGTATAAAAATATTACTTGCAGTATTAATCATCACTACTTAATTACTGATAGTAAAAAAAAAGTCTATGGGTTGACAATGAAATTATGAAAAGAGTTTAGTCTCTGAACCCTGCTGCTGTCAGAATGCCTTCTTTCACATATGTAATATCTTCTAGCAGAATTGCTTAGAAGACGTGCACGTGACATTAAAAAGAAGTTTGGATGAAGTGCACATATATGCACATGAATACAAGAGTTAATATAAATAGTTTTCAAATGTTGAAAATCTGAAATTTGAAAAATACTGCAATTATGTTCAATACAATAGCACTCCATGTGCCTAGCTATTTATGCAAAAGCCTATTTGCAGATACTACACCTTACTCTGAAAAGTAATATAATATGTTTTCATCTACCCTATTTTCCCTACTAAGTGGGAACTTGCATGCATGTATGCTAAGCTGCAGCATATATATTGGTAATTTTTTGTAAATTAATTTGTAATTGTTCAACAAGTTTATATCATGCAAATTTTGATAGACATAGAAGAAAGAGATTCTTAAAAAAAGAGATCTGAATCTAAAAAATTTAAACAATCTGTTTATTTGCTTCCTCATTAGCTGTGTGCTAGAAATAAATGGCTGCAGCATTGACCTGGAAAAGAGCCATATGTTTAAAAAAATGAAAAGTATATCTTTCAGCTTTATTTCCACTCTTTGAGTAATTTGATGTTACATGCTTTGAAATACTAAAAAAAAGTCCGTTTGCAGACTTTCTGATCTGAAATACAGTACTTTCTATACTTCTTTGGGTAGCAGTATAGAAAGTGACAAGAATACATATAGAGTAATAATACAAGAGCAAAGAGGAAAAAAAAGCAAGCTATAAACAACAGCTTCAGAGGGAAATATGGGCAAAAACTTTTGGACATTCTTGAGGGCTTTCCAAAAACATCATGCAGATTATATTGTGTGGGTTTTTCCAAAATTCTGTTGTAATTGCTGTCACCTTATTTCCTGCTCACTCAAACAATGACTTTATAAAATGGATTATTGTTATTTCAGTTTGTGCTTTGTTTTTAATTGCAGAGCATTTTCAAGTCTGCAGAGTAGGCATTTGCAGTATTAAAATAATAACTCTTCTGTACGATACACTAGAAATACCCACACACAGTGGCAGTCTTGGGATTACTAAATTTAGTTGAAATTTTATTTTGTTTTAGATGACAGCAACACTCATTATTGTGCAAAACATTTAAAAAAAAAGACAAATTAAGACAATTCAAAGTTATTGGGCCATTCTGTAATACGTAGAGAAGTGCAACAAATTCCTTTTACACTTTCTGCGTAAACATGCACTCCAGAGTCATTAACCAAGTGAGCGATAGGCTGAAGCTTGCCACAGTCACTGTGCAGCCAGCATCTTCATTTACAAAAAGAATTTACCTCCCATGAGTTATTTCAGCGTGGCTGAATGCAACTGGATGTAAACTGAGTACATTTTAACTAATGCATCTACATGATAGCAAACAAATCTCAAAAGATGTGAATCAGAGATCCAATCTGAATAGGTGTCTGTTTTCTGATAATGTTGAAATAATCAATGTGCAAAAGATCAGCAGAAACAAAAGGAAGGTACAAGGAGTAACAAGGAAGTTAATCCTTGACCTTCATTTGAGTAGCTGAACTTGGTATGTTCATGTAAGCATCCCTGGCTGGGTCACCAGCTGGTGTAAACTGAACAATTTTTCCCTTGTTAAACAAATAAATTAAAAAATAAAGCCTTGAAATTAAAAAGTGGACTTGTTTTGCTGGCAAAACAAAAATCAATATTTTCTCCTCTGTTTTTTTTCCTGTTCTCCTCTGTAAACGTGGTTTTGCAGATGAGCCTTATCTTCCCACCAGTTGCTTTTCTTGCTCTGTCTTTCAGGCTCTGAATCAGAATGAATTTAGATTAATGTCCAAATAGCTTGAAACCTTTCCTGTATCCAAATGAAACTAGCTACACTAAAAACTGCATTTTAAGAAACTAAATTAATTAATTAATTCAGTATGGACTGGACTTACATTCATTCATCTTAATTTAATTCCCCGTTAAATTAGGCAGAAGTTTCATGAAATGTGTCTGCCATTTCCACAGATTGGCGTTGCATCACTTTGAAGTCTGTTTTAAAACCCACGGGAATGGACCCAGCTCTGAAAAGCCTGAATTGGTCAATCCCAAGGAGTTGCATCAAGGCATCTATGCCAGCTAAGCGGTGTAAAATCACCATGAGTGAGATGTATCTGTTAACTTTAGCCAAAAACTGTACAGACTTTCACACCTCAGCTGCTTATCTAGACTCTCTCTGTAGGCAGTGAAGGGAGAGGCACTTTGAGGCTGTGACTCACTTGGTTTATTTTAGATGCCTGCCATAGGAGAGGGTCTGTTCCCTAGGAGCCTTTCTGTCCCACCCGCAGTTACAAAGACAATCCATGTACATAGCTCAAATACAGACGAATGCTTAGTAGGTATCTGAATGTGAGCAGGCGAAGGTTTGCCCCTGAGTGTAAAGTAGGGTGTGATTCTGCTGTCTTAATTATTTTGAGCCATGCTTTACAGCATTTATTGCAGACATTCCTTTCTAGGCAATGCTCTGTTTGACTAAGATTAACAAAATTAGGACATACGAGTCCAGGTGGATATACCCAACGGTATCCCAAACCAGACTTTGTTTAGCTGTACCTAAGTAATTTAGAGAACAGAGAGCATGCATTTATGTAAATGCAGATGGATAAAAGGGACTGTTTTGTTTGCTTTCTGAGAGACTTATTTAAATTGAACTTTCTCTTTTGCAGTACTTGTATAAGCACTTTATGGTAGTGTCCACATAATTGTGATTGACAAAAACCTTAAAATATATTATAGAGGATGAACAGAATTGGAAAGTCTTTTAGAACAATTACTAAATTACACCCTGGTCTTATATCTCACCCCTACAAAACGAAACAGGTAAAACCATCTCTAACACACAGTCAACTGAAGGAAAAGCGTAATTCTGTGTAACCTTTGCTGCCTTTTCTCTTTTGTGATTCGCATCACAAAACTGCTGCTATCAGGATTTTGAGTGAAAAAAAAAATCTTCAAAGTTATTCTTACAAGGTTTAACTGTTAATATAAAGACAATAGAAACAATTCAGAACCTGGAAATGCCGTGCTTTACCCACAGTACTCTAGCAGCTCAATTAAGACTCTATCAGATCAGCTGCTTGCCTGTTACTCTGTTTAGGTTTGTGATCATCTGAGTGGTCAGATCTTAATCAAACAGTGCCGGTGTTTAAGGGTAGAAATGAAACAGTCCTTTTTTTAAACTTTTTGTTGTGTATCACAGCTTTTGTTATCTGATTCAAATACCATTTAAAAAATTTTAATTTGTTGCTGAAAAGCTCATAAATGATCAAGAACTCAGCCAACTGTCAGCATGAATGTGAAATCGAGAAGCCAACACCGTGGTCCTAGACTCACTGTGACCCAGGATAATTACGGAAAAGACAGATGAAAATGTTAACCTATGTTTCTCTGAAGAAGCAGTTTTCTCCTAGTTTTGAGGATAAAACTTACTCTTGTATTTAAAATCAGATTATATGTTCTGTGTTAAATTCTACCTCATGTAGGTAGGCTTATTTATTGTATGTTGGAGAACAGTGAAAGTAAGAATTTTTCCTGATAATTCAGGCCTTCTTGAAGAGGAAGTTCACCAGAGATACACTGTAGACAGTGCTGGATGGCTTGAATTTGGTCCAAATTTTATAATTAAGCCTGAAGCATCAACTGATTTTAGGTCTCTTTTACAACATACAGTTCATCTGAGAAGAATACAAACAGTTTGGTTTTATTTTCCTCTTTCAGTGAAGACTTTGCAAATGTGCAAGGCCAATATTAATACCATTCCTATTTCTATAAATGAGATTATCTACATGTTTGCATGATATGAGCATTAAATGAAAGACATTTTATTTGTTCTTGACTATTCAAGTGCTTTGCTTTCAGTTTTCAGTGTCAGCAATTGTTAAGTGATGGTGTAGACCCTGTGGAAACTGCCACATAATAAGGTACAAGCTATATTTATTTTTTTTTGTCAATTTCTTGTCATTTTGTCAATTTTTTGTCATTTTGTCAAATTCTTTATATGTGGCAACACATAAAAGTGTGCCAACAACCACTCCTTGGTAAAGAATGACACAAATGATGGAAGATTTTCTATAGAAAATACCAACAACAACAAAACCAGTAAATGACAGATATAGCCGGATGACTTTACCTGCTTCATTCCAGAAAGATATGTGTACGACTCTCCACTATTCACACTCCAAGAAAAGGCAAGAAGCATTCCCTTTGTAAATATTACATTGAGAATGCAGATTTGGTTTTAATTTTGAATGACAAGTCAAGAATGTTGTTTGATGCAAATCCTTTCCAAAAGAGAACATACAACAAGAAAACATTTATTATTCATCATTTGCTTTCTGTACTTCATTATATATATCTGCTGTAGGGATTTTATTCCATTGTTTGGTCTAAAACCATGAAAAAATAAATGTACTTTCAGTGATGAAGCCGATCTCTGTTAAAGCAATGCTGTTCATTTGCCTGGGATGGTTTATATTTCTAAAGTCACTCCTCATTCTATAACCATAGAACCTGCACCTGAATGCTTAGGATATTTTGCAAAGAATTTATGAAAGCACAGCTTGAAAACAGTAATTTAACACCAGGAAGCTACTGAAAGAGGAAAAAAAAATGTTTTTCTCTGGTTTTCTGGGGATTTTTTGTTTTATGTTCAACATTTGTGCAGCTCCTAGCACAATGTCATCCTGATTTAGGACGAGCACCCTAGAATCTTGTAGTAATACAAATAAATTGTCATTGCATCATCATTTGGTAGAGAGAAAGCGACTTTTACTTCTCAGAAAAGTAGCAAAGCTTGCTACCTAGTAGTAAAAGAGAAAGAAGAAACTGATTCTCAGCACTGATTTGTGCCCTCAGAGTATTATGTCTCAGGTATCAAGGCTTGTCATGCGTAGAAAATTACGGCAAAGGCTTCCACAGGATAAATTCTACTTTAAGAAAAAAAAAAAAAAGCCATCTAGAGGTAATCCTAAGTATACTATTTTTTTTCCTGGAAATATCAGTTTCACTACAATTCCCAGAATTCTCCAAGGGCTGGCATGTGCCTGTGTTTATCCAGGAAGCACAAAATGTATTTTTATGGACAAATACTAAGGCACTGTTTTAAAATAAAAAAATATTTGTGGTTCTATATACTATATTCCCTTTGACAGGTTTGGAAAGAAAAGCAAAATACTATCGATACACACAACAAAAAAAGAAGGAGACAGAGTACAATCTAAACAGTCCTCCATTCTGCTTGAATCAGGGATTGGTACAGGAAAAACTGTGATAAATGAGTCAGTTTTAATTCACCACTCTTTAGCTATATGAGTAGTCTGAAAAAAGTGAATTAGCATTTCATGTGATCCCTTGAAACATTTTTATATCAACAGAAAAAGTACTTCTGAAACAGAGTGTGTTTACGTGAACTTAATTTTATCTTTGCTAGACTAACATTCGAATATTAATTTTAATATATGTGCAGTCTCAGGGGCTGCAGCTGTTTGATAAAGAACTTTTTCCTTCCCTATGCAAACCTTTTTTTTTTTTCATTCAGTCATCATTAGGTCAAAATTCAGAAGCTCAGTTCTGTAAGGTAACGTTGCTTCTACCAGCACGGAGAATTCAAGCAAAAATTTGTCTATGAAAGGCAAAAATGTCAAACTCCAAAGACAGAATATTCTTTTTCCATCAAAATGCACTCATTAATAAAATGCAAGGTTGAACAAGGATTTTTAAATTATTATTATTATTATTATTTATCATCCTTTTTGTCAAAAGTGATGATGTATGCTTTACTGACAAATTTTATCAGCGCAAAAAAAACCCTAGTTTATCTAAAACTCCCTCATAAATTTTTCTGACAGCACAAATATTTCTTTCAGATTATTTTTTATTTCAAACAGCAGAAAAATAAAAACAGTAAAACTTTCCATTTTGACTTTTTGCTTGTATATGAAATAAAAATTAACCAGTAGCCCCAACTGGATTTTTAAAAATAATTTTGTAACTTTATTAATTTAATCCAGTATGAGTAAATGTGACAGAATCTTGTAAGAATTATTTACCCTTCCCATTTTGACAGTTTCCACAACTATCAGAAAACAAATATTCACTAGGAGTTGACAACAAGACCAACACATCATTTTGAAAATACAACTGTAAGTCAATTAAGAAAAATGTCTACAGGTAACCAAAGATGATGGGCCAAATATTTAACAGTGATGCATAGTGTGACAAAAGCACATATTTACTTTGCTGTAAAAGTTTGGGGCTTCAGCTTCCCAGATTATTGTGGACCAGTGCACTTGTTATTTACCACACAAGTTTTGTATCACACATAGAGCAAACTGTCCTTGAAAAAAGACTCACCTGAATGCCAAACAGATCTTCAGTCTTGAATCCAGCTCACATTTCTATAATATTGAAAATAAAATATAACTCCACACAGTTATAATGTTCCAATTAACTATTTAACCAAGCAGGAAATAAAAAAACGGAAATAAGGAAGGTATCCAGTAAATTCAAGGTCTGCATGTTACACTGAGTATCAAGACTCACCAGACTTTTGTGGCAGCAATTGGTCTAGTTATGAGGTTATTGATATTCTAAAAGTTTATTTTGTAGATAATTTATGTGTTTTTGTAGAGTTGGTCAACTTGGAGTTCCCACTTTCTCCACATACCAATATATGTTTCCCATTTAATTTTTGTGTGTTTACACTACGCTACACCAAAATTCTGGTTTTATACAAATTTTGTTTAAACTATTCTATGTCTTTGCCTATTGGATTAAAAGACATTGTAGACATGGCAAAATCTCCTTTCACAATCATACAACAAGACAAATGTGTTTTTAGAATAAATATTTCTTCAACAGGTCTTGCTCACTCTTTTCTTTTAACTAGACTGTATACTAGTAAAAAAAAAATCAAGTTAATGACGAAATTGCTGAATGAGTGATGGTCACAAATATATTGTAGTCACAAACAGATCCTCTATCAGAATTCACTTTATTTACGTGAGGTTTAGATTGGGCATTAGGATAAATTTCTTCACCAAAAGGATTATCAAACATTGGAACAGGCTGCCCAGGGAAGTAGTTGAGTCACCATCCCTGGAGATATTTAAAAGACATGTAGACGTGGAACTTCATTACATGGTTTAGTGCTGGACTTGACAATGTTAGGTCAGTGGTAGGACTTGATGATCTTAAAGGTCTTTCTAAGACCCACCACAATACGTGTTGACTAAAGCCATGCATTTCTATAATAATGTAACTCACAAGCCCAATGTCAGAATGGATTTGGATGCAATATAAAATGGCTTATGCTATGAAGTTGCTTGTGCTACACAGGAAGGACAGTATAACAGTGATTGATGATTGACCTTCTGTGCTGGACTGCTTCATATGTTTATGACATGACTTTTGAAGGACAGTGTCTCATTGCTAAAATCCTGTCCTTTCAAAAGTCTCGTGGGGAAGCAGGGGAGCTTAATTGTGCCTTACCAACCAGTTATATTCAACATCTACAGCAACAAAGATGTCTACGCTATACAAATTCATCCAATACAAAATCACAATATAAAATCAGTTCTTAAACCACATGCTTTATTAATTAGCTTCTAATTTACTTTATTGTTTAATCAGTCACAAAGACTTTAGCCCATGAAGATACAGCCCTGGCTCTGGGGGGGGATGCAATGCTTTCCAAGAGCACAGTGAAGAAATCTACTAACAGTTTCCTATTCTTTCTCTTTTCTTGTCCTTCCTTTGTATTCCTGTAAAATGTTAATGTGATAATTTCACCAGTACCATTTCCTAATCAGTAAAGAGTATCCTGAGATAGAGCTGCATAGTTTGTCTGGTCTAAGCAGTTTGCATAGCCTGAACTCCACAGTCACACTGGGACTTTGCAATGTTAGGTTTGTTGGTTTATTTTGGCTCTGAGTTGATCATCACTTAATTCTGCCTTCTTATATTTTACAGTGGTGGGTTTTTAAATAGGACTAACTGTGACCCCACTGGAATTTTATATCCTTGCAGTCAAAGAAAAACCTCTGGCTTAAATAGGTGAGCTGTGACTGGTAGAGGGATGCAGATAGAGTTTTAGATCCCTCAGGTCCTACAAATAGAAGCTTTTTTTTTTTTTTTTAATCCACTTTCCTGAGTAAAAGACCATGTCGTGCTGCCTGTTTTGTTTCAGGAATAGATGGGATGCTCTGGCCTTTCTGTATGAATGGGGAATATGAGAAGAGGAAAAAGTAGCTGGATTAGATTTGGGCTGAGTAAATGTTGATCTTTCCTCACCTGCTCTTGACAAGTCTTCACCTCGCTGAAAGTTTTTTATTAAATTTTAATCAAAAGCACAGAAGAGATTGTTGATTGTAGAAATGTCTAACCCTGCTCTAAGCTTCTCTGCTAGGCCAGCTTATAGATGTTAACAGTGCCACGCTGACACTGAGTTTTATGGTGTTTTGCAGCCTGGGTGTACTATGAACTGTCACAGAACCCAGAAGGATCAAAAAATCCTGTGGCTGCATAAGGGCGACGTAGCGAAGAGCCCAAGCCTTTACAAGATGCTAAAGACAGTGTTCAGAAGGTTCCTTCTGCATTTGTTGGTCCTGATGTCAGTCTTCTGTGAGACCACAACTTGGTTATGGGAGGAGGGGGGAACTTGTGCTGAAACCCCAGTTTAAGAGTCTGTCAAATATACATTTGGGGTAGTGTAAGCTTGCATCTCATCCATGTGATCTTTGATCACAAATAGCTGGCCTGCCTCCTGCCTCTGTTTTGGAAATCATACACGATCAAAGAGATCCTTTATTTAGAGATGCAAATGCTGCTGTCAAGCCCATAAAATACATACAAATGACATTTTTTTTACAGACCTGCATTGTACTTCAAAAGAATGTTTTTTATTTAAAAGGTCATGACCATTTTGATATCAGATACTGTTTTTGTGAGCGGAAGGTTCAGCAATCTTTTCTTCTTCTGACTTAAACATCATATGAATATGTGCATTAGAGCAAAGCTGCATCTCTCTGAACGAGGAAATGAATTTTTTAACAGCTGTTAAAAGGCTAATAAGTTCACAACTCTAAGCACCCAGTCAGAATACCAGATTTTTATACTATAATAAAAATTTACCAGATTTCTGAAAGTATGTGATCTCTTGAAGAGAAAAATCATAAGAAAGTTGGATCAGATGTCTATTATTTGAAAAACTTTACAGTCCACTAAAGAGTGTTTTTGGCAGGGAAGTAGGAAATGAGTTGGAAAGCATTAATAAACTTTCAGGATACTTGAAAACACTAGCTTATGGTACTTGATCTTTAAGTGAACTCTAGATTACTTCAATTTTTTTGAAACCATAAGTAGTGCTTAGAAAGAAAGATAGTTTATCTAAGTAAAAAAAAAATAACAGAAGGAAGGGAAAGAAAGTTTAACTTGGACAAAAGCTAGAAAAGACAGAAAAAGCAGTACTTGGAAATTCTCTTTGTTTTGGCATTGAGTTTGATTATTACTTCAAGTGTTCCGTAGAAAGATATACAAAATTTCACTAGGATTCCATTTTAATTTCACTTACATGTTACTGCAGTCTATTTTACAATGAATTCATGACAAAATGTCACTAGCCTGGCACATCAGTACAAGAACAGTATGTCAACTAGCCGATAAAAAGAGGGTACGTAAACTTCGGGGATCAAAGAATTGATTCCAGAATAGCAGTTTGTTCCGCTGGCTTCTACTTTGCTCCTCCAAAAAAATGTTAAGTTGTTCAAATTAAGCGCAAGGCTATGAAGAGCCAGGAAACCCCAGTGAAAATACTAGCCCCTGGAAAGCACTGTTTCTAAAAAATGTACCATACTTTGGAGATCAGCGCAAGACTTTTAAAAATTGTGGGTTTTTTACAGAGTTCTTGCTACTTCTTGCAAAACACCTGAAAGCTATTTATATATATTTTTTTTTTCAAAAAAAAAAATGGACCCAAACAAACTCCCAGAAGACTCTTTCCTTTTATTTAAAATAAATTTGTCAAGACTCAAATGGTTTTCCTAAAAGCTTTTTCTGAGGATTAGAAAGCATGTTTTACACGAGCACAAGCCTATTAATTGAAAGGTATCTATGAGTGTAGCAAAGCCTTAATAATGCTGCGTTTTATCCAGAATGTTAATTGGGTGTTGTGCTAGATGGGTATTAACAATAAATAAAAGCAAAACAGTTCTAAAGAGTACAACTATAAATCCCCTACCTTTCAACTTTCCTTCCTGTGATCTTTCTATCAGTTCTTCAGTCACAATAGAATTTTATAGGATTGAAAAGACTTGCGTTCATCATTAAAAACAAAACAAAAATCATTTTCTGGAGAAAAACCTTTCTAGCTGACTATGTATGCCAATAATAAACAATGAGATTAGGACAGCACCTTTCTTTCCTTTTGCAAAGTGTCCTTAACATAATGCAAATAAGACCATTCTCTGTGACTATATCAAAGCAACAGCCAGAGCAGATTTGAATAGATAAACTCTGTGTAGCAGAAGTACTTGGGTATAAATCTTTCAAAGGCTAAAACAAACCACTTTTGTGTGTACGCTGATGCAATAGATATCATCCTGCCCAGATAATTAGATGCATGTGACTACTTTTTGCACAGAGTAGAAGTTGCTTTGGGTGAACTCAGAAACATTTCTAAAGGATTTGAAGAAGCTTTCAGAAAATACTGCGTCAGATCTCCTCTGTTTTAAATTAGATGGGAACCCATTCTACCAGAAGGAAAGATATGCTGAACTAGTAATTTACAATATTTGCAACATAGGAAGAGAAACAAAAGTAAGACTTCAGGAGATGAAGAAAAATGAAGACATAGAGGTGTCACCATTCAGTGATCATTGAGTCTCGTGTTTCTTGCTGGGAGGCTCAAGGGAATCAGAACAAATACTGAAGGTTTTTTTCTACTACTCTTCAAGTTTATCCTGATAAGAAGCTTATAGTCACAAGGGAATTGTTTTGGTTAGCGTGTTTCTTTTAAATTACATGTTGCTTACTGAGGCTTTGAAATTTCGATTTTAAACTGATATGGGGAAAAGAGGGAGAGTTTTAACCCAAAACCAAGATTGCTAAGACACCATATATCTGAAAACACAAGCGCAGAGAATGTGGTTTTGTGTTTGTCCTCTGTGATTATTTATACTGTCATGGCAAACCACTGTCACAAAATTCTCAAGAGCTAGGAGTGGTGTGGGATTATAAACCTAATCATGACTGCCTTATTTTTGACAAAGCAGGGCCCCGCATGTTTCGTACCACTGAAATCAGTGGAGAAACAGACTCCTAATGGACAAGTCATTATATAATGTTGCATGTCATTAGATAAAATGGTGCAAAAATCTCCGGGACAGACAGGCAGGCAGACAGACAATAGGGAGGTAAAGAGAGACTGATTTGAGAGACACTGTTGTTGGAAAAAAAGTCAATGGTTTAATTTGGATAATAATTATACCCAACATCTCTGCCTGCCATCTTAATAGTATTAGTGTAATTTTTCTGTGCCACTTTGTGAAAACCTGACTTTCATAGGCCGTGCATTCCTCAAGCATCACTTAGCAGAAGGCCAAAAATGTATTAATTTTTTTTAAAAGCCTCAATTTTTTCTTCAGAATGGAGCCCAGAGGTGACCCTTATACACAATTGCAGTTATTCAGGTCTAAAAAGACAGCAAATTCACATGTAACTGTATCTTCCAGCTTCAACAGTAGGGCAGACTGTCAGCTCCCTCATCTGTCAGCACTTTTTCAGGCGAGTAAATGAAGACTGGTGCATACTAGCAATATCTATTTGCTATAGGATATGTGCTCAAGAAAGTAATGAAAAAGGAGTTTCAAGAAAAGGCCAAACCCAATCAGTCATTTTCTCCTGTCAGTGATAAGAAAAGCAACATAAAAGAGAGAGGTGCTTGTCCCAAAGGTGGTATCAGTAGCAAACTGTCACCAAATAAAAATAGTTAAAGTCCTAATGACTGTACTAATTCAACACAAATAAGCCAGGTTCTAGTTCTCTCAGCATTTCCTCCTGCTAGGGCACAGATGTCTTACTGTTCAGAGGACAAATGATGTGTAACTTGCTTTGGGTGAAAAAAGAAATGCCCAAATGGTGGGACAGTCAGTGTCATCTTATCTCCTCAGAGCTGGAGTCTTTGGATAGCATGCTGTATCTCATTAAATTAGCAGAAATCTTCCTGCCCTTTTCTTCCCTGTGTTGTGGAAGACTCAGTTGCAGCTACAGTCCTTTCCAAGCTCAGTGCACATTTAATTTTTCACTGGTTTACCTTGAGGCAAAGGAGAGCTGTCCCATCACCCAGGGAGATTGGAGGAGGATGTCAAAGCAGAAAGGGTACAATACAGAGGAGCTCTGCTCAGTGCGCAGTCTCCTCCAGCAGTGAAACTAGCTGTTCATTGAAAGCACACCTTTCTACTTCCGAGCACCAGAGGTTTAATCCCTCCATAGGGAATAAAAAATTAACAGTAAAAACCTACTACTCTGACCCAATTTGATTTTATGACAGGTTTTTATTATTCAAAAAGACCATAGAAGTTCCAAGACAGTGGAAAAAGAGATTAAAAGTCTTCAAATCAGGAGTGGATTTGTAGGGAATCCTAAGGCTAAGGCTGCACTGATGCTGCCCCAACTGGTATGAATGATCCCAACTACATTATGTGTTGCCGAACATCTCTTCACATCTAGAATGAAGCTGTATCTGTCTCTGTACACTGACTGTGCTTTTCCAATACCATATACAGTGTTTGATTCAACTTAAGCAGATATGTGAAAAGGAATGATGCTTTGATAGTTCTTTCCAAACCTTTATGCATACAGTGATATCTTCTAATATTTTAGAAATATTTTACATACACAAGATATAAAAAGGAATCTATTGATTCTATGAGTTTTATTTACATATTTGCAATCTAAATACTAAATCAACCCACACTATTTGTGGTGGTATAATTCTCTCCAGAATAGTTCATTGTAATGTCACGTGGAAGATGCCAAAACAGCTATGCAAGAGCTAAAGAAGTAATGAAAAGAACGGATCCAGATCAGTGCATCCCACTACCCCTGCTAGTAAATCTTGCATCTCTCTCAGGCAAATCATCCAAGGAACCACACTGTGATGCCGTGACTCCAGAGCTCTTGCTATGAGGGTGGGTCTTTTAGTTGAGCATACTCAGAGTTCTTCCCACAAGACTTACTCATCAGCAGAAGATTAAAAATTAAACTTTTGTCTTTCTACATACAAATATCCATAACCATTTTTTTTTAAAGTGTAGAAAATATACGGCCCAGAAGTTGAAACAATTCTAAATATTTGAGTACTCCCCCCAAGTCCCAAAATAATTATAGCTTTCTACAATAATTTTTAATTAGAAATCAGTGAGTGTTTTAATATTAAATTGTCTGTCATAAAGGTGTTGTCTACACTGTTAATCTGTATCTGGGAACATAAAATATACATGGGGGGAAGTGTTCTGTTACTGACATTAAAACAAAAGACAAAAAAATCCCAACCCTTTCTTTATATTCAAACTGCCCTTCTCCTAACACTTTTCCTTACACTGTCTTGGAACATTAAAAAAAACCCAACACCAAAAACATTCAACTGATGCTTTCAGTAGCGGGTGCTCTATTGAACTTCCATTCCTCTTTCATTTTTTTCCTGTCAGCTTCTGGCACAGATGTCAGTAATTTGCCTTAAATTTGCCTTGCTTCTCACCCTGCCTTTCTGAACCCTTACAAAAAAGATGTTCAGAAAGACTGTGGTGTAGTGATTTCATTCAACCTAGATGTTTGATTTACTCAGCTCCTTCAGATCCAGCTTCCAAAACTTCCAGTCTTCAGACAGCTGAGAAAGAGGATGCTTCTACTTTACAGCCTGCTTCCCCTGCCATCCTGTTGTGTTTCCCCTTTCAACCCACAGCACTCAGATGGCTCATAAACTATGGGTGTTTTTGTCTTGACTAGGCTTCTTCTTCACAGGGAACTTTGTGGCTGACTTGTTGCCCCACTGTGAGATGCCGGCCACCTGAGTATGATAAGCAGTCCTGCAGAGGGCATGAAGGTTACTCTATTTCTCAGAACCTAGATCCCCTGGTGACAGAAATAAGCATCGTCATGAGCATCATGTGCCACAGGTATTATGCCTTCCTATTTTTCCGTGGTATCACTTTTCATTCAAGATATTCTATAGTATACCTAGGGCACTCCAGATACAGTCTAGAGGAACCACATAAGAAAACAAGACCTGAGGTAGATTTTTTAAGGACCTTTTTCATCCTCACTGTCTTTCTGCCAGACTCAAGCAGTTGGTCAGCCATTTATCACACTGTCAAACCAGTAGACGTCTTCAAGATCTGCACTGCTCTCTGGTAAAGTCATGGAAGATAAAAGTATCCTTTCGAGGCGGTAAATTCTTCAAGGTATTAGAGATTTACCAATCACTAATTCCCCTTTTAGGGGTTTGTGAGTAAGTGAAGTAAAAAGCCAGACATTGTGACCAATTAGCCTTATCGCTTGCATAGTACAGCCAGAGAACCACCTTGAATGAATTTTTAAGACTTTAGAAAAATATCCCCTTGAATTTACTGTAAAATTAGTAAGTTACTCCAGTAGAAACAGTTCTTACCGAATTTCATTTCTGATTCTGTCTTCTTTTACTATCAGGAAATAGATTTTGTTCCCTCTGTTTTGGAATGAAGATCAATCTCCTCTTGTGTTTCCAGATCTCACGTGGATGAGTCCAGGCTTAGCTCAAGTCGTCTTTTAAATTATCTCTTTGATAAGCTAAATAGACAGCTGGAGTCCTTCAGCAGGAAGACTATTTTCCACTCTCTAAATTATTTTCATGGCATGACTCAACTCTCTGAAGGCTTTCCAGTTTCTCAATATCCTTCTTCTGTTGTGGACACAAGCAGTAGTCAAACTACTAAAATGAACTACTGAGGCAAACTCACCTGCCCAAAATGATTTCAAATTCACCATTTATACCTCAAAGAATTGCACGGACTTGTTTTAGACATGATGTCATGTAAGTGATCAGCCTATTGTTATCCACCATTACACTTAATTTATTATTTTTTACAATGTTACTCCAGGAACAGATTTTGCCATCCAGTATGACCTGAATTCTGTCTTCCTAGATATTTGAGTTTGTATTTCACTATACCAGAAAATATACTACAGACAGTTGTGGTCAAGTTACCATCAAACCAGAGCACTCTTCGTTATTGTCAAACCCTCAGTTCTTGTATTTGCAGTCAACACCAGCTACAAAACTTCCTTTTCTATGTAGTTTCACTCCTAAATAGGATGGGACAAGCATTAATCCCTGTATACTTCTAGCACTTGCAGTCAGTGATGAACGCTGGCCAACAGGATCCTGTGAAAATGCCCTGAATTACCAGATAATGCAAAGAACACATACACATAACACAGATTGTATTAACTTTACAAATTTAAAAAATACATACTGCCAAGATGTCATGAACAACTTTGAAAAAAACATAGCATGTCCCTGAAAGAAAATCATTCTGAGAGGAGAATTCAGAATAGCAAATTGGCTCATGAGCTGAGTGGCATTGTTAATAATGCATAAAATGTTCTTGACAAATATATTCCAAGAGATGTACTGGAGGCTGTGAAGACCAGGGTAGGATATTAAGGATAGATATACCTTCTGCAGTGGGGCCAAAAGCACGGAAGAAGTCTGTTCAGTCACCTGTGAACCAACCAAGGATAGGTCACACACCCTCATTCGTCACTGTCCAGGTCAGCACCCAGTACATTGATTTATACAAACCAAGTGTATAAGCATCTTAGGAAAAAAAAAAAAAGGTGAATTTTATAAACATATTTGTGTCCTTCTTTTTTTCAATTAATATTCTACTACTAAAATTTATCTAATTAATATTCATTGCTCTTGTTTAGATCTCTTTTCATAACTTAATCATTGTTTGGGTAGTTTCCATATTTTTACAGCTGCTTTCACTTATCCTTTAGGCTCGTTTGCTGTTTGCTTTGAGTTTTGACCAGGCTGAATTCTCGCCAATGGCATTTTAGACATCTAGCTAAAAGCTACTAAATAGTTTGCAATAATCATTTAGACTTTTACAATTGAGTTCTGTCTCCCAGTTGATTTGTCTCGTAATTGTTTTCAGCTTTGTCAAACTGACCCTTTTAAGCACCAAGTGTATATCTTATTATGTCTTTTTTTTCTGTTTGCATACAGTAACAAAATCAAGTTGTAACCACTTGCTCCTAAAAAACACTAATTTTTACTTCTGTGATAAGGTCATCTTTATCCGTCAACATGAGGTGTAAGACATAATTCCTCCGTGTAGGATGAAACACTCACTAACTTATCAAAATTGTGATGCATAATTTTTAGAAATCCCTAGGACATTTCAGTCCTGGAAACCTAAGAAACCCCAGTATATGCTGGGCAGATTGAACTCCTTCCTATGCCCCTTCGATTTCCCTGATAAAACAATTTTTCTTCCTACACGTTATAGCTAGGTGCTTGAGGCAATCCTCAGCTTGGGCGGAGAAAGAATTTAAGAAGAAAAGAAGTAAGTAGATAGGTAGATCAATTATCCTGATAAATCCTGAACCAGAAAAGAGAATGCTAGGGGTGGCGATCTGTTCTAGTCCTAGGATTTTTGCCTTGGTGATCTTCCTCCTCTGCTTCTTACTGAACATCCACGGAAGCAGAGCACACCCCTTTTGACAGGTGTAGCACATAGACTTTTTATTTTTTGTCTCCCAAAGTTAGAAGGAGCAAGGGTTTACCAACACAGAAGCTATTCCAAACCATCAAAGCATTTGTCTCTAAAAAGCACATAAATAACCCATTTGTTCTGAATGTATATATGTGATAATTTATTATTTTGTCACATTGATTCATGATTCAAAATGAATTGCCCTAAGATGATACCATTTAAATTGGAGTTGGCTGTTTTCCTTCCTAGCAGTGAAATTATCAGTAATGAGGAGAAGATGGAGTTTAACTGAATTTTGGAAACGTGGCTCTGAGACCTCATTCCAAACATGTCCTTATTCACAACAGCCTTCCATTTCACTCTCCTTGTCTGTATCATTGCTGTTACCTTTCTCTCTGATATAAATGTACTTTCAAAACTGGATTTCTGAGTACAATAATAAATCAGAGTTCTAGGGGTTTGGGTGGTTGGTTTGTTTGTTTTGTTCAGGTGGCTAAAGAATTATAAGAATAAAATAGAAAATAATAGCCCAAAATAAAGAGAATAAACGTTAAATACCTAAGGAATTTAAGTTGTATGGGCCTGATAAACTATTTAAAGATGTATAGGTGAAGCAGTGGTAATCACATTAATGTTGAAAATTTGTGAAGGATTAAAGTGATGAAGTATTGAAAGACTGGAAAACTGAAAATAATACTTGGCATTGAGTAAGCAGACTAAGAAAATTAAGCAGCCACAACTCCCTAACTTCCATTCATGGAAGTGGGATTCATGGGTTATATGCCAGCTTGAAAACACCTGAGAAAAGGAATTGGTTAACATGGAACTATCAGGAGCAAATTCAAACCAACCTAATCCCTTTCTACAAACATGGAACAGACCTCTCAGTCAGAAGAGGCAATGGACATCTCATATTTGGGCTTCAGTAAGGACCTCTGTAGAGGAGTAACAAGGAGTTTGTTTCCTCATATTTTCTCACAATCTGTTCCTACTTTTATTTGTGTCATCGGGACTCATTTTGGTGATTTCTATTCATCTTTAGAATTAGCAGGGATTGTTATCAGAATTCTGTGTCCATTCCCTGAGGATCACTAAAACAAAATAAAAAACACAGGTACAAAACTATGTTGGTCAGGTTTGCATAAAAATATTTGTTTTGTAGTAGTCTGCTTCCTTTTAAATGTTTGATGAGATGCTACATTGCTACAAGATGACAGCTATTTGGAGGCACATATACCAAATACATATTATGAGAGTCATATAGCTGTAGACAGTTCATAAAATACATTAATTGCAACTAGAAATAGAGAAATTGGGGGACAAGATTTTTCCTAATAATGAGAAACATCATTTGGGACTTATGAACTAATTACAAGAATAAACTGATGAAAATTATAGCTGTATTTGATAAATTAAACTGTTCTAAAATAATATCTACACAATTTTTAAAATATCAGGAAACCTGTGCCCTGTTGTCATATTCCAAGAGAAAACAATATTCATTTCCCTTTCTTTTAATTAAATTTTTAGTTCTTGAACTGTGGATACATACCATTTTACTGTTTATAAAAGCTCACATGAAATTGTGTATGAAACTAAATGCATCATACTGGTTTTAAATTTGCAATTAGAATGGTATGTTTAAATTGAAAATAATATCTGAAGCATAAGATTAAATGGAGACATGATAAACAAGCAAAAACTTGCTAAGAAAATTATTAAATTAGTATCAAATTGTATATACGTTGATTATCCAAAGCACTGTTAAAGTAATTGGTAAGGGCTGAATAAGCCCTTCCTGATATACCAATATATACAATTGGTATACCAATGTGGCATATAGGGAGGGAATTTTTTTTAAACAATGAGAAAAATCCAAAGAAAGCAAAAATTAAGAAAATCCACAAAAAGACAAAGTTGTACAACTTTTTCTTTAAGTGAAAGTGTGAAAAGACATTTAAATAAATGATAAAAAAAAATATTTGTGTCGCTACTATTTAAGCGAAAAGGCCATTTAAGTACTGTAGTTCTGAAAATATCACTTAGGATAGAGAAAATCCTCTAAGACTTTAATTGCAAAAGTATAGCACCAGTAGCTCTTTCTGAGACTTGAGACATAATCTGCATAGGTTGGTTACCATGTTATAGCTGAGAGATATATCCTGACCCCAAGTCCTTTTCTTGAGGAACTTCATGAGTGCTCTGACAGCAGACCTGTGTTCCATTCAAATGCAGGAAATCTCACCAGGAAGGTTATTGGAAGCAGACTTGGCTACAAAAACAACAAATAATGCTACTGTTCAACATTTTTATTTCAGCTGATCCAAAACAGTTGAGGCTTTCCCACTCTTGATGGCATCTGGAGTAATATGCATTGCTGAGGAAGAAATTATATATAAATCTACAAGGAAAACTGGTATCAGAACTTTGTAATATTACCATCTCCCACACTGGCACTTTGTGGTAGTTTTATATCTGCAGTAGCCTAACCTTTACATCATCACTGATTTTAGTAGCCTTATGAGTCAAATGAAAAAATAAAACAAAAGAAAAAAAAAACAAAAACAAAACCAAAAAAACGGCAAGAGTTTTGTGTTGTGGTTGACAATGAAGTTACTGTGAAAATGAAAGAGCTGGATCATGTTTGTTATGCTATTGCTACTTTCCTCGAATCCCTCAGATTGCAATGTTACCCATTTGTTTAATGTCAGAAACCAGTACAACAGCGGTCTACATGTTCTAGAGAACTCTTTCAATGACTTTTCAGACTGTCCATCTCTCCTCTTATGCCTTTCCCTTGCATGTTCAATTCCAAATGTTTTTGTTGACCTTTTGGCCTGCAGCTTCTTGACACAAACTTTGCAGAGAAAACCTAGAGCTCTTGCTTCTGTCAACCGTAGACATGATGTAATCCCGCCTACATTACTTCACTATTTTTTCGATATATGTGTGCATTTATGTATTCCTCTTAACTAGTCACCTGGGGGAGGGTGTGGGACCATTTTGTCAGATTGGACCAGAATGGAATTTAAGGGTCATTTTTATAAGTGGTTATGGCTAACTCCGTGTGAGGAATCAAAATCCTTGGGGTACAGTTTTAAATATCTACATAGATGCATATTCATAATATTTAAAAGGATAAAACAACAAAATAAAATTAAAGCTAAGATGGTACGCAAGTACTCAATGATTGCAAGCGCTTCAGGGCTTCCAAATACATCCATCAAGGCCATGGGCACTACAAATCTGCAGAGGTCAGAATGTTTGGATTTTATTGACATAACTCTTCATTCCAGAAACTAGTCTTGGCTGTGACAAAACCAAGCAACACAGTTAAAGTTTCAGAACTCTTTTTAATTTGTGGATTTGTATTGAGTCTGTATTGGGTGAGGTTTTGGAAGCAGGGGGGGCTACAAGGGTGGCTCCTGTGGGAAACAGCCAGAAACTCTCCCTTGTTCTGACAGAGCCAATGCCAGCTGGCTCCAAGATGGACCCACCACTGACCAAGGCCAAGCCCACCAGTGACAGTGGCAGTGCTTCTGTGATGACATATTCAAGTTGGGGAGAAAAAAATGCTGCGCAACAGCAACTGCAGCCAGAGAGAGGAGTGAGAATATGTGAGAGAAAGAACTCTGCAGACCCCAAGGTGGGTGCAGAAGGAGGGAGGAGGTGCTCCAGGCGCTGGAGCAGAGGTTCCCCTGCAGCCCGTGGTGCAGCCCATGGCCAGGCAGCTGTGCCCCTGCAGCCATGGAGGGTAACGGGGGAGCAGAGAT
>WKFP01013668.1:157484-202287 GCA_011057875.1 Pterocles orientalis
TGTGCATTCAGAACCAGTTTCCACAAAACAGAACTTTGCCTACATTTTGAAAGTCAAAATAACATTTCATTCCTAAGATTGGAATAATTTGATTTATAGGGAAAAAGATTTTATGTCACTTTAGATTTATAAGTGAAACCAGCTGAATTAAATGAAATAAATTTGCAAGTGGAGTAACTCAAAGTAATTACTTCAGTGTGGCTCAGTACAGCCACAGTAGTTCTTCTGCATGTTGACTCTTATCAGATCTATGGGGATGAACTCCAGTACAAAGACGTTTCAAAGTCAAAGGGGCTCTGGAGTCCACTTTAGCTGCTGATTTCTGGCCTAAAAGCCAAATCTTACACGTACTAAAAATGAGCTTGATGTGAGAAAAGATATCCCAATGTGTCTTTAAAGACAAAGAAAAGGATATTTACATTAGGAAACTGTTAGCAAGGACTGATGAGCACAAATCAGACAGTCAGAAAGATAAACAGCACTTACAAATCTCAATAAATTATGGAAGAGGCAAAGAAGTTTTTGGACAACTCAGATAAGTCTTTCAAGCTCTATCTGGCTATAAATAAGAGCAAGCTACAGTTATGATCAATACTATTTCTCTAAGAAGTTTCAAATGGCAGTTTGACAGTCTGTTTATCAAAAAAAAAGGGGGGGGATTGATTACCACTATCTCAGAAATCACTCATAATATTTTCCTTTCTGCTACTACAGTATTGCTTACATCTAGTAATACATTGAAATTTAGGTTCAGTTTAGAAGTTTAAATGACAAATCACATGTTAAGGTTTAATTATTATCAAATAATGCACAAATGGGGTGCCGGATATACAAATCTATTTTAGTCATTTCATGCAACTCTTAAACTCTCTGAAAACAAAAAGCCCTACTACCGGAAAAAAAACAAAAAACTTAGAAAATCAGGTTTCAAAGCATATTTAGTTACATCGGTTGGAAACATCAAAAATAGGTTTTAAAAGACACGCTGAAAAACCTCTACAGTAAAGATTTTAGTCTGCCTAACTGGTAGGTCTAGACTCATTAAATGTCAAAACACAAACTGTCTCTTATTTTCAGAACACAGAATTGTATATTTTTCATGCCACAGATGCCAGAGGTGAAAAGTAATTCAATTCCAAGCTGGCATGATATTAAAAAGAACGGCTGCAGAAATTTCAGGAACAACAAACCCACTTCAGGCCTAAGGGAAAGCCTGCAGAGAAGTGTCCTTACTAAAATTTAAAAAGAGAGGCTTTGAACTACAACGTGGAAACAAATACGGACATTTTCTGTGATCTCAAAAAAAAAAAAGAAAAGTAAGAGAATAGATTATTCCAAACCGGAAATAAGGTCCTGGCAACTCAGCAATAAAATCTCACAGGAACAAATATATTTAGTCTCTTCCCTTCATGTTTAGCTTCAGTTTTGCCTAAGAAAATGTTATCCTTTCAGATCAATAAATCTTGGGAATGGCCTCTGCAGAAGTCAATTTCCACTTTATTCTATACAGTAGGGAACACAGTATGAGAGACTCAAAGATTTATAAAGCGTATGGTAGGGCTGCGAAGAACTGCAGGTTAAGTGCAGAACTTGCCCCTTGAAACTTCAAAAGGCAGCGAAAGAGGAATGAAAGAAAAATGAGAGCCAGAACAAGATGCTGGTGAAAAGAGTAATTTGGGGTCTTCATTCTCAAACTGAATGTCAAAAGAGCCTAACAGTGGCTCATTAGGGAAAGAGCCCTGAAGCAAGTTTAAAGCTGTAATAGTAATCTTATTTTTTTCTTTTTTTTTTTTTCTTTATTTTTAATAAGAGTCTTTAAACACTGGGCAATACTCCCAAGTCTTGATAGTTACCAATTGGCTGAAGACCAACAATCAGCTGTGTAATGACTTACCAACACAAAATAAGGGCTTCACAATCGGGCTACAACTTAAACCGCACATGCCCACCTCCTCTGCCTTATCAGGGAGTATCCAAGAAAACGAACAGCCTTACTAACATCAGCAGAGAAATTCACCATACTGCCAATACAACTTCCAAAATGCAATTTAAAACCAACCATCAAATTCAACCAACAACACAAGACTAGCTGGGTGATGAGTTCTGACAAATAAATCAAGCTTTAATATTATCCACCTCATTCTATAGGATGTTTTCACACAAGATGGAAAACAACACCACGGAACCACAAGGAAATGTAGCCTTGAGTCCCCCTACATATGGAGAGAATGGTCTTGTTGAGAGAGGATCAGCTGAAAGTAGAATGCTTTGTGGTTAAGCTTGGATGAGCAACCATCCATACGATTTTACTGCCTGGCACAGTTCTGGCACAGCTGCACAGTCTGTACAAGTGGCATCCTCTCAGACACATTTGGGACTGACTTCTGGGCAGACCAGGGACATTCAGCAGTATATACGAAGCCACATGCTTTGGAGTAAGAAGAGAATTTAGCTGTGTGAATAGATGGTGTGGCACCCACACTCTGGATCAGAGAAAAGGCACCGGACATTTTTATTTGCAAGTGTAGGTGAGCTGTGTGACCAAAGGAGTGAGGGTAGCACCAACTGGGTCAGCTAGAGTAGCAGCCTGTAGGTTTCAAACTGTAAGTACTCTGAAGGAGACCACCTCTCTCCAGAAGTCCACATGGACAGTATCCTCCTAAGATTGCCACCTTGGGTATCTGAAGGCAGTTTTGTGGAGGTCTACTGAAAAGGCAGTAAGGTAGAACTATACAGCTGAAGGCAGAGGCTTAGGTTTGTAGCTGGGATCTTGCAGGTTAAAACTAAAATAAATAACGCTAGAAAAAAGAAATGCTACCTTAGCCCACCTGAATGTTAACTCCTGCACTAAGTCCGAGGGTTAGTGAGGAGGAGGAGGAGTAGAGGTGGGCTCTTTATTTCTGTTTCTGTTGGCAACAATGTCCCACGAGCAGCAACAGAGGTTCTGAAAAGACTGTACAGTGATCTGCACAGACTACTAAGGTTCTGCATCTCCTCCCTCCCAGCTGCACATCACGTGAACCGGCTCAGAGCTAACAACACAGGCAGCCTACGGGGCAGCAGAAGGACAAATAGGAACAGACAGGGAAGATTCTGTTGGTTTCCCAGATAATACCTGATATTTTTAAGAGAAATTGTTAACTTGTTTAATTAAACGTGCTCTAAGACTTTAGGACTCACGGTGCAAGTCTTGTTCATGAGAAGGAAGAGTTGCGCGCATGAATAGTCCTGTTAAATTACCAGTATGTTCACATCTGTGCAAGCTTCATTCACCTTATCAGGCTCTCTTAAGCTATATTTGCACAGTGTATTATGAAGAATGTCTTTGCAGTTCCCTAAAGAGAATATGAGCACTTTTGTTTTTGGTTTGCAGACACACCAAAACGAGTGAAAGAAACAGTTTGCTGTGGGAGAAATTATTATTTCCTTTTTTAAATTTTTAAATCTAAGAGCACTCATCTTATTACTTCTTACTAATCCTAAATACTTATTGCCAAGATAAAATTTTAATTGACATTGGAATTTATCACTGCAATAAGGTATGTAGTACCATAAAGGCACTGTTAGCCATTATTCCACAGAGATACTAACAAGGCTTCCAGATGGTTCTTCAGAATAGCTCTGTGGACAATGCTTTATGCACACTGATTTTTTTAGGAAAAATTCCAAGTATCCTGATGTGCTATCTAAGGCAGAGGACAGCAAAGAACTTAGAAAAGAGAAAGCACCTTCTTACTGATAAGAGAGAACACAGACAGTTGGGTCTGGTCTCAGTTCTTTCTGTCACAGGTAACTTAGTGACCATGATCAACTGACTAAATATCACTGGCAAATCGTGGAAATTATTTTCCTAATTAGCAGTGTTTGTGATAGGACTATTTTAAAAATGTTAGGTGGCAACTGGAGAGGAGAAGGTGTTTTAGAAACAATACCTCAAGGATTGCTCAACCAACTGTACTCAAAAAGCAAAATAATTTCCCCATTTCTATACTGGAAGAGAAGCTTGGAAGACTGCTAATACCTTTCAGAAAGTTATGAACATTTGGAAGTAACAAGACAAAAGAAGATTAAAAAAATTATCTAGTGTGCAGTATGAATTAAACTCTTTTTTATTAAAAATATATACATTATTAAAGATAAAAATTTTAACCATTCATGAGATCTAACAACTTGCTTAACACTGAGCAGTGATGCAAGATAGGATATAAAGAAAAAACACAAGTCAGTTAGTTTCAGAAATACTGTCTTACTGTTCTTGGTGTGTCACCATTACAGAGACTAGACAAAGCCAGAGAAAGGGTTCAATACAGAAGGATGAGGAAAAGAATAAAGAAAACAAAAGCTATAGAAACCAATGAAGAAGCAGTTGAGGGACAGACACTAAATCATGAAAACATGAATTAATATTGTATTATCTTGCACATTTAGAAGAGTAATTTTAAAAAGCTACAAAGATGATCAGAGGACTGGAGCACCTTCTGTATGAGGACAGGCTGAGAGATTTGGGGTTGTTCAGCCTGGAGAAGAGAAGGCTCCAAGGAGACCTTATAACGGCCTTCAAGTACCTGAAGGGGGCTACATGAAGATGAGGAAACATTCTGTATCAGGGAGTGTAATGATAGGAGGAGGGGTAATGGTTTTAAGCTAAAAGAGGGTAGATTTAGATTGGATATTAAGAGGAAGTTTTTTCTGTAAGGATGGTGAGGCACAGGAACAGGTTGTCCAGGGAAGCTGTGGATGCCCCATCCCTGGAGGTGTTCAAGGCCAGGCTGGATGTGGCTTTGGGCAACCTGGGCTAGTGGAGGGTGTCCCTGCCCGTGGCAGGGGGGTTGGAATCAGACAATCTTTAAGGTCCCTTCCAACCCAAACCATTCTATGCTTCTACGATTGTGTGTTTCTATAAGATGTAGATCACGTATGCTTACTTTTACAGCCACAGTCGGAAAGAGGATTGCATGTCAATGTAACTGATCTTGTTGTGAAGGGAATATGTACATTTCTAATTTTCTTTAGAGCTGTAGTGAAGTACACGTTTATTTCTATACTGTTTATAAGCCAACAAGAGCCGAGACTGCTTCTGTGGTAGGAATTGAACTGTGCATTATGTTCAGAGCTGAAGGCAGTCTCTTTTTTCAAAAGCTTGCAAGCTATACAAAGACACATGAACAAGGATAAAACATACAAAGTAGAATGATCAATATGATCTTGACCCATGTCAGCAAGCTAGTGTATTTTTGGTGGAAGGAAGAGGTATAATGAAAAGGGAACTAGGTAAATGGAACAGATTTATACAGAAAAAGTGAGAAAGGTGAAGAGGAAGATATGGAAGTAAGGTGAGTAAATTGTCGGAAATTTCCTTGATTTTTTTTCCCCCCTGAATACTACACAGGTGGGGAAGATGTGTCATAAGGATCTAATAACCTCCAGTGATCATATCTTCCCTGTACGGTGTGACACAAAAGAAAGTATAAGGAGCAAGGCTCAGCTGGTCCTATTTTATCCTTCTTTGTGTTCAGTGCTATATAGATAATTTTTAGGCCTTTTCACAATCTAGAAATAAAAGGATTAAGGACTCTGGTTTTCCCTTTTGTAGAACCATTTCTAGGGAGAATGCAGGGATGATTTTTTGGCTCCCCTGTAGAGCATTAGATCAGAAATTCATAAAGGGCATTGTCATTAGAACAATACCTTGTAGTGGGAAAAGAATAGAGTTGGGGTAAGGAGGAGAAGCAGGTTCCTGGCTTACTTTCATCTGCTTAATACCCCAAGGAGTAAGCATGATCTTCATCAGCAATTTGGATGAGGGAATAGAGTGCACCCTCAGCAAGTTTGCTGATGATACGAAACTGGCAGGAGTGGCTGACACGCCAGAAGGCTGTGCTTCCATCCAGCGAGACCTAGACAGGCTGGAGATTTGGGCGGGGAAAAATTTAATGCAATTTAACAAGAGCAAGTGTAGAGTCTTGCATCTGGGCAAGAACAACACCAGGTTCCAGTATAAGTTGGGTACTGAGCTGTTGGTAGTGTAGAGGAGAGGGACCTGGGGGTCCTGGTGGACAGCAGGATGACCATGAGCCAGCACTGTGTCCTCATGGCACAGTGTTTATAAATATGTGAAGGGTGAGTGTCAGGAGGATGGAGCCAGGCTCTTCTCTGTGACATCCAGTGATAGGACAAGGGGCAATGGGTGCAAGCTGGAACATAGGAGGTTCCACTTGAATATGAGAAAAAACTTCTTTCCAGTGAGGGTGACAGAGCACTGGAACGGGCTGCCAAGAGAGGGTGTGGAGTCTCCTTCTCTGGAGACATTCAAAGCCCGCCTGGATGCGTTCCTGTGTGATCTGATCCAGGTGTTCCTGCTCCGGCAGGGGGATTGGACTAGATGATCTTTCGAGGTCCCTTCCAATCTCCAAGATTCTGTGATTCTGTGAGTATGCTTTACCTTTAAAAGAACTATAGCAAGTTACACTCGCCCCTCTATCTGAAGGGTTCCCCCAAGGAGGCATCGTATTCTGTTGTGATTCCTCCGGTGGAGTAACACAGGACCCTATTTGCCTTCTGCATTGTGAGGCTGGTCACATCAGCACCAGCTTAACTTATATTTTTCTGTTCTGCTATATTGTTCCATGATGTGAACTGTCTATCCTCATCTGCACCCCATCCTAATTCTGTACTACAAAGGAACACTAAAAATGTAAATGAATTGTTCTGTGAATTGTATTTCTAAAGAGCTTCTGCATTTTATTGAATGGAGAGATATTTAAACCATGCAGTACTTTATCTACCCTTTTCACTCACTTCTACTTTTCCAGCAAATGAGAGGAGTAAGCAGTTTACTGGACTTTAAAAAACACTTAGTTTCTAGAAACAACTTTCTAGAAACAACTTTCTAAAAACAACAGAAACAAAGTCAGCAAGTAATAAAACGTACACATAAAACGTGTTCCAAAAGGTATCTAGTGCTTACTATTGTACTTCCAGAAATAGCACAGAAGCCTGACCTGTCCCATTCCCCCATGGTTTTAACTCATTAATTATGCCATTTTCCTTAACTTTGGAAATTAATTTCTTTCCTTTCCCACTTCTATTGTGATGTCATACCATGAACTAGCTATGACAGAACATCAAAGAAATAAACAGATCATCTTATTCTGTGATCTTGACAGCAATGTAAAGAATATTTTCATGAATCTTCTGTTTCTACTTGATATGCAATGGGGATTGTCTGACATTTTGTAAATGTTATCATCTTGACTTCCAGAATTCTGTGCAGTGGTAGTGAATCTGTCTCCAAACAATCAACAATACAGCTGTTTTTCAATATCCATGCATATTCAAATGAAAGTGTTTGATCTGGATGGCTTTGTAATCACTTTGTAGAGTTGAGGGAGGGTGTTGGTTTGGTTTGTTTTTTTTTCCCCAAAGATGTATGGCCAGAGAAAAATGAGGCAAGTAACTTAAATCTTTTGACAGTGCTTGTGCAAAGCAATTGGTTTTCTTTTGTTGGGTTGTTTGAACACTGTCTGCCACATTGGACATCACATGCTCATTCTTCCTCACTCTAACTTTGCAAACCACAATCTGAAAACAGAAAAGTAATATTGAGGAGCCCTGTGTTTCATCTTCTTGTAATATGGTATATCAGCAGGAGCAGTTCCATCACTCAGCTGGAGCTCTGCCATTCCCTCCGTTGACATTAGCTGGAGAATATTTTTCTCAAGAAGTGTAGAATCTGAAAATGACTTTTTAAATATGACCTTGATGTCGTAAGACTTCATCAAGGTAAAGTCACTATTGGTTAATTATAAAACATGGACTGAAAAACTTATTGACTTTAGAAATAACATGCAAAATTGTGCTCCAAGTTTGAAGCATACGCTTCATAATTTCCAATGACTTTCAACAAAATCTTTCATTTTATTTCTATTTTCAGCTTACTTAAAAAATGATAAAGCCGTGCACATAATTTCTTTCATCTTTGGAAAAAATTATTCCACTTCTGAAGCAGGATTTGGAACATCTACTCTCCCAGGAGAAGCATGTTTAGGAAAGTATGACTTTGCCTGGTTTCACAGGTGATTACTAGCACCTGCAATAGACACTGGGAAATATGCTTATCTATCTGCTCAATTTGATGAAACCAAATCAAGAGCAAATCCAAATTTAGGTCTCATAGGGTCTTAAGTAGAAGTATCCTGCACATGTGGCTCCCTGTACTGACTGATGCTTTGGGAATGTGAGGCAGGCAAGCTCACAGGTTGATGCTGAAAGGTATGACCCTGCTGGCCCCATATCTTGAAACATGCCAGAAGCCTGTGTACAAATAGCGGGCTTTTCCTCACTTCACAAATTTCAGCAGTTTAACAAGTCCCTGAAGTGTGGCAGAACGCAAAGCCTCATCCAAAGCATCACAACAAGAAGCTGGAAGCCCTCTGGAGATCTGCAGTCCGCCAGTGCTTCCACTCTGCTGATCTCGTCTAAGCTGTGCTGAATGAAGGTCAACCTTTCAATTAATGCCTGTTCCACCATAGCAAATTGCTTTTTTTTTCTGAATTGATATGATATAGGAGACATTTTTATTATTAATAATTTAAAGGTTCCATCTTTATTCCCTTATGCAATGGCCTGCTTTAAAGCATTAGTGGAGAATACTAATAGGGCTACTTTCGCATGGAAAAGGCTGGTGTAAGAAGGAGTACCTATAACAAGGTTCAGCATGAGGCATAGGTAATCCCTAGGTACTTTGTGATATTTGATTTGATTTGTGGTCCTTTGCAAAAGAGGCAAAATATGCTTGAACCTGATAAACAGCCTGTAAGAGAAACAAAATTGTATATTGGCCACAGAACAAAATTACTCCCAAAGGGATATGTTGCTTTAAGAAGGAATATCTTCCACATCCAATTTATTTCTAATAACAGAACAAGTCAGGGGGGGAGACAGAGAAAGGTCAGATTTAGATGACTCCTCAAGCTTCTATAATAACGCAGTGTAATAAAATTTTGCAAAGAACAAAATCTTCCCTTTAAGTATCTTATTAACTATCAACGAGTTTGGAGTGGTTTAGTTAAAATACTGCTACCTTTATGTTTATCAAACATTGCAATAGACTTCTTTTTTCATTATAAGTTTTCCTGGGGAGAGCCTATAGTTTCATTTATAGGTACATAGCACCTAAAATTTGGGGATCAGTAATTTGCTTGCCTACAGTTAAGTTATTGTTATGATGTGGCATGTCTTCTGATCACATTCTTCAAGGCTTGGACCAATATTTGCAGGGGACACCTTTAATAAAGACAGAAGGTTTTTCCAGTTATATTTGTCAAACAAAAGGGATTTTTCTCATCAGTGCAAACTTCACTAATTTCGTGAAAGAGAAAGGAGGCCAACAGCTTGAAAATTCTTAGCATTGCTCCATGAGATTTTTTTTCTGTTCTCCCTCCCTTCCTGTCTGGCTTCAAGTAGCTTGCAGTTTATGGATACTAAAACACTACATTCCTGGATAATAAATACTGATACAGCTAATATTGTAAATAATTTTTTTCCCCAAGATAATCCTTCTTTTCCATAAGCAGAAAAAATTCTTTTTTAACATCTTTTGCTCATACGGTTTTTAATGTGCTTATCAAATAAGGATCCTAGGTTCTGCCTAAATCAGTTTCCCAGTTATTCAGATTTCCATTTAGGAAGCCAGTGGCTGTATCCTTCACATATAAAGGACCTCCCCTCAATTTGCAGAAGTTAAAATTTATTGAGCAAAGGTGGAACTATCTGAATATCAGTGAAACCAATACAGTACAGCAGAAACATCCCACATAGCTTGTGAAGAAGATCCTGAAAGTAAGACAACGCTCTGGAGATGACAATTGAAGGAAAAGTCTTGAAATACGTCTTTATTATTGGCATAAATGTGTTGTGAGGCTTCCCTATTTGTTATACAAACCCTTTTTTTTACAAGAAAAATACTTCAACGTGGGGAAACATCTACATGTTTTACGTGCATCAATGTCATAACAAGAATGGTGATGAGACAGCATATCCTAAAATAAAACAGAACTGAAGAAGTCATGTACCTTGGAAGTGCAATGTCTAGTGTCTAGTAGAATACCAGTCTTGCCACCCTGAGGGTAAATCAGTGTATTTTCCCCCTTTCATGAGCTAAATCTGTAGCAATATATACCATCAATTATTTTGACTAATGAATGTGAATCTGTAGCAAAAGGCTAAAAAAAAGGGAAGAAGTGCTTGAAAAATGACAAAGATACCCTTCATATTTTGGTGTTATGATTTGAAGCCTTAACTGACTATGGGAAATGAGATAACACTGCTTGTCCGATCCTCGCGGTGAAAGTGGCTGGCAGAAGGACTTCATCACACACACACGCACACCACACACACTCTATATAAATGCACAGAGAAGACTCGCATTAATCTTTCTTGTTATCACCAGCACTGAAAACACTACTCTTCCTTTCATTCCCTTCTATACATACAGCAAGCACCTCTGAGCTTTTCTCATTAACCTCTCTTTTCTACACTTATCAGCATCTTTTCCACATTGTTGGGGCCATTTTCCAAACAATTGTTTGAGGGGAGGGGAAAAACCGAAGCAACAATGGGCTCAGGGTCACAATTGAAACTGCTGCTTATAATAAGCAAACCTGAAACAGTAAACTGAGAAAGAGAGAGGGAAGGAGAGGGACAGAAAAGAAAATGCTGACTTGGGTCAAGGGTCAGCTCTCTGATCTCATTGTCAGTGCCTCTGCCTTTTGCGTTATGGAATTTGTCTTTCATTACCCTGTCTGCCACTCCTGTCAATACACCCTGAAAAGACTCCTCAATAGGAAATTGTAAAGTTCTGGTTGAGGTAACAGGGTGAACTGCCCGCCAAAGCCTGCTTGCACTCACCACTGTTTCCTGGGCCTCCAGGCTGGTGCTGATCCTTCCTCAGCATTGCCCAAGAGAGGATCAAGAGCAACTGCAAGGGAAGAGGGGTTACACAGCCCCCCCGTCAAAACAACACAAACAGAGCATCCCTGGTGCTTGAGGTGACGTGTAACTTGAATATGTGAGCCCCTTGGGCGCTACAAAGGTAAACAACACGGGAATGCCTATTAATAACGAAGAATATAAAAAATTCATTTGTTTCACCAAGAGAAAGAACATAATGGTCCTCTGAACGAGGATGAATGAAAATGAAAGCTCTGAGTGTGTTAATGGGAACTTTACGCGTCATATACCATGAAGATATACAATACAGGTTTATTCCCTCTAACTTCCTTCCTTCGACTGACTGGGGATTTCCATCACAGTTAAGAAAGTTATAATCTCCCTGACATTTGTACTATATCACCCTGTACTGAAAGTCTTTCCAGTTGAGTAGTCAATTATCATTAACACCGCTGAATGTCCCAAGGAGGATTTTTATGGGGTACAAATTCATGAATGCTTCCATTATTTGGTATGAACTAATGAATGCTTCCAGTGTCCAAACCTAAATATTTAGCCATTAATATCCCATGTGAAATGTCAGATTTTCTTTTGTTTTCAGTTTATCCTTCGATTTTAGCAACACCGTATTTGAATACTTTTTTTTTTTAACTTGAAATCTTTTCTTCCAAACTGGTGTAATCTACTCAAATTTCTGATGCAAAACCTAACATTAATATATGACTTGCAAAATTACAATATCCTTCACTGGAAGCACTCTTGAAATAAGGATCACACATCCACACTTTGTTTATTAAGTTCTGGCAAACTGTCATTAAATCTTGCTTTTTTTTTTTTTCCTCAAAAGGGAAAATCTTTAGACAACAGTGAATTTCAAGATTTCAGAGTCCTTGCAAGCAAATAGAGATCTCTGAAGTCAAACTTTATTCTTTACACAGTTCTACCCATAAATGTACTTAGGATATGTCTCTTCTAGCTGCAAAAGTTAGAAGCAACAACTGTCTAAGTTTACCAAAAAGAGCTGTGGTGTCATTCACTCAGTCCAACCTAATGCATCTTCCACTTCCTATACTACTGAAAGCTCACTAAGGAGGGTACTCTCCTTTCCATAACTTTCTGCAAAAATCCATAAGTCCAAAGCAGTACAAAGGTTGCTTTCCTAAATGGTTTAGTCTTACCAGCTTACGTGTTTTGATGTCATCCTACATAGGATGACAAGTTTTCCTACAGTTCCTGAGTCTAGAGGAAAAGAGAGTATGAATAGATGGTTATACATCAAAATTTGACATGACGGAAGGGAAGGGAAGAGAAGGGAAGGGAAGGGAAGGGAAGGGAAGGGAAGGGAAAATTTGCACTTCCTGATATTTCAGAGAGGACAGCATCCCATAAGAGTGACAGGAAGGAAAAAATTCATTCTTACTGACCAGCTTAAAAATATGACATGATGCCAATTTGCTAGCTTTTGAAACAAAGAAAAAACAAAAGATGTTTCAAACTTGTGACAACATGAGTTATGCTGCCTATTAAAGCTCACAGAATAACACAGAAAGATTTCATCACTCTCAGAAGGTCTGTAAGGTAAATTAATTAGTCTCACAATTAGCTCAGTTTGTATGTTGTTGAGTCACCCTAAAACCTATTGTGGTAGGTTTGGCCTTGGCTGGACACCATCTGCCCACCAAAGCCACTCTATCAATCCCCATCCTCAGCTGGACAGGGGAGAGAAAATATGAGGTCCATGGGTCAATATAAGGACAGGGACATCACTCAAAAATTACCATCGTGGGCAAAGCAGACTCAACTTGGGGAAATCAGTTTAATGCATTATCAATCAAATCAGAGAAGGGCAATAAGAAATAAAACTAAATCTTAGAACACCTTCCCTCCACCCCTCCCTTCTTCCTGGGCTCGACTTCACTCACAATTTCTCTACTTCCTCCTCCCAAGCAGAGCAAGGGGACAGGTAATGAGGGTTGTGGTCAGTTCACCACACATTGTATCTGCCACTTCTTCTTCCTCACTCTTCCCCTGCTCCAGTGTGGGGTCCCACCCACAGGAAACAGTCCTCCACAAGCTTCTCCAACACGCGTCTTTCCCATGGGATGCAGTTCTTCACGAACTGCTCCAGCCTGGGTCCCTTCCATGGGGTGCAACCCTTCAGGAACAAACTACTCCAGTGTGGGTCCCCTGCGGGGTCACAAGTGCTGCCAGCAAACTTTCTCCAGCTTGAGCTCCTCTCTCTATGGGGTGACAGGTCCTGACAGGAGCTTGATCCAGCACGGGCCTCCTTTGGGCACATCCACCTGCTCTGGCAGGGGTCCTCCCCGGGCTGCAGGTGTATCTCTGCTCCCCCGTTACCCTCCATGGCTGCAGGGGCACAGCTGCCTGGCCATGGGCTGCACCACGGGCTGCAGGGGAACCTCTGCTCCAGCACCTGGAGCACCTCCTCCCTCCTTCTGCACCCACCTTGGGATCTGCAGAGTTCTTTCTCTCACATATTCTCACTCCTCTCTTTAGCTGTAGTTGTGCAGCAGTTTTTTTCACCCCTTTCTTGAATATGTTGTCACAGAGGTGCTACCACTGTCACTGACTGGCTCAGCCTTGGCCAGCAGTGGGTCTGTCCTGAAGCTGTCTGGCATTGGCTCTGTCAGAAAAAGGGGAAGCTTCTAGCAGTTTCTCACAGAAGGCATTCTTATAGCCCTCCCTGCTGCTAAAACCTTGCCACACAAACCCAACACACCTCTTTAGGAAGAGGAATTAACAACACTCGGAGAGTCATGCAAAGCTCCACATGATGGGAAAACTGAGAGTGGACTTTTTTTCCCTAAAATTTATATGTTCTAGTTCAAAGTGAAATGAATTTTGGCCAGTCCTATAATCTTTGTTTTGCCTGAAGTCAGGTTAGATAATCACAATGATTCTTTGTATCCTAATGAATCCCTAGAAGGAATGGAGGACCTGATCCGATATGGAATTTTTGAGGTTTGCCTTAGAAAGGAAAGCTCTCAATTCTCATTTGGATTCCTGAAGAGCTTATTACTCCCCATCTCAGATGTATCTGATATGGACAAACAATTGTGCTTCAGAAATTAAGCCTCATAAAATAGTTACGTACTACTATCTACTGTACTTACTGAAGTGTAGTGACTAGAGACTGGTCATCAGTAGGACAGACTGTCCCACTTTCACAGCCAGGTATATTTGGCAAGGATGAGTATCTGAAAAGGCTTACATAAGAAAGCCCTTCAGGGGCACTGGTGTAGAAAGATGCCATCAAGCTTCTGAGTTCATCTGGAGAAAAAACAAATGGTACCATGCGCACACGACTCTCCCCCCCACACAAAAGCAAACTAGAATATCTTTTATGAAGTAGTACCAAATTCTGATAAAAAGGTGAGCTTCGGAATGGGGAGATGTGGCTTTTTTCTTTTCCTGAGATCCTCTTATGTGTTTGTATTAGTGCAGCAAAGAGTAGCATTGTACCTTAGAAAAAAGCACTTGAGCCATTTATTTGTGTCTTACTGGTAGGTAAACAGCCTAAATCAACTCAAAAGTCTAACTTCAGCACACAAAAGTGAATTTCAGCCACAGCAATCCCACTAGCCAATTTATCAACAGATGTTGTTTTTCAGGGAGATCTATTAAATTAATTTGTCCTTCATTAAGAGACACTGTGTTATAAAGTTTCCCCCAATAGCTTTCCAAAGCACTCTTGCTCCCGTATTCGTTGAAGTCCAGTCTTTGCTATAAAGTGCAAAATACTTGGCTGCTAACTAAAAATATATAGCAAGCAAGAAACACTTTTTAATTAATATAAAAGAAGTAGTTGTATTATTAATAGTGGTACTGGGAAAAAGTCAGTTTTATTTTTCCTCCCAAATTATTATTATATGTCTCCCACTGCTGGAATTTTCTTTGAAATAATCGTCCTTTTTCCAAAAGGTAATGGATACTTTTACCTTCCATACTTTCCCTTTATGAGCATTTATAAGCCTCACTGCACATACTTTATCCAACAGGTAAGGTTCTACCTTATAAAAAAGCAATTTAGCTTTATAGATTTGGCAATACTGAACACTTGGTTAAATGAAGGGTGCCTCATTTAAGAAATGGCATCTCTGAAAGGGGCTGTTATCGCAGTTTTAAGTCAGTATAAAAACACCATCCAGTACGTTACTTTGATATGGATGGAAACTATTGCTTCTGGCATAGTCTCGTACTGGTGGATGCCTGGAAATCTTTGAGTATATGCTTCAGTTTAGCTGGAGAAAAGTTGGTGTATATATTCAGGATGAATTTTTTATTTGAAACCGTGTTCTTTTGTATAGGAAAATATTTGTGCAGAAATTTGATATGTTATTTGCTCAAGTATTTAAGATACATTGCTTTCCAAAATAAGGGACTGAAAGGTAAGCATTTCTAGAACAAGTTTGAATCATAGTAAAATTTTACCATATTAAATGTTATGCCTTCTGTATTCCAATTTTAATCAATTTAAAATTCAGAGATCCTAAAATTGTTTTCATTTGAAAGAAAAACAAGTCAGAAACGGCAGAAAGTGGTAATTAAATATTAGGTTTTTTATAATGTTAATGAGATTAACATCTTATAATAACTCCAGGTTATTTTATGTTATTTTTAAGTTGGCAGAAAATAAAATATGCAAATACTAGGGCATTTCAGGTTCACTTTGTTAGCTAAGCCTACAGTCATTTTTTATTAGAACATTAACTGATTTACTTTAAAACTTAATCTGTTAAACAGAATAAAAGTACTTTTGCACGATGTTAACCTTAAAATAAGACTCCTTTATTTTCATCCAGCACTCAGTAGTTTGAGGTATCTTGTAAAATTCTGCAATTTAAAAAAAATTTTTTCTCAGGGGCTAATTTAAAAGTAATGTAAGTTTTTTTCAAGATAAGTAACTTTTGGTGGGGCTGGGGCTGGGGTTTTTTTTCAGAATCAGAGGGTGGTTTCCTGATGTGTTTGTTGCTTTGGGTTGGAACTTATTTGTCTCTTTGTGATAACTGAATTTGAAAAGGAACAGACGATCTCAAATCTTAGGCTTCAAGGTAACAATCTCTTCCTACTTTTGAAATGTTCCCCAAGACATCCAAATACTTTTCAGCTTATTTCTCCTGGTGATCCTTTAGCAAAGTTGGGGAAGTTTCTTGCAAATCTCTGTTACTGCATTTTGTAAACAATTTATCTACTACTTCAGAGCTGTTGTCACCTATAATCCTCTCTTGTGTACCATTGACAGAGTGACCTTCATACTCACTGGCTCATCTATCATACAATGAACTTTTCACTCTACACCGTGCTCATCCCTCCCTAGTAAGGAAAACCTTTGTCTACACCCCACTTTGCCATTCACTAGAGATCCTGTACTTGTGCAAATGTGTATCAGTAACGAAAAAGGAGGAAGTGGAAAAAGATCACTAGTTCAGCATCTTTGAAAGCTGGTACAGATGGTTACCTTTAAAGCACATCTATCGCTCCCATTCGCAGTGCTTTAGCTGATAAGCCACCTCCATTTGTGTTCCCCCGTTTGACAGAAGCTACCTAGTGAAGCAGTAACAGTGAAAAATTAATTGTCGTTTGAGAAATGCACTTTCCCTGCATTGCAAGATGTTCTGTGTATTTGCCTCACATGCTTAAATTTAAGTATCCTAACGAAAAAAAAATTTGCTTTTTAAATCATAAAAAAACTCTTCAAATTAACCATATTAAAGGATGCAGATAAAATGATACTTCCTATCTTTTGTAATTGGCAAAGTTTGTTTTCAAAAGTTGCTACACAAAACATCATTAAGGACAGGAGATTAACCCTGTTCACATATTTATGTACAAGACCTTGTGTACTCTGGCACTAAAACGTTTCAGACTCCTCCAGAGAACAGGTTAAAACATTCAATTTCAGTGCAGTTCTGTTTGCATTTAATTCTTATTTTTCTCTGCTTTTATTAATGACACTTGACTGAAACCTAACCTCAGGTTTTTGAAATCACGTCTTCAATTGCTTATTCTTTATGGATATAGAACCAACAACATTTTGAGAGTATTAATGACTATGTGGTGCCCCTGAAAAAACCAAACCAAGCCAAAACAAAACAAAAAACCCACACAACAAATAAGAAACGTTTACTCTTAAGTTGACACAATTACATAGAATAACAAGTGGGTTACTGAATTCCTATGTCTTGTTATTGTTTTCTTTCATTAGGTGTTTTTATTTTATTTTTCCAGATATGTAGGTAGACTTTGTTATATTTAAAGTTTTGTTTAATACGCTTCATGAAGATAGAGTTGGACTCCAGATATTTTCTATTTGCTATTCTTTACCACAATTGCATGCTAGCAAGTTTGCACTAAAACCCCTATTTACTTTTCTACTACGAATTATCTGCTTACCAAGAATTTATCTACTTTTATAGGAACAAAATAAAACAAAACAAAACAAAACAAAACAAAACAAAACAAACTTTCTAGACTAAAATCCACATCTGGAAAAATTAATTAGGCTATAATGCCCTGTGAACATAATTTTTTTTTTTCATTGAAATTGAGTCTTTTGGTTTTGTATTCTAGAATTTTATTGTTTTGTTAATCCCAGAATCACGGACTTGAACTGTCTCTCAGAGATGTTGACATAACTCAGAAATACAGATAGATGTAATGAGTAATTTGCACTAGGAAAGTGAGTCTCTACAACACAGGAGAACAAGTATCTAAGTAACAATTGACTTGCTAAGGTTTGGCCAGACCTTACGCTCACTCACTGGCATTTTCTCCACCTTTGCCTCACAGCTGCTAATCTGTGGACTTTCCAAACCTTTATTTCTCTGTTGCATAAATTTCATTCCCAGAAAGCTTTTAAGTTTCAAATTTGTGCCTTTTAGTTATATCCAAATAGATGGAAAATATAAGGAATTAAAATATTTTAGTGCAAACTCTGAGCAGCAAGAGTAGTGCCAACAAAAACAAGTTGAAGCTCAATTTGAGTGTACATGTTTGTCAAAGGCTGAATTTTTTTTTTTTTTTTTAATTACACTCTTTTTTTTTTCTGGATATTGACTTCTTCATATGGTTTTGTGATGTATGCTGGTGAGAGCTCCTCTTCCTTTTACAGGTAAATCATATAACTAGTTTTGCTACAAATTCATAATAAACAATGGCAGAAATTTGTAGGGTGAGCTCCACTGAGTTAAGGAAAATTACTTCAGATAAGCGCCTAAGAACTACAAATGCCTTTGAAAGATCTTTTTAGATTTTAGTTTTTTAGGGCTAACCTCTACTTTGGTTAGATGAAGCCTTTGTTGTCCACAGAACAGAATTACCTCCTAGTTATAGTGGACTCCAATGCAGAAAATATTCCTCATTTCTACTGATTAGCAAAACAAGGTGCTGTCAAAGTAGGCATGGTCTGCCGGGCATCAGGCAAGTAAGAGAAGGGACACAATACCTGTAGGGGAGTAGACTTGTTGCTTCTCTTCAAGATGACAGCCACTTGCACTCAACTAAATGTTGACTTGCCAAACTTTGGGGACCCTCCTACTCAGCTCAGAGACCCAATGCACACAAGAAATCAATTTGTGTCTCATCAATGTAGCTGTGAGGTTAAACATCAGGATTTCCTTCCCAATATGCTGATGCCACAATAAGAAATTACAGAGGTATTGTATATTACCTAAAATCTCCTTTACGATGTCAACAAAACCATCACCGTCTGGAAACCTTAGCTTGACTGTTGAAATTAATCTCTTTATAACTAGTCAGAGAGGATGTTATCATTGGATTTCCATTCACTTACACAAACTGCAGTCAGTGTGAATAACAGAAAACAAAAATAGAATATTCTAGCTTTGCTAAGTGGAATGACTGCAAGAGGGGACCAGGAAAACATTTTGCAGGTAGAAAGCACAGTACCGAACAGGTTGAGTTAATACTGGTTTTTGCTGTTTTTCTGCCTTGTCTCTCAATCTTAAGTCAGCTGAGCAGCAGCTTTCTTAGTGGGAAAAAACAGGAGGAGGTCAGGCGGAATGACCTCCCTATTTTGTCTCCCAGTGGCTTGCCTCCCATTTACTACACCTTTTGACATCCTTAAGTAGATATCTCTTTAAGCGTTCAGCCAGTAAAACAAACTGAAATGCAGGCAAAGGAAAGGGGGATGGGGAAAGACGTATATACTGTAGGGCTCAGATTGAACATAAGGTGTGCGCAACTCTCTAGCCACAGATCAAAAATAGCCTATTATTCCACATATTCAAAAAACACTAATTTACAGTTTACTACCAAACCACTACAGTTTTCAAACTGTGTCACTGAGTGTCACTTGGGAGAAATAGGCCATATTCTAAAATTGGCTCCAGAGTTATTGGACTTTATTCAGGTTTGCTAATTCAGCAGCAGTATTTTGGAAGTTATTTGAATTAACTTAACTAACGAACAAAGAGTGAGGAATTTTGGTGTGTACTGTTCTTAATGAATTCATGCAATGCATATATGAGAAATCCACTCGTTGAGTAGTTGTGGTGGAACACATGTGAGATGTGTGATAATGGGAACTATGGTTTGGAGAATATTATTTCAAGACTGTTGTGGAAAAGTTCCAGATGTTCTGTAAAACTTTTAAGAGCTTTTTTCAATTTGTAAATTACACATTTCCCATCTCTTGCCATTATCCGTTAATTAACCAGTTTAAATATTATCCTATGAAAATAAATTCTTAAATAAATGTCAGATGCAAACCATGCACTTTAAATAATCAGAACCATAAATTTCATCATCCTTTGCTGGTTGGATGTACCTGTTTTCATCTGTGATCCCTAAAAAAGAAAGCTGAAAGATGCAGTAGGGATTTAAGACTGCAATCATTGACAAAGCACTTTACAAGAAAATGGCTTCAAAAGATTCAAATAGGACTATGAGCCATATCAAAAAGCTGGTGAGTTTTTAGTTTTTCAGTATTCTTATTCATTTTTTTCCTCTGATTGTCACAGTGCTAAAGCTGATCTAAAGTTTTTGTGTCAATCCACTCATTCAACATTGACAAAAACTGCAAATTTCAAGTACACAAAATTTTTCATGAAAGAGTAAGGATTTTAGGAAGATCAGGCTCATATACCTGTAATTGGGTACGTATATTTCTTTCAAGTTTAACTCATTTAAATTATATTTCTTTTTTAAAATTTGAAAAATGAAATTGTCTTTCATTATCTTTTTCCAGACATCTCTGTGCATCTTGCCACCCTGTATATTTTAAACCAACTTCCCAAGTAAAAAAAACAAACCCTTTTTTACTGGAATCTTATTCATTTTAATACAAATCAATCCCTACTCAAAACAAATCTCTTGGTAAACAAATTATTAAGCTATTGTTTACATCAGTGAAAAATGTTACTTTTTATTGCTGCACATACCGCCTGGTTTGTGAAAGTCAAACTAAGTATTAGTACTGGGTCAGACGAAAGAAAAAGGAAAGTATTAAGAAATCACTTTTTGTCAGTAAGGTGAGCAAATATGAATGAAATATAGAGATATCTGGTTTCAGATGTGCTAATAGTAAAAGAATTCAGAAAAAGTCAACATCGTCAATGATATATTTAAAGAATTAACTCATTCACGTCCCAAAGATCTGATAAAACACGTGTTAGCACATGGCATTGCCAGGTACTGGGAGAATGCAAGGCATGTTGTAGACCTGAAGATTGTTTCCTCTGTAATTAAATCTCTGGACAGAAATAAATGGGATGAAAGATCCTACCTGGATCATTTTAACAAACTTTATGTTTTCAGAAATATAGATAGATATAACCTTTCTGGAGAAAGGCAGAAGAATGGAAGAATTGACCTCTGCATCCCTCAAAACTGTATATGAAATTCTAAAATGAGAGCATGCTATTGAAAATATGATGACAGGATACGTAAGTCTAGACACTGCCAACAAAACTGTCCCCAAAGTATTCAAATTCCTTTTTATCAGGAACTGTCTTTCACTTTAATTCCATAAAAAGAGTGGATTTACGTTATGTTAACTTTTTAAACTTCTGATGATGATCTGATCACAAAATTTTTTTCCACATTTGACAAATAAAATTTCTTTATATATATAGATAATTCTGTTGCACATTTAAAAAAATGTTCTCTTTTCTTTTACGAGTAATTATTTTAAGATCAGTTTACATAAACGAGATGCTAGTAGCGTACTGTTCTCTTCAGTGGTTAACATGTTTCTTAAACTGGCCTTCTGATCTTGGTTTCTCTTCAAAATATCCCATTAATTCCTATTAGGGAGCTACTAGTAAGGAAAATTGCGTGTTAACTTTTATCAATCTGTATGAATAAATGTTAATCATTCTCAGTTAAAAGCTCTCCTTTTAGCTCCACTCAAGTGAAAACACCTAGAGCAGCGCACATGTTGGCAAATCTTTCAGAAGATTAATGCACTCGGGCCTTTACAAAGAGTCAGAGATGTGTATTAGCGTTATAGATTTTAATTTGAAATGATGTCAGTCTTTTCTCAGCTGCATTGTAGTGCAAGGACTGCCATCTGCTTATAATAATGAATCTGACAATCCACGTAAATGTGATTTGCTGCTCCTTTTGCCAACATAATGGCCTGGATATTGATCCTAATGGTGGAGTAGTTGCTGCCATTTCATCCAATAGAAGTGGGAGGACAGGGTGCAAGAGTGACATTTCCAGGACTTCTGCTGGAATGACAGCTGAGAACAGAGCTGTGGGGTTTACACTGTGAGAGCTGCAGTGGATACTCCTCATTCTGAGTTTTCTCCCGGAAAGAACCATAGGACTCACGACTCCAAAAAATGGAACAAACAAAAGCAAAAGTGAGTATCTGTAAGGAAAAGGAGCTCACAAGAAGAAAAAGATAAAAAAAAAACCTCTCCCCGTACAGCTGTTCCTTTTTGCTCCTGTTGTTGATGACGATTGAGATGGTAAAAGGAGAGGGGAAAAGTGTTGTAATAGCATTCTGTATCTCTGTCTCATTTCTCTACAACCACTTACACCCTCGGAGAAAGGCATTTGATGGCAAAAGCTAAGTGCCATTCAGAAATCACAGATCTCAGAGGGAAACTCCTCTCCAGCTAATTGTAAATGCAGCGATTTCACGCGTGCTATTTTTACCACCCCAGTGCAGAGCAGTGGATGTCCCTCGGGATGGTTTCCCTCCAGGAAATGGAACCCCGTTTCCCTGGAAGTGCTCAGACTTGGAGCTGTCTAGAAGGGACGCAGGGAGCTATTTCCCTAAGCTACAATGATTATTATGTCTATTTGATCCTAACTCCCCTGTTAATGCAATTTGTGTGGGGCCCAACAGTATGACAGTACCTTTATAAGAGGGTGCACAGCTGTTTCCATGACAGCCAGAAGAGGTAGGGATGGAAAATGCCATTTGAGATAGCTCAGAAGTGTTTGATTGGTATAAGACATAAGGTCAGCAGCTTTAAGGAGTAAGCTCCTGTAACACTCAGGCTGATTTTCTTTAGAAACTGGAGTTCACAAGTATTGACATGTTAATTATTAATAGATTTTAACCAAAGTAGTTAAAAGATAAAGATGCTGTTAATTTTACTTCAACCAGTTCCTGGACCAGGCAGTGTGACCTCAGTGACTGAAACAGTAATCTCCATGGCGATTTGAAGTGGTTGCTCACACCTACACTCAAATTTTATGGCATATCGGAGTGATATATGAAGCAGTTTAAATATAAATCTATTCCATAACTGTTCCTTTGCTTTGAACTTTTAAAAAATCAGCTTTAACTACTGATTTTTCAACTTTCATTTCTAGCCTTGTAGATTGTTATATTTGTAAACGGAACAGGCACTGCTCATTTCAAGATATCCCCAGCAATCCATCATCTTCATGTCATTTGATCTCCTAGGACTAGAATTTTGAAAAAGTGTTCTCGAAGTGTAAAACTACCTACAAGTAAGAGCTGCGGTGTGCATGTAAAATTTCTATATTATTCTATCAACACTAACCACACAGTCTCTTGATTTAATATAGTACATCCTAGAATACCTTTCATTCTCTGCCTTACATGAAGGAGTAGGCATTTATTGCCTGTTTCCCACAGAGCAGTGCAGCAGTAAGCAAAAGCCCAGTAAGACGCGGAGGGCTACCCAAAAAGGAAGGGCATGAAGGAGACAGAATAAAAGAAAAAAAAGAAAGAATCCCAAACCCATAACCAGCGAGCTTATATAAACAGCATATAAATTTGCCAAATCAGCACAAGACTTATTCACCTATCTTTTTTCTGATCATTGGTGATAATGAAAAAAAAACCAATGATATCCAGTTGACAGTCAGAAAAACCCACTTGCCCTACTTTGCAAGTAGGCAAACAGAATTTGGCATAACCATAGAAAGACATTATTCTCCAACACGTACATAAAACTGAGGTGACTTAGTACTAATGACAGACTCTTGTGTGGCTGACATAGTACATCTCAAACTGAAAAAAATCTCAGAATGGGGGAGAAAATTGTTCTTTCCTCTTTCTTCCTGTTATGCCCCTCCAGTGTTTCTGTTCAGGTAGCAGCAGACAAGCACCTCTAACACAGACCCTCAGGTCTGACACCCAGTCCCCTCACGTGGTGAACCTTTATTTTTCTGCACTGGAGACCTGCTTTCCCACAGCTGTTCCCCAGTGGGCTCTTCAGGCTCTTCTTAGTGATGAAATTCCACTAGCTTTCTTCTTCTGAGAGGCAAGGTCAGGTAAAAAAAAAAATTAAAATTAGTATCACTCCAGAATTTCCCTGTGTGTAAATCATTAGATAAAACCTGTTTGCAACCAGAGTGGCTACCTCATGGCTACTACCTTTGGTTAGCCACATTTCACTGCTGTTTAAGCTACTATCAGCTATCCAGCACAGCTATCCAGATGCATCTCTTTTATTTTGAGTCAACCTTCTAAACCTCCCTTTTCATAAGAAGAAGAGCAACCATTTTTGTTAGGTACAAACCAGTAGGAAGAAAACTTGCCTTCTAATCCCAGTTGGTGAGGCTGCCAGTGTGTAAACTGCAGAATCTCACGACGAGCTTGTTCTACCCCAGTAAAACTGCTTCAGTAGTTACACTTTTTCTGGGAAAGAGGAAGAACATTAAAACTGAAATAAATATCTTCAAATCTTCTGAAATACACATATTACTTTACATACCTGTGTAATTTCTTTCAGATTACAGCAGTAATATTTGTATATGTGTGTGCATGCATATAAATAAATAAATACTCAATATATGTAGCCTATCCATATAGTAGATGTTCATTTGTAGGTTGGGTTTATACCTCCAACTAGATAATCCAATTTGAGGAAAGAACACTGTGAAAACTGTTATCATGGAGGCACACACACAATACTTCTTCACATATTGCCAAATCATTTCAGTCCAAAAGGAAATATTATTAGAGAAAGAATAAATGTTCAGCTGGGATTGGAACAAGTACATCTGTGCAAATACAAGTAATATGCAACTCTTAATATGAAGGTACTCTATCAAATCTCTCCCAGATGACCAGCAAATGTCGATCTTACAGCAAGCAGCACATTGTCCACACTGAGATAATATCCATAAGCACATACATTTCTCAAACTTACTGTTTTGGGCAGCATCAGCATCATGTCCTTTTGAATATTTTTCTGAGAAGTGGAAGAACACCAAGAAACATAGAAAACTATCTTGGAGGTTAAAACAGAAACACAGATATTCTGCCTCATGTGGAGCAGAAGGAGGTCTGAACCTGTGTCAGCTTCGAACTCTGCCAGCAGTTCCTCAAGGGGTCACAACTGAATAGACATCATTTGTCTGACAGGAAATGACTTTGTTTTGGAGAGACCTTTCAAGGTTTCTGTCCAGGAGAGTTATGGAAAAAAGTTCGTATATTTTTCAACTTTAATTGGCATTTTTCGTGATACATTTGTAAATATGTGGTATACGATTATACCCCCCAGAGCATCTTATCCAAACCTTGCCTCTTGTCTTCAGTTTAACAGTAACTCCTTTTTAGTAATCACAGTTAAAAACACTGAGTGGGAAGAGCCCATTTTTTGAGTTGACAAGTATAAGCAGCCAAGAAAGTCTTACTGCAGGAAAAAAAAAAGAAGAAACAAAAAAATGTTTGTCAGTGTTTCTTAATCAGCAGAAAGGGAGCAGCTGTCAGCCTGCCGGAATTCAGAATTTAGATGAGCTGTGAGGCCACGCTTCTGCTGGCCCGCATCTGGTTTGGAAACAAAAAACAACCTGTCTTTGGTTGCTCTCATCTTGTAACTACAACTACCGCATAGGTAATTAACACTCCATGATAAGGGCTTCGTTCTCCTTATCTTAATTTCATCTGACTCTCCCACAGTGTAAGTTTTCTTCCCAGTTGCAATTAAAACAAAGGCTGTGCAGAGGAGAGGAAACCTGAACTTTTTCTGATGCTGAGGTGAAGTGAGGTAAATTTATTTTTTGGTTCATTTCTTGGAGAACACACCATGGTATATAATACTTTAAATTTATTTTTTTTATTTTATCCTTAAAGGAAAAGAGTGCTACTTCCTCTCTAAAATGTTTCAAGATTAAGTGAAGTACATGATAGGCTGGATGAGGCTTTGGGCAACCTGGGCTAGTGGAGGGTGTCCCTGCCCATGGCAGGGGGGTTGGAACTTGATGATCTTTAAGGTCCTTTCCAACCCAAACCATTCTGTGATTCTGTGATAACTAATAGCAATATTTTAAAGACATCCTTCAAAAACAAGAGATCTTGGAATGTATTAGTGCTATATAGTGGGAGCAGTATTATTCATTTGGTGTTGTGTACGAGCTCAGTTGTGCTGTCTATAAACTGAAGAACAGAGATTCACCTCCACAGGGGAAATGAGACTTCTCCTGCTCTCTGCTCCCCATTCCACTTACAAAGTCTCAGCACAGAAGTCATTCAGCACTGCTGTCTACAGCCCCCCCGAGTGAATACCAGCCTTCATGGGCAGCAAACAGATGTAGGGGACAGACTCTTGTCCTCTTCCTTAGTTTGAATATCCCAGGGTCAAGACAACCTGATCCTCCGATTTAAGCCCATGAACTTGGATTTTTTAAAGCTTGTGAAATGCAAAGTTGCAGCAGGAAGGGCATATTAAGGTAACACTGTCCGTAAGATAAAGAAAAAAAAATCATAAAACTTGGATTATTCTTTATTTTAACACTCCTGACTGATTTTTTTTTTCCTCAGTGATTTTGAGAAGGGAACTCAAATACATAGATGTCTTACAATCTTATAAAGTCCTTATTAACTCCTAGTAAGGAGACTTTTTTTATGCATTTTCACACGTAAGTGTTTAGAAAAAGCAAAAATCCCTAGTGACTCAGCTAACCAAAGTTCCCTAGTTGTGTCTTTGTTTTATTTCAGTTTTAGTTTTTCACAGTCTTTTTCTATTTAACTGTCAAGTGAAAGATAAGTCTGTCATACTGTCTGAATAACAAAAGAAATACAATTTTCCTACACTCAAGTGCACTGGCCTTGTGCCACTGTTAAAATTAAATTTGTCCAATACCAGTTAGCTGCAGCAAAAATTTTTATGGCAATAGTTGTCAAAGAGAAGAGAGCTTTCTGGGGTTTTTGGTTGCTCCATTTCTCTGAAACAATGGCAAGAATTGACATTGTCTATTCAATGTATAAGATAGGCTGTCAAGTAAAGCAAGACAGATGTGATGTCCTGACTGATTATTTCCTTAGATACTAAATCAACGAGCTTATTATCACAGCAATTACACTACAATGTAAACAGATGCTATATGTAGACAACTGTTTAACAATAAGGTAGGTAGAGTGTACTATTTTTTTTCTCTTACACAAAAAAATTATTTGGAGCATATTATATTACAAATAACATTTGATCTCCAGTTCATATGTATCAGTTAACTGAACACATGCTGTATCACATGCTTTTACACGTAGGAAAGATGCATTATAAAGTCATTTTTCACTTAATTAAAGTTGAACTCGTGTAATCTTTATTATTACCAGCATTAATGTTCTCATCTATAGCAACCTGTAATAAAATTCAGAGATTCTGAACTAAAAAAGCAACACTACAGTTCTGCCCACAAATTAACTCTGCCAATTTAGTCTCAGTGCAACTTTTTATGCATTTTATAATGAAATCAAAGAAAAAAAGCAATATCCTGTACAATGTCTAAAATTATTTTCACGTAGCTCTACTTGAGCTTCCAGTCTACTATTCTGTTTCATAATTATTTCTCTAAATTTCTAAACCCTTCTCAGGGTCATTGTATATGTGCTTTAGAGAAATCTGGTATGCATAAAATAAATCATTATAAATATAGTAGCATTTATAATGCTATGTCTTTATAGTAGAAGGTAGCTTTTTTCCTATAAATAATTCAATCTTCTCTTAAGCTTCCTGAATGCAGATATGTAGCTAGACTACATATTGCAGAGAGCATGTCAGAAAACTATTTGTCAGAAACGCTGTTTTGACAAGTGCAAAACTTTTAATGGGAGCACTGATCACTTCACAGAGTCCTGTTAGTGCAGAGTTTTGACTCCACTGCATGCAGACAGTGAGAAACTTCAGAAATATTTTTTTTCACCAAGTTGGATTAAAACTAAATGGCAAATAAAAATTTCCTGCAATATCTCTTTTCATCACTGTCGTTGAACACATGCCAGTGAAAGAATTAGTCATATTTCTCCCTGCTCTCCTATAGAAAGAATTTACATTGAGAGGTTCCTGCTCATCATCATGTTAAATTAAAAAAAACAAAACACCCAAAAAAAAACAACCCACAATTGTTTTCTAAGGCATTTTCAAAGCAGCAAGATATTTTCTGAGACAGTTAGGAAGGCTCTTTAGGAAAAATGCACTGTTTTTTTTAATTCTCTGTGTTCTATAAAAAGCTGAGTACTAATTGAAAATAACCAAAAAAGAAACATTTCCCCAGAGGTCAAGGTTAAGTAAACTGTGAGTTTGAATAGCAAAGAATGAGCCAAAAGTTCCTACTCCCAGTTTTAGCCATAGGGCATTTTTCTCAGTGAGCGTGGCAAGCGTTTATTTTCATGAGATCTTGTAATGTTCTAACATGTCTTGAAGTTGATCACTTTACGATACTTGTATTCTACAAATCCATTAGATTGTACACGTGCATGTGTACCAACAACCTCAAAGTGCATTTTGCTGGTCCAGCACCTGATTCTGCACCAGTGGAAACAGAAGTACTGTCACTACTGCAGCATCACTAAAAAGAATGGGTGCAGGATTAACCTCTTAACAGCACCACACTCAAAAACCTGTTCACAAGCCGCACATGATTTTTAGTCTTATCAGCAAACTGCCAAAAATATATTATCCCTGGAAAACAGCCAAAACCATTTTTCCTTTGTGGACCCCGATTTCCACGACAGATAGCAGTCCTATCTGTTTATAGCCACATGTATATTTTGTGCTAAAGTGTATCATCTGGGATTCTTCCTTCAGAAATAAACCATTTTTGTTAAAGTTTAAAAAATCTCTCTTTAAAAAAACGTAAAGATCAAGGGGAAAATGTTGATGTGTGAAAGAAATCAACGGTAAATTACAGTCTTATTATGGAATATCTAATATAAAAAAATAAATAGCCTTAAATAGGCAAATAAGGAAAATTACAAATGCACTTAATTTTATTAGTTAAAAAAGCCCAGCACCTTGGTTCACCTTTGAAAACATCAAGGAAGTTGCAGGTAAAAGACTGTAACAAAGGTTACTCGGAGACCAATCACAATTAAAGAAATTATTCGAAGTTCAAAATTCAAGAAAAATTCTCTATAAAATAAATCAATATTCTACAATATAATTTGCACTTATTACAGGTGGCAGATACACTGCAGTTATATCTGGTTTAATATCTGTTAGTTTTGGTACACAGTATTCATCTCTGTCTTCAGAGAATATCTCTCCCTCCCTCCTGCAAAATTTAATTCTGTCACTTTTGAAATACTAGAAAAAATCGGCTCCTCTTAAAGACAATTTTTGACGAAAAATAATATGTCTTTGTTATCATTAGTTATGGTTTCTGTTCTTTGTGGCTGAATACCTCATTGACTTTCCATAGAGTGGTTTCTACTGCTGAGGTGCACTGCTGATCCGAAACACATGTGAAGAAGATGAGAGACTTCAGTTGCTCAGTTTACTCAAAAAATAATGATAAGTTTGGCTCCGATTACTAGGGGAATATTGTGTAATTAGAGAGAAAATCGGGGGGTGGGGGAGGGCAAACTCATGCTATCTCTTTTCTGGAATTTTTGATGTCCAGAAACTTTTTCTCAAGATATGAGTCTTCCAGTTAAGGTAAAGAACCATTGTTTCCAAGAATAAATATTTATAATCACTGGTAGTCATTATTCCAGCTTTCCTCATGCATATTTCAGGGTCCATTAATTTCTGATATTATTATATAGGATACTGTACGCTGCAGCTTCATAACTTTAATGTTATTGAAAAATATTAAAATAAAAAAAACCACAATCATTTTAAAACCCCATCATTTCTGCACCTCTCAAGAAAAAATATCATAATTTACAGACAGAGCTGACTGATATTTTTCAAGAAATGGCAGTATTTATTTATTACTTCTATCAGTGGTTAATAAATAAGATAAAGGTTTTTAGTTTTGTGGTTTTAATTTCTTTTAAAATCATGTATTATTACATTGCACATAATAAATCAAATGGTTTGCTATCTCATCCACTATCCAAGCAGTTCTATTGATCGGTGATGAATGAGTCCCCAAATTGCCTACTGTGTGCTCTATTCACGCACACTGGAATGCTTGTTTTAGCTACGCTTATTGTGAGACTGGGAAAAAAAAAAAAAGGACAGCAAAGATGCAGGTGTGGGAAAATTAAGAAGCTTTGCCAAGGAAGGTCAGAACCTTGGATAGCTGAACAGCTTTAAAATATTCTTAGAGATTGACTTAAGGTGTGAAGCATCTGCCTTTAATTTTCTCGCTGTATCTTAACTCAGACAATTGCGAATCAAAAACTAGGGGTCTTTTTAAAGTTGAATCACATGCTGAAGACCAAAAGGAAATCTTAAAGTTGGCTCAGGCAACACTAGTAAACACATAGAAAGGTGATATTCTTTCCTTTCATTATACATATGCTACTCAACAATGTATTTGTAAAAATAAGTAGAAGTCCATTTCCTCGTGGCTGGTTTTCTATTTAGTTCTTTCACACTCTTCCAAAGGCTTTTTAGCTCAATATCGCTCGTGGCATTGCAACCTCACTGCGGCACTGAGGGCTCTTTGTGCTCCAAGATGACACACAAAGTCCTATAAATGACGCAGAACTGAGCAGTGTTTAAATCATGTTTGCTTAAGTGTGCACAACACCAGACAAGTGGCAGAGAAACTGAAGCATGGCTTCGAAAGAGCTAAAATATTTCTCACTTTGTCCTAAAGATAAATTCCATTTCAACTTTTCAAAAGGACAGCATTTAGAAAACGAAACTGATTAAACAATATTCTCCCTTTTGTTTTTCTGTGGTCAGCAAAAACAGGCTTCTCCTTTATACTCACAGTCAGGAAAAACAACAGTTGTTTCCATCAATACACATACAGGCAGGAAAAAAAAAAAAAGGTAGCATGCTGTCTGTCTTTCTTCTAGGATGTATTTCTCACAGTTGTTGGAAAAGACAGATATTCAGAGCCAAATGTTCTAATGTGAATTTTAGAGTCTCACTGTAGGAATTCTTGTTTTAAAATGTTGAATCTAATATAAAAATTCAGAATAAAGATTAGCCATGGTTTTTTTTCCAAAAATTATGATTTTAACAAAACGCAGTGATGGCTCATCACTTCTGGAAACTTGGCTAGTAATTTTTAATACAGATTTTTTGTATTCTTAATACAGATTTTAGGAACTAGATCCTATCTCTCACCATTCTTTTGTTTTCCACTGCTATTTTACCCTTTAGAATCTCAAGCAACTAGATTTAAACTTGTATTTGATTGAATGCAGAATTTCTATCCGTTACTTTTCTCACTCCAGTGTATTTTGGATATGGAAATGATCCGCGCACTTTTGCACAGTGTGTGGCTGTAGAGAGAATGAGGAAATGGTAGGAAGAGCTTGAAGCACTTGACAGAAAAAATATGAAAATATAATTATGACAAAAATATTTTAAAGATGACCCATTAAAATCACTTAGAAGTTTAGATAACAGTGGCAATAATGAAGCATGGAAGATCTAAAATCAGGTCATGGTGGTCAAAGTTTTGGATTAATTACAGCTTCTCCCTGTCAGATTTTTCAGGCTGTTTTCCATTTGTTTACATTTTTTCTCATGGAGCTAACCATCCCAGTCTCTCATCCAGTACAATACAAGTGCACATTTGTTACAGAATAAGCTTAATTAAGACTAAATTCCCTTGCAACATTTAGCAGTTCAACATTTTCTGGCAAAAACTACAAGAAAAAAAGTTGAAAAATTTAGGAAAAGAGATTGTGGTTTTTATTTTGATGGCATTTGCATTTCTAAAAATTTCCAAATGCTGCAGTGTTTAGAAACTGCGTTTGGTCAGCCATGTGTAACACAAATCGGTTTTCGCATCACATATATAGTAACAAAAAAATAGTTCTAACATCACACATCGTGTTTAGTAAAATACAGAATGTAAGTCAGAAACCCCTGAGTTTTAGATCTGCCACTGCCATTCCAGCCTTTACATTGGAACATCTCACCCACTGTCCTTGACAGGAGAGATTCGACTCCTATGCCTGCCCTGCAACTTTGCTCCAGCAAATGACAAGTGCAGACAAATGATCAGTGGGTGCTCAGGGAGCCACAGTCACAAACAATGAAAGCCACTTAAAAAGACAGCCGTGATATGGTATTTCCCACTGCATTTCAGAATCCAGGTAACACGTGCGAGTCCTAGCCCAGGGAACTGTTTCCTGACTTTCAAAAGGTTCAAACTTTGATTTTTCTGAGCCTAGATTACCAGCAAAGCCCCTGTGCGCTTCTTACAGCAACCAAAAGATGTTCATAGTCAACCCACTGACCCTCTGATGACTCAGTCCCAAAGGCGGGACAAGATGACATGGAATTTTGACCAGGTTGGCCAGTATTATGATCTTTGCTTTGCAGAACTTCCTTTGTGTCACTGGTTTGCCGATGTGAAATTGTTCTGGTAAATATCTAAGATTCTAAAAACACAGGTCTGACTTTCTACAGATCACCTATTTAGGATGACCGCTTTCTGGAGCAAACATTGAATCAGAACCAGCTACAATTCTTATATTTTTGTGTTATTGAAAAAGTAATTCCACTATGTAACCTTTAACAGTTAAGTTTAACCATGCACAGATGCAGCAGCAACTACTAAAACAAGGAGCAGAATTCATTCCAGATAGTCATTATGCTAGATCTTTGAAGGCTACACAGGAAATGAGCATAGAGCTTCTAATAAAGCATTTACAAGCCAATTATGAATTTTGTGCATTTCTAGACTGGAAAAACTGGCTACTACACTAAGACATTTGAAACAGCTAAACAGTACTATGCATACACAAAAATAACATGAAATCGCAGCTTTCACCACAGTATTGTACATTCCTATTTCATATTTAACATGGTAAAGTTGTACTTGAAAAGGCATATTCTGACGATTTACTAGGAAGGAACGGCACTCAGGGGTGCTCTCTTTATTTACTGATCAGGAGAAGAGATACCTGAAACTGTGACTTTCTCAAATTATCTGGCTTTGCTACCACTGAGTGAGCACCAGACAAATTATACCGCCCTCTCTGAAATCAGCACATAGGATAACTTACTGAGAGATCTGTGGAAATGATCTTAAATTAACACTCTGCAGAGGATTAACTGAAACCTGAAGCATTGAGTGCCATCACAATGTCATGTACATTCTGCATGCTCATTTCCATCCCAGACTGCTGAAACGCAGAATACTAAGGGCAACAAAAAAAAATCACTACCAAAATTGTCTTAGATTTCCATAGCCTTTGTCTCCAGTCAGAACCAGTGAACCTCTGAGCAAGTAACAGCAACACCAGTAGGGAGCTTTGACTACGGAACCAATGAATTTGCTTTACAGTTTGAGATATCCACATTTTGATTCATATTCACACCGTTTCACACTTTTTACAAAGGCGATGGAACAAAAATTCCTAACATAATTTTTGTCACTTTGCCAGCCTGGCAAAGAAACTTGTTCTGTATTAATTAATCTTACATCTTGAGTCAGAAGGCACAAACGGATAAGGAGTCCTTTTTTCCGTATTTTGTTCTTCAAGTATGCTTAAACAAAACACAATAGATTGCACATTTTAGTTACCAAAAAATGCACAAGGAGGGAGTCACATGCTTTATAACCCTCAAAAACCCATAAACAACACATAAGTATTAAACAAATTCCTTGGCCTTAATACCCTTTATTGCCTTGGTTCTTTCTCCTCTATTTTTTAAAGCCAAAGTCAAAATGTTTTGTTGTGTTGATCTTATTTTCGTTGTAATTTACTTTCAAGCTGATTTTGAATGCTGTTTTAAAGTTCTAACTTTAGAGAAAATGCAGCTACTACACAATAAAATCCTTGGGAAGGAATGTGATTTATGCAGATGAGTTTGTTAACAAAATTTACACATAAATGAGAACATTTTTTTCCATTCCGGTTGCTATTACAAAGAAACACTGGGAAGTAAATTATCTGTAGAAGAGTACAAGATAAAAAATGTATTAAAAGCTGTAAGAACGAAATTGAAATGTCAAACATAGTTACTTATAAAAAACAGGTGATAGGCTCCTCGTAAGCTACCTATTAAAAAGAGTAATCGAAGTGAACTAAAATGACTTCAGTTCTCCCACCAAACTTGCATCTCAAAGTCTCTGCAGGTTTATTGCCTGTTTGCAGAGTTTCATTCACTGCTAGGCAGTGAGGGCTTTCTGAAATTTAAGGCTATTTATCAAACATATATAAAATTATACACGTTTCTTTTCTAGGCTAAGTAAAGGTGGCCCATCCACCTGAGTAAAGACTGGTGATTAATGTCTTAAGCAGGATAGATAAAGCCTCATGATTGATAAGACACTTTTTTACCCACATATATAACATTTGAATTCTACTACAGGTTTTCACAAAACCCAAATAAATGCTTCTCAGCGCTAAGATTTTCTGCGTGCCGTAACTGTGATGTCCCATAGCATGCAGAAGAGGGAGATGTGATGCAAATACAGGTGTCAAAGACACAAAAGGCTGGGGAGCTGAAGCTGGGACACGAGACCACCATAACCAAGGCTGCTCCTGGCTGCAGGATGCTTTTTCCTCAGAGCTCCCCCCTTCCTGCACCCCCATCCCATTTTCAACCCCCGGTCGCGTCACCCCTGGCCGCCTTCTGGTGGGGTGGTGATGCCTCCCACCCAGGACCTGTGGCCCCAGGACAATGAGGCCGGGAGCGTAAAGCACAGCGCCGTGACCGAAGCCTCCTCACCGGCAGGCCTTTTCAAGCTGATGGGAAGTAGGGGCAGTGGAGCTGGACATGGCTGGCTTGTCAGTTCCTGACAACAAACTGTGTTTGGTACGCGGTGCATTCATGGGCAGTGTCATGCTTTTGTCTAGAGATGTGACGTCTTTCCCCAGGCCAGCTTCTGGCCTTTGTGGTCGGGCAACTGTGTTGGGAAATCCACCCAAGCAGAAAGGGCCCCCCTGGCTGATGATTTCTCACATTTAATTACTTCATTTTCCTTTCCTGCAGTCAGGAAGAAAATGGAATTACATCAAACGCCATGTAGCCTTGGCAAAGGACCGATTGTTTGTAATAGAGCCACTGGCGACAGGCACAATACACGCGTTCCTTGTTTCACATTGGATATTAGATCCTCCAAACAAGTCTGAGTGCTCCTGCTCGGAGGACCCTCAATAGGGAACAAAGGGGAAGAGACTTCTCCCGTGTCACTCCCAGCATCCCACGAAAAGGAAATCTTCATTTAGGCACACTTCTCCCTTTTTCACTCTTTCCAAGTATCTTCTGAGACTCAGCAAACAGTTCTGAGAGTACCGGTTTGCTACATGGAGTTTGTGAGCTGTTTTTTTCAATCTGCCCATCAATAATTAGTTAAACACAGACCTCTATCACTTCACTTAACTTCCAACATGCCTGGTTGTAAATGTACAGTCACTAAGAACTGTGTGATGGGCCTGTGATGCTTGGCTCTGGGACCATACAGTAATGACAGTTTGCTAAATTAGGCATGTTTCCCACAGGCAGACAGATTATGTTAGTGGTCTTGTGCAGACGCTCCATTACTGTTAATATTTAAAAAAAACCAACCAATCAAACAAACAAAAAACCCACAAGAACTGCCATATTTGTTCAGACCAGTGATGCATCTCAGTACCAAGTCTCTAATGGCAGCACGTGGAGGACGGCCAGGGAGAAGTATGGGCACATAGACTAACACCTCTCCAGTACACAGCATAAATGCCAAAAGATACATAGTGGTACTTCCCCTTCCTACCTGCAGTGATTTGTGGCATACTGATTTTTTGAACTGGAGTATTTAATAGCCTTGGATGGACTTCTCTCTTTTCAATTTTGGCATTACTGGCATGCTCAGGCCTTGTTGCCCGAGACATCTAAAAACACTTCCCACACTTCCCTAATCTCAGGGAAGATGTGTGCCTTTCTTCCCAGCACATGTTCACTTGCATCACTACCAAAATTGAAGTCCAGCACTTGTTCTTCTAAACAGGTTTTCAAGGTCTGAGAAGAGGTTATTTCTTCCAGTTGCTAGAAAATTAATACATCGTACTAAACCAAGACTTTTCTCAGCAACCAGTTTTAAACTAATCCACCTATGCAAAAAATGTAGGCAAGACTTGTTTCTGTTAACTGCTGGAGAAAGAGGTCGCTATTTCGAGCACCTATGTTAAAATATTTCTCCTCTTCTCCTATCAATATCAATCTCTGTGTGTGAATTGCATGAGATGAGAGGTGTTCTTTCATGCCATATGTGGACAGAGTCACCCTATATCAAAAAACACGACCAGAATGCAATCATAGTCAACAGCAGGGGGAAGGAGGAAGACCTGTGGCAAGCAGACTTCAGACAGGGAGCATTATCAGGATAGGATATAAGGAAGAGCAGATGGTATCAGCTGATGATACACCTGAAATAAATATTACTGGACCATCATTGCTTCCTAGACGATCTTGCAGATGAACTTACCAGAGAACTTCTTTCTACTGTTAATGACATTAACTCCTAGATATTGTATTATCCCAGTTATTTACTCCAAACAACAGGCCTCTAGGGTTGACAATACCTAAGGTAGGTATGTTGTGTTCTGTACCGAGAGGCAGAAGTCTCCAAGATTTCACTGAGAACTTTTGGATTCAATATTAATGAACAATGCAGTATGAGTCCATATGGCTGGTGAGGCCTGAGCTGGAATTCATAGGACATCAGTCAGCGTACTGCAGGAGTCAGGTTTTATATATATTTTAAAATAGAGTTTGCTTTAATGGTGTATTAAGCCACTGACGTCAATAATGAAAGAGAAGGGACAGATGTGCTTGAGAAGACCAACTAAGTTTTTAAAATGTTTTTAAATTATTTGTTCTGTTGTAGACCTACATTACCTAACAAAAGAAAAGTAGGTTTGACTGGTATACATTCTAATTACTTCTCTCTTCACTACCCCATAAAAAGTACTAAAGTTGGTCAAATGTAGGAGCTTCCTCTTTCATACATGTCTTTTGACGTGTTTTTTAATGTTTTCGTTCTGAACTGGAATTAAATGAGTAATTTTGACATTTCCAAACCAGTGGCTGCTTTCATCACAACAATAATACATCCAATGAACAAAAAATATTTCATATTTTCAAAATAATACTTCTTTAGAAGAACAGACAGCAGTAGAAAAAAACACATTAAAAGAGGTCTTACAGGAACTTACGACAAAGTAGGCTTAACACAAAAAGTACATTTGCCAAAATCAGTTGTTTTACCTGAAAAAAACAGAAAACAAGAAAATTATTTTCTGGTCATCTTGTCAGTCTGGAAAAGAAATCCCAACATGTGAAACACCCAGGGTTGAACACAGAAGACAGAAATCATTGCACTTTGAATCGGGCCTCCACTCTGGGCTACCCACAATGCGGTCTTTTTTAGATCCATTCACCAAAAACATACAAAAAACTGATCAGAATGATTGATTAATGGAGCTAGATGACTGCATTGTTAATAGCGCCGTCATTCTTGGCAGCTGAAGCAAAGCTGGACTATAGGTATCTACGTTACAAAACTGCGCCACAGCCATGCTCTGTCTAAAACTATGACACAGTATTAGTGAGCAACTGCCTCTCCTGGTGCAAGGGAATGCACAGTGGAGTGTGCAGTGGCTTCATAACCCCTAGTTTTTAAAGAGTTTAGGAGATGGCTCTTCATCATATCTTAAAGAAGGAGAAGTCTGTTGAATACAGTGGGCAAATCCTGTAAAAAAGGAATAACGACAGAACACAACGACAGCACAAGTGATGAAACCACATGAACTGTCTAGGGGAAAGGCTGAAGGTGGATAACTCCTCCACAACGTGGCAAAGACTGAAGATCATGTTCTCCCAGGTGCTGGATGAGCTGGAGAGTTCCTTCATGTGAGAACCCCTTAAAACTTGCTGTAGCTGCCCTCTCTATAAACCTATGCAACTCCAAGATACAACTAAGATACAATTCTCTTTATCCTGTAGATTGGATGGGCTGTCTGTAGCAACTCATAATCAGTTACTGATATCACCTGAAAATCCATTATTTTGACAACTCCTTCAGCTCACACATTCCCAAACAACATTCCAGTCATCATATCACACACGAGGCTTAGTTCGTTCCTTAATTACATTTGCTCTGGTTAATTTAAATTTATTTTTGTGACAGTGGTCCATAATGTGTTGAGATACCATTAATATCCAAACATTGTACTAAAGAATCCAGTGTTGAGATTATCACATACCTGGCAGCATCACCTGAGCCTCAGAAATATAAAAATAGTTGGCTATACATGTGAAAAACTCCCACTATGATATTAAACACCCCTGAATTATTTTAACGTCCATATTGCTAAGTCATGGTTTCGACATCTTTCTCTGCCCCCCTCAAGAAAGTGTTATTTTCACGGTAATGTATGACCTTGAAACAACATCAAAGTATTTTCCTGGCATTTACTGTAAAGCTGAAATTGATATGTTTGAAATACCACAAGTAAGCACAGATACTGGGCTCAACACATAATGAAGCCCATACATCCCAAACTAACAAAGGTAGCATCGACTTGGTGCTGAGTTAGATAGAAACTCTGTGTTTCCTGGCTTCTTGCTTTAGGCAACACTGCTTTCCCAAGATCACAGAACTCTGACTGCATTTTGATTCAGTATCCGAATGTAAAGAACACTTGTTAATTGCCCATTTTAACACACCCTGAAATGTGTGAGCTCAACACAACTGAAGACTTAAAGCCAGTTTGACACCTATCAAGTGGGAGCATCGAAAAGGCAACTTCAGAGTTGAGGGATTGTTTTAAGTGGTCTAAACCTATCCTCTAGGCCAACTTTGTTGCTAAAAAGCTGCAGAGGTTTAAAATAAAAATAACACATTCTTAGCCAGTTTGCATTTCCTATTCAAAGATCTTGTTCATCTTTAATCTTAACTCCTTATCTCCAGAACCTTGAATGGGGGAAAGGACAGAGACTATACCAGAATCCTTTGCTCCATAAACAGATACATGGGAATTAGAAAATAACCCTCTGCTCATTTGCCAATAGCCTTTGCAAGTCACCTAATTAGATGATTAAGTCACTAAAGGGATATGCGCATCTGAAAAGCCTCTAGTCAGCCTCTGAAATCAGAGGAAACAAAGATAAGACTCTTATTTCTTTTTCTCTTACACTGAAAAGGTAATTAATGCATTTAACTGCCTGGCAGTGCTTTTCTATAGTAAAAAGGAGAGGCTGAAGCAGGATAGCTTTTCAGAAACACTCTTTGAAACACCAGAATGACAAACGCCTCTTTCTTTTTGCACGCCACAGGGAGAGGTTAGGCTTAGCCCCCAGTGGTCAAAATTATTTAGACAAGAGATCAGCAGCAGTGTGTGTAATTATGACTTTGGTATTTGGGATGTTACTACCTGCTAATTTGACTTTTTTGTCGCTCAGTACAAAGTCTCTCTCCAGAGCAGCACCTAAGGCTGGTAAATAAAATGCTGGAGAGAAAATTATTTAACATCATTGACCTCCTCCCATACAGGCTCCATAGAATCAGTCAGGGTATGTGTCACCTGTAGGATAGGAGACAACTTCCAAAGAGTAACAGTGGTTTGCTGTGATTTCCAGGCCTTTACTGTAAAACTGGAAATAATATGTTGGAAGTGACAGACACAAACACATGTGCTGCCCTAGCAACGAAAGAAAGCTACATATTTCAAGCTGCCAACTACACTGTGGATAAATCAGTGCTCACACTCAGAATTGCTAAGATCGCGCTCTGTGTAAGGCTTGAGGTTTAACTTCTATTAATACAATTTGATATCTGCAATATAACACAACTATAGGAAATTAAGGTGAAATGGTGCTGCTAAGTCAGCAGCAAGAAACAGAGCTCAAAAATAACCTTAATCCATGATGCTGTCGTAGGGTCTCATCAGATCAGAGAGCGCAACCCATGTTGCAATAGTTCAACCTTGTCATTTCAACAACATGAGAAGATCTGAACACAGGTGACAGTAGACAGAGGTCTTATGGTCTGCTCTGCAACTCACCTCTCTAGAATTAAAATTGGCGAATGAGGTAAAGAAATAAATAATATTCCTATGAGTTTAAAACTTTTTTTTTCTCTCTACTTCACTATTCTAGAATTTTTATTGTGTCTCGCTACAGAAATCCCGGCAACACCATATAGCAGAAGGCAACATAAAACATGGAAAGCATACTATAATAACCAACTGCCATTATCATTCTAAAATCTGCCATCTCTATGTCAAAATAATTTCTGGTTTTAAGACACATTTGGAGTAAAATCTTAGGTTCTCACACAATTTTGTACTTGTAGCACTGTAAGTTAAATTAGAACATTGTATGATTGCCACAATAATTTCTTGAGAGAGTTCAGCATTGATCTGTTCCCTGTTATTCTACTGTATGTAACCCTGGTAGTGATTCAGTACTGTACCAAGTGCAAGGAAAGACAAAGAAATCATTCTGAAAGGTTTAGTACATATTTTAGTGCACGCTTTAGTAGAACATTTTGGTTGAAATTTTCGGTGATGTACGAGAGAGACAAATGTCCTGATGCACGGACAGACAACACTTGCTAGGTTTTGAGACTAGACTGTTGCGATATGCACAATTTCTTGGGACTGAGGGTGCAAAAAATGAATCAGAATCTTCATGAAATACTATGGACCTTTAAAAATCCATGAATTGTCAAAGAAGGCTAAATATTTAATTTAAGAGTCAATTGACACCTTGATATCAAACAGATCTACTGCCAGGATGTGTTCCTTTAGGCAAAATTATTATCAGTCATCCTTAGTTGACAGCAATTTAATAATAATATCAACATGAATTATTAATTTCTAACAACACTACAAATACATTGAAAATTTCTTGTCATCCCTTGCCTAGAAGGCAATAGATGAAACTTCCCCCAGATAGACTGAAATATCACTCTTAAGCCATTATATTTCTCTGAAAAATGCAAATAGATGATACAGCATCAGCTTCGCAAATGTTATTTTATTCATTCTTCAACAGTTTGCGCTCATTTAAATCCTTACAGTAGCTTCTTTTTTCTCCCTTGCTTTTCATAGCCTCCATATTTGATATGCACGAAAGAAAATACCTACTTCTCACCTCTTATGATTAGGCAACAGTTCTTTCTGTCCCACACTAAGTAACGGGACTCACTTTGCTTTAAAATAATTTCAGTTCCAAATATAAAAAAGAAAGCAGTCAAATGTCAAAGAAATATGTCTTGAGAATGTCCTGACCTAATAATTTTCCAGTTTCTTGAAACATCTAACTTGTACAGGAATGGCCAGATCATGACTAGATCAAAAGGCATTGCGTACGATTTTAGTGGTAAAACCCCTAGCAGACAAACACTAATCTGTATGTAAGTTCATTCCAGTATGAGAAATGGGAAAAAAAATTGCAAAAGAATCCATTTTCAATGACCTAAGCCATTCTTCTGAATTGTAACCTGATATATCAAAATTATTTTCCCTCGTTATAGAAAAAGAAAACATACTGTTTCAGATCTCAGTGTATCCTAGCTTGGCAGGGAAGGGGAGCAAAGCTAAAAAACCTAAGGCTACAAACTCAGCCTTAAGCAACAAAAAAAACCCGCTGCCAGTGTCTTCCTTGAGTGGCCCTTGAGAAACCTGTGAATAAACACTTTTTTGCTCTTTTTATACACAGTATTTTCTTGTAAGAGTATGTAATATGTGCATTACATACTTTTAACTTAAGATAATAACAACAATTATTTGTGGTTAAAGAAACACATGGAAACACATGTCAGAGGACATCTAGATAGTAACATCTCAGTGGTTGAAATCCCTCAGAAAAGTGTAACTTGAAAATGTAAATAGGACCATACCATAAAGCAAATTAACTCAAGCTATCAGTTGGAGTAAAGATATTTGGCATCTTGCTGAAAATTTCTAGTGGTGAGCATTCCATCTGTACTGAAGAATTATTTTTGTCAGGATACTGCAGCGTATTCAGTTATTCGATTGCTGAAACATTCTCAGTTGCAAACATTTCACGAAATAGGATTAGGTAGTAAATATGTACTTTTTCCATAAAATAAATTAGTCATTAACTGCTAAACAAAAAGTAAGAGTGTGTAATAGAATGAAAGAAAGGAATGTAATGTAAACACACACAAAAACGTTGTAAGAACTGTTGTTGGAAAATAACTACAGAGAAAAGAGATTACACTCAGTAATTAACAGGGGGGAATTAGGTCAAGATTAGAAAAACAAGACGACCAGCAGGGCAGGTGAATTTTGGATGGCAGCTAATTCACCAATAAGGACTTCAGGACATAACTAAAGTATCTGTATAAAAGAGACAATTAAAATGCACTTTTAGGGCTCAGGTAAAGACTTAATAAAATATAGTGCATGTATGTACTCAGTGTAAGGAATAAGCATTACAGAGTCAGCATTGAAAATCTCTGTCACCATAAATTCCCTTCTTCATTTTGTATCTTAAGACAGCCTACTGTTTCCGAAACCTTCTTAAAGCAAGTTTCTATTCCTTTCCTTTTTTTTCTTTCCTCCTCTTTTTGCCAGCTGTTTCATTCATACCTCCTATATACTCAGGGCTCCCTCTGTACACAAATTCCCATAGTGCAGTTGGGTAGAGGAAAGACCATATGCAGGAGCTGAAGGAGGATTTTTTCATTCAGTCTTACGTTAGGTCTTTGATGTTTGTTGTCTACAGTCCTTTCGCCAGTGTAAAAACATCAAAATACTGTCAAAACTGTAATCTTCCTGGCTGGCGTAGGTCGTGAGAGCAAGTTTGATGTAAGCAAGCTTTAACTATCACAGTAAGAGCTACACAGCAAAGCTTAACAACTCTTTCCAATGCAAAAATTATTTACTGCACTTCCACACGACCTTTTCCAGACTCAGTACTAGACAAGCTCCAGGTCATGCTGTGCAGAAGCTTAAGATGTTAGTACCCCACCAGCCTGTTCATTCCCAACAACAGAGTCAGCAAAAGGGCAAAGCTGACCGAGTAATAAAGTTTGGCTGCTTAGCATCAGCCCACTGCTACTAGTGATGTAATCCCTGAGATTTCCTGCTGGTGCAGCTGAGGTGCAGACATGTGTTCCCATTTTGTACTGGGAGCAGTAACCTCCCAGTTGGGGAAGTCAGCTGGGGACTCAAAATTGCTGCCTATAAATTCATTACAGGTCTTCTTTCAATGCCATAACAGGAATCCTCAAGCTAACAAAATGGTCTTGCAAAGAAATTTTCAGACTGCATAGCATCCTACTAAAAAGCACATTCATTGACTTTCAGTATTATATCATCTCTTTGAAGTCAGTTGGATTATTCTCACAAAAGGTCAAATGCACAAATGTGAGACCAGGATTTATTTTGGGCGTTTATGAACAGTTACCGATACTGGCTTTCCAAGACATCATTTTGCTCTTTGGATTGCACAGAATATAACAGTGATAATGAATTGAAAAATACAGATTGTTCCTATCCCAGGATTTGTCCCTCCTTAATTTAACCTTGTTTTGCTCTTCAGACAAAGTGATAACTAGAAGAGAAATGACCAGAGCTTTTTGGAGCACAGCAATGCCACCTCAAACAATCCTCTATCAGACCTCGGCGTGCCCCCTCTCCTGTGTTCTCTCCTGAATTCAGCAGGAGGCTTCCAATGTGACAGCTGATCTACTAGACTTCCTACTGAACAAGTCAGAGCTTTATATTGGATAAGCCACTTTAAAGGTAGCGGTGAGGAGCCTGCCAGCCACGAGCTGCATGCAGATGAAAGTGAATAATGCAACATGCAGCATGCAGCAATATTCTGCCAGTACTGATTCCATCTACACAACAAATGCTCGTCATGTGCACATAGACGGCAACTGAATCAATTATTATCTTTCAAAAAGGATAAAAACAAAGACCTATGTTTTCAAAGCAAATGTCACCAAAACAGCTGAAAAAGACAAAAGCCAGATAAAAATATGAATAGAAAAGATCTCTTGATTACTCTTCTCATTGTAAACTGCCTGGTGAGGGGTTTTTTCTCCTGTTTGAAGGGTCACAATAAAAAGTCTGAAGTAAAAACAGTGTTTAAGTTTTCATCTATGAAAGAATCTACTTTTGGTAAGAAAAGAGCTGATAATGATTTAACACCTAGGGATCAAACTAGCAGTACCACTCACTACCAGAAAGTAAAATACACTTGAAGCGTGCTATTTTCAAACTTTCTTGCCCTAAAAAATAACAAGCTTTCTAGTGAAGAGGAAATACTTACCAATAAAAACTCAGAAATGTCAGATTACTCCTTCCTGGTGGGGAAAAAGAATGCACTAGCCCACATTTACTGCTTTTACCTTATTTCTGAAAGACAAATTCCTTCTACCACTTAAATACATTTGTTGATTGAGATGCAGGATACACCTACTTTATATGTGTTTAATTTACACTCTCAGGGGAAGAAAGCATAGAGACAGAATGCCCAATCAAACAACTAAGACACGCCAAATTAAAACAGTGAGTCACACATTGAGTCTCACAAATTTTTTATTCTGTAGTGTATTAAGTGGCGCTGCAAACTGCTTATACTGGAGAAAGCAATCTACATCTTCTTTTCAAGCTTGTATTCTCACTTACCTACATAGATTAAAACAAGCAAGCAGACACATATGCCAAAACACAATTAAATAATTAACTCGGTTCACACCTTCTACTAATTCCCTGCTCCCAAAGAGGTTTCTGCAGCAGCCCGTAGCACCTCCTTTGGCTTTTGGAATGAATTAAGGTGCTCCTTCAGAGGGAACCAAGACCGCATCCAGGTTAGTGGTTATTTGAAGGTCTTGTGCCCCACATTGGTAATGTCCATCGTAGACGAAAAGTTTGTCTCAGGTTTCAGGAAAGTATATTGTAGTTCTGTTTAAATACTGGTTTTTGCTAATTTTATTCAGTGTAGAACTGAACAGAATCAGTCAATTTGATGTTTGATGCCAATCAACCCTTCTGCAATTCTAATCTAAATAAAAGATACCAAAAAATATAAGTACTGTTTACTTA
>WKFP01013668.1:220027-261340 GCA_011057875.1 Pterocles orientalis
AAAAAAAAAAAAAAAAAAAAAAAAAAAAAGGAACCTCGTGAGTTGAGATAACTAACGACAGATTTTTAATAACGCCACACAAGGAAAACAAAAGGTAAGAGAATATAACAATAAGACAAGGTATAAAATACAATGGAAACACTGATACAATGAATATCTCACCAGGAGCTTTCACAAAAACCAACCGGCCACGTCCCCCCAAGACCCGGGCATGACGTCACGCTGACGTCAGCATGGTATCGAATATCCCTTTGGCTACCCACCTCCCAGCTTCTGTGAGGAATTAACTCTATCCCAGCTGGACCCAGGACAGACACTCACAATTAAATTCAAACTGTTAACAACTCTCCAGATTGTATTTTCTTTGTTTTACATACATCTTGAGGTGTTGCTCTATGAGGACTGTTAGCAATGCCTGGGAAATTGAGTACCAGTTTATTTTGTACTTTCTGTCTTTGAAAGTGTCACCAGGAAGTTTTGCCCGATGGAGAAACACTACTTTAATGCATCGTGACCAAAGGGGGACAGAAAGTGCCCGTTAAAGGAGCCAAGAACTCCACAAGTTGCAGAAAGCCTCAGAGAAATTATGTGAGTGTGAGCTCTAGTGATCTGGCAAGTGGATTGTTTAATCACTATTAATTTCCTTTAGTTAAGATAACAGGAAATTATTTGCCCTGTGTGGATGTCACTTTTTATTTTGAAAAATAAGATTCATATGTGTGGAGAGAGTTTTGACAAGAGGTTCGGGAGAAACATATATTTCCCATATGTAAAATGCATACTACTAAAGTTGCTAAAAGACTCAAAGTAGAATTTTGTCCTTGTATATACATGCCACAGCTGTTTACTATAATGTGAGGCATGTGCCATATTCCAGTGATCAACCTTGGCATTTGCAGAGAACTCCAGCTAGGAAACCAAATGCTTATTTCACAGATATGTAGCAGTTATTATTGTTGGAGAGATGTAGACAACAGCAGACCATACCTGCTCGTTCAATTTTGTTTATATTCGAAGCACAACTGGTCTTTGACACGTTTCAAGAAGCCCTCTTAACTCTTCCTAGCCTCATCTCCTCTATTCAACTCTCATAACACCAACTCTTGCACCAAAACCTCTGTGAATGTCTCGTCATCTTTTTTCTTTCAGGATGTTACGCTGGCTTTCAGAACACACTCTTACATTTCTAGGAGAAAATTCACATGTACCTTGTTCCTCAAATGTGAAAAAACAGGGAGAAGAATCAAATATAAAGCTTATTAAAGTCTCTGAAATTTAGTTCTGGATTAATCTTCAGGGTTTTTTTGTGGAAGTCCAAGATGTTTTTCTATTACTCTAGCCTATTTAGTTTGCCATAAATATTCTAACTGTATTCATCTGTCTTTATTTCATATTGGTTTAGAACCTAAAATCAAAGGATTTTTTTGGTTTTATCAAATTCCATGGTCCATCAAGTTAATACATTAATTTGTCATAGGACACAGAATATTGTTGGAAGAAATTGGAGAGCAGGTACAAGCAATTCATTTTTGAAGGAGAAAGGTTTAATTCCCTGGAGATAGCATAGCAGGTATTTTGCAAGTGGAGGCATACTATCACTTAAATCCTCAAATACTTTTGTCTATTGTCTTCAAAAGTAGAACATGCATTAGCCCATATTAATTCAACCTCGCTGTGACCCACAGCGACATATCACTGTCCTTAATCTTTATAAATGGCTTTTGCACTCTGCACCATCAAAAAACTTTCTTTTTGCTGATCAATACAAAGTGTATTTGGAAAGAGCATTATCTGCCTTTGAAAAGGCCTTCTGGACAATCAATGGTCTTCAGAAGCAGATGCTGATCAAGCAAGCATAGGCAACATTGTAGAGAGCTAGTAAATATTGATCTCAATTCAGAAAAGGAAATTGCCTTGTAGTTGCGGTGTCTGACTTCATTTAGCCTATAAGTTTGCCAAATGTCCGATTGCCTGATCTGGCAAACACCATGGTACATCATCGCTGGCTAGTAAGCTTGTACAAACAACATGCCTTAAAAGTTTTACATGGCCACAGCACGCAATTAGTTTTAAACTAGAGTTAAACCTGGGAAATGCTGATTTCTGTTGTAAAAAAACACAATACTTATTGTCTACACAATTTCACAGTGGATTGAACCAAGCAAAACCAAAAGCTCTAACACTGGCATATTTTATCAATCTGTACTCCTTAATTAAAAGAATAGTAACATCCCAAATAATCTGTTTAATCATTTTTATATATCAGGGAACCGCCTAAACTCAGTTGGTTTGACAAAGTTACAGACTTGGTTAATGTCTTTGTTTCCCAGGATTTTATTGATAGAACCTGGCATTTCTGACAGCAGAAACAGCATTTTACAGCAGGCCTAGATCTCCACCAGTGCACAGGGTGAAAGACACACAGGAACCTCAGTGGTTGATCTAAGCTTCCATGTACTGCGTTGCAATAAAACTTGAATTATTCTAGATTTATAACGTTGTTTATGACAGAAATCTTGTTTAGTACCTCCAAATTGTGAGAGTCACATAATTAGCTGTCAGAAAACTGCACTGATCGTCACTCTGTAAAAGATATTTTAGCTCACAGCACCATATAAATCACAGAAGGTGTATGGTCATATCCCGCGTCACTGAAGTCAATAGGACCTAATTGATATTCAGTGGCTATCTGATCATTCCTTCAGATTACTGTAGGAGAGGTTATTCCTCACAAATATAGGGCAAAAATACACTAATTTCTGGTCTAAGCTTCAGAAGTAACTGTGCTGGTAGAAGCACCACGTATATATGATCAGTCCTCCTCACTCACCCAGTCAGCCTGCTCGCTCTGGAATAAGAACTCACCCCAAAATCTCAGCAGTCACAGGATGGACCAATTTCTTCTGGGCCAGTCAGAATACTAGGCAGTAACAGGACAATATCATGACGCCATAAGCATTTTGTGCCAAAGAGCTATTTTTCATCACGACTCCTTGCTGGAAGGGTGACATTGGACTGATGAGTGTATGACCAACACAGATACACTTAGAAATTTACTCAGCAGAGTAGGGATGTGAAAGGTGATGGCCATTCCTCTAGCCCAGCCTGAGGCTAGTGGAATTCACTGTCCTTCAGCTCTCTGTGAATGTTCTTTACTGAAAAGGTCCAAGTGGACTTTTTACAGAACATGAGTCTTCTCCCTAACGGGAAAAATAAATTTGAAATACAAAGATTACCTCCTGTATCAAAAAAGTTCTGGTAAAATATTTTACTCTTTTTATTACTTTTAACAGATTTACTGAGATTAGTTTCTAAAGAACTGCAAAAAGGCCTTCATTTGTACTCCCAAACAAATAAAGATATATGTCACTACACGGGTAAAACTAAGACTCTAAATATTTTTTTTAGAACATGAGAAATGTTGAAGTAAAATTCGTTACATCAAGAATGACTTTGACCCCAGAGCTTAGAACTATCTGAGTTGAAAAATAATAAACAAAGAGGAAAATCCATACTCTTCAAGTTCTGAAATGACTTAAGAGACAATCTTTCTAGACTGAGCTTCTAATTTTGCACACACAAATACAGTAATTAGGCATGAAAATACTCATGTACCGTAAAGTTCTTATAGTATGGTATTTGGTCTAAATGAGGAGGTAAATCAGGGAGCTGTTGTGTAGTTTTACAGCCACTATATACTTTGGAGGGTGGGAAGAGTAGCTTGGGCTGTCCAGATCACAGCTGAACAATGGATCTGAAATAGGGTTGTTTCTAGAATGTATGTGGAGAATAAAATATGACAGAACAATATTTCTTACTGTCAGTTTGTGGGCAGTTACGAAGAGTGCTTGGTTTGGGTTGACAAGCCACGTGATAAATGGTGCATAGTTTTGTAGGACTGTATTTTCTCAGCAAGAGGTGAAGGCTTTGTCTTATTTTGGAAATGGAGTGGAATGACTTTGTTTTTGCAGAATGGTGGTCTGATGCCAAGGACTATGGGAAGAATTGTTTGTGAAACTTCACATACACATCGCCACCATAATAATGTCAACCACCTTCTAGTATTATTAGCATTATTTTGCAAGAATACTCAGAACCCCCATTGGAATGTAGACCACACTGCGGTCTACATTTGTTCCTGTACTGAGCAAACATATAACGAAATCGGGTTCTTTACCTAGTGGGAAAGGCTATTGTTGTATTTTTGCTGCTGACTCAATATATTAAAAATATATTACCAGAGAAAGGTCCATATAACTGCATTTGCCAACGATACACTAACATACATGGCTTAATTTATGTCTCCTTTGGCGCTGGTACTCATGACTTACACAATACATGTGAAGGAGGCCCATGAGAGGGCTCTTAAACTATTTTAGAATACTAATCAGTCCCTACACAGTAAAGCTTTTATACTGTTTACAGTAGGCTACAAAGGCAGAAGCAAGCTGCAAACCTCAGCCAGGGCAGCAGTCCTGAGCCCTGTATTGCTACAGCACTCAGCAAATTCAGTTCGAAGGGAATTACATGCTTGCTAATCATCAACTATATGACTACAAATCCTTAAAATAATAGCTGTTAATCAAAACCAGAATAATTCATATTGCACATCAACTACTACTTCTCCCTAAGAGAACCCACCTTTCTAACTAAGCAGCACTACTCAGAAATCCCTTAGAGACCTTGGCGTGTTCAGAAGAGCTCGAGCTGCGCAAGTCAGAGAGCATCTCCACCGCACCCCAAGCCCTGCTGTGCTGGGCTGGAGGCACAGGGCCAGGGTGGTAACTCCTCAGTCATCTGAAACGGAAAGGAACAAGTAACAGCCAAGTGCATTGCTGTATAAGAACAACCAAGAGGAAGACTGCATCAAATCCACGTATTGGGGTGGCATTTAAATGATCAGTCACCAACAACGCAACCTGAATAATGAATAGCATGATAGCACAATGAAAAACTGCCAGACAAAAAAAAAAAAGTTGTTTACAAAGAAAAGTCATTTTTGTTTTATGCAACGTAACATGCCCATTTTAAGGATAACATCATGTCTGCAAGCTCCTAATTAAGAGTTCTTTTTCTTTGGTCCTGGACAAAGTAAAAAGTGAAGCTCAGAACAGTAACTTTTTGCTTTAAACTGAGCAATGAGAGCTTGATCCCCTGACATAACTGACAAAATCCTCTAGGCTTTTGCAGCTTGGTGGAAACAGCCAAATCTGCATTCAACTTGTTTTTCACATTTCCATCATTGTGCAGAATGAAGCCTTGCAGAGCCCAAGGGACATGTGTTTAGCTGCCATCCTGCAGCGCTTGTAGCATTTTAACTTCAAGCCTCTGGGAAAAAGCCACATACGTATATACTATGGCTTTGGAGTTTAAATTATTAGCTGATGCGTCCTGTGTATCAAATCCAAAAAGCAGTTTGTGCCTGAAAAATAGACCAGGTCCTACAAGCAGAGAGAGGTTGTTGTTGGTTGTTTTTTAAATAAAATCCTAAAGAAGTGTCAGTCACAAGTAAGTAATCAAGCATTTGTCCATCTTGTCTGCCTTTGAGTTATTTTACACTTAAATTGACTCATTGCTGACATTGTAAGTTTTGCAAGATACAGTGCTCACTTACCTGACCTTCTTTACGAAATATGCTTATAAGAGTAAAAAGGAGATGGGCTGACCCATTCTTCCTTCGATGGGGTTTTGTTTGCACGTTTGGTCAATGTAAAAAAAAACAAAAGCAAAAACAAAAAAACCCAAAAAACCCAAAAAGCCCAAAAAAACCCACACACCCAAAAAAACCCCAACCAACCCCAAACCAACAAACACCCAATCTCAGAACCCCTTCCCACACTCTTATATAAATCTCACTACACATAACCAAACAGGAACAGTGTTTTGCAACTAGTAAGTCATTTCACTTTCCTCAACAGCTGCTAGCAAGAAAATATACACAAATTTAATATATAAAAATATATATTATTTGACATAATTTTGCAGGCAAGTGCATTTCTGTGGGTTAGGACAGGTGTGTTGTTGATTTTCATCAATATATATAATCTGACATCCACTTATTTCATATGATGTAAAAGAAATAGTACCTGACTTACAGTGCAAAGACACTCGATATAACTTCTTAAATCTAAAGAAAGGCTTTCATAACTGAAAGAATTAACTTTTTTCAGTTTGTTTAAAACACAACTTTTTAAAAAAGATTTCTATTATTATGAATGAGTTTATGTTGGCCAGCTAGACTATCATCCAGGGAACAAGTTTTCTCCTTGAGAAAACTTGCAACTATTATGGTATTTCAAATAATGGAAAGGAACAGTAAAATTGTTGCAATAAACTCAACAAAAATCTTGATAGGCAAGTCTGTTCCGCAATATGTATTCCCCTCACTGTTCCTTCACTGGCGCCAAAAGCATGTCACTCAAGTAATTTGTTTTAAACCCTTAACAAGACTTAGAAGCAATTATTATGAAACACTGACACAACAGATCTCACCAACAATTGAAGTTTGACAGCTTGTGAGAAAAGTCTCATGTTTATGTCATTGGAGAGGTGATCCTTGTATGACCTCCTTTTTCACTGCTGCGAATGATAAACTATCATTTTCCAGTGATAGTTCACTACAGCTGAAGGCCCAAATGTAGTGTGCTCGTAAAGGAAATTTTCAGCTGGTTCTCTGAATCAAATAAAGCTGGAAACTCCTTTGGTTCCTTTGACTGATCTAGTTTAGGCTTTATGACACGCTTTAACTAAGCTGGAAGCCTAACAGATATCCACACTGCGCACTCTGTGAAGGGCTGTAGCACAAACATAAATATAGATATATATGCAGAGCTAATGCACATATACTTTCTGATCGAAAACAGCTTCACATTTGCTTTTCTACGCAAAATTAAAAAACTTGCATGTGCAAGACGGAGAGAAAGAGCATGCTAATATCTATTGCAATATATTTGCCTTGTCTCAGTGTAGAGTTTGGAGGGATCATTTACTGCTTTATGATCATTCCAGCACCTGCAAGCACCCAAATCGACTACTTTTAGACCATATTTCAGAGACAAGTGGAACACGATGTGGTAGGCAGGACAACATACTCATGCTGCAACTGCCATGGAGCAGTGTAATAGAAATAATCTTCAAGCAGTAAGTTTAAAGCTCCCTGTGCTCCTGCACTTAGTTTGAACAGCAGACAAAGATCATACTAATTTCTTTGCTGGTAGGTAGCTTTCTTGATGAAGATGATTTAAAAAAAAAAAAACAAAACAAAACAAAAAAAAACAACCAAACAAACCACCAACAACAAAAAACCACACCAACAAAAACCCCCCAAACAAACAAACAAACAAACAGCCACAAACCACCAAAACCACACATCAACCCTTTTCATTTATCTGTGTATTCACATCTTAGTTTCTTGATGGAGATGGAAGCCATACAGAAGTCGTTTCCCTTCCCTGGTGTACAGCTTGGTTCCATGTCATACTTCATGAAATACCCAATGTGAGCCTCATGAGAAATTCTCTTCTAGTTACTACTAAATCACACATGGGCCAAACTACAAGTCTTCCAAAAACATATTTTATCTTAATGTTTTGATCACTTGATATCTCAAGCACATGCAAGTAGAAGAGTGTACTTTTTGTTCAAAGATTCTAGAAAGAGTAAGACCTCCTACACATTTGCTCTAGGTTACAAAGTGATTTACAGGACGTTAGATTAAAATACCTTTCTTTTAATTTGTGTATTGTGACCCTTCCTTTGCATTGCTTGCACAATAGCGGAAAAACTCCAGCCTAAAAAACCTGTTCTGCTTCAATTAGTATATTATGCAGCAGGTAATTTATCACAGGCTTTACTTCATTGATGCTTTCACAACAATAACAATCTAACCCACATTCAGCAGTTTTAACAATGGTTTCTAATCTCAAACAAAGAGACTTTTGTTTACATCCACATTTTTCCCTGTATTACTGAAAGGAGAACATGGCAGGAACCTCTTTCTTCCTTTCTGCTTACAGAACGGAGCAAAAGTGAGGTCGTTGTTAAGAAGAGATGACTCATTTCCGAATCTTAGATGCTCCAAGCAGCACTTTGGTCCCTCATACCTGCGCACATGCAGCAAACAATGATAGTCACATTTAACCTTAAAAAGTAGTATAGGACATCAATGTAGGACTTTTCAGTAGTACTATAAAAGCATAAATAATAATAATGAATGGCCGTATTTTTGTTCTAAATATTTGCTGCAGCTAGTTGCACAAGGCAAAACCTTAGCTCAGACACGTCATCAGAATAGATTGTATCCTCATATAAAAGTTGCAGCTGGTAAATAAGTTTAAGAATCCTGTGATTACAGCACGCATTGACTGCATTTCACCACAATCTTAAAATTGCCTGAACATGAGCAAGACTGCATGTGAGCTGAGAGACGACCTAACCAATACATCACTCTCAGGTCCCTCTCTGCTGGACCTGGGAGAGAGCCACAGGACCTCCAGCTATGGCCTGGATTCTAGGGGTGGGATGGGGCAGGGAAGTGAAGGACTTCATGCATGTTCCAGAAATGTGTTGGCATTCTTTCATCTTGCTGTGACACCTGGACATTCAGTCATGGAGCTGGCTTTAAATCAGATTGTGATTCTGTGATGCTCATCTCTTGGAAAAATATGGTTAGCGTGCTTGATGCTTCCTCACCCTGGAAAACCAAGCACACATGATATCTATACACCCCACACTCAAACACAAGTCTGACTAGACTTTGGGCCATCTGCTAACCAGAGAGGCCTGAACTTCTGGAGTTATCTCCTCTTTCTCCTTTAGTTTCTATTTATATGTATGCAAAGCCCTGTTCATTGTACCAGAAAAGAGTGGATAAAAGCAACAAACTCAGCTTGAATGAGGGTTATCTAATAATCTGGGAAGTAATGGTGTGTGCCTGTTGCATCAGGAAGTTTCCAAGACAGAGCTGAAAAAATGTTTGACAAAACAAGAAATCGGTGCAGAAAATTGTAATTTTCACACAAACACATATTGCAGCACTTTAGTGAAAGCCTGGCACAACTCAGTGGCATGTGGAAAAAATAAAACCAATGTCAGGAAGCTGAATACATGGTCCTGCCATTATTTTAGACGTTTGAGATATTGATGCAATTTGATCAGTGAATTTCTTGCAAGTTATGTAGCTTTTTCCTAACTTGGGGTCTTGGCTCTTTACTAATACGGTTAATCACCTCAAAGATTTTTAACAGAGGCTTTTCTAAAGTCTCTGAAAAAAGGTGCAAAGCTTCAAACATAGCTGTTGGGATGTCCTCCACAATAATGGAATACAGATCTATAACTGTGCTGCTAAACGTGACTGAACATCATGATTATTTTGATGCAATTAAGATGCAACACACCAGTAACTAAGAAGTTAAAGCTCTCTGAGTTCATACAGGCATGATCCCTCTACGTTACTGCTTACACTCCATGATGAATCTTTGATCAGTGCCCCTCCATACATCTGCTCGCTCCCTCTCATCATTCTTTATTTACTGCCATTGAAACCAACTGGGTACCTCAAGGATGAGGTGTTTAATGTCTTGCTCATTACTGCAAAATAAATGCAGATTTGTGTGAATGACTGTCATCAACAGAAATGAGAGTGCTCCTAATTGCAATCACTCATTCAACAAGAGCTGCTCTTCCCTAAGAAATCTATGAAGTGCTCACGGTGGAGCACCGGGCAGCCCTCCGAGACTTCAGCATATCATGCTAGTGGGGACTTCACCATGGAATCTGGTAACTTTTATCCAGCTGTTTTAGATAGGTTGGTACATACTCATCCAAGTCCCTAGTAAGAATGCTCACAAACGGCACAATGTAGTGCTCCAAAAATCTCTCTCCAGAACTCATCCATATTGACACATCTTAGCCATACTGCCCTACGGACAAGCAAAAAAAGCATCTTGGTCTTCCAGGGACATTAGCAGTCACATCTTTGATCATTAATTCAACTTTAAACATTTTCGTTTTCTGTGTTGTTTGCAGTTGCCTCCTTGACCCTAGGTACTTCACATCTGGAAAATTGCATCATAGTATCACACCTGAAAAACAAATATATGTTTTCTATTTTCATTCCCCCTAAGAATACAAGTCATAATTGCAGACTTTCAACTTCAAGATTTGAGCAAGAGCAGTGTTGTTCTTGTGTAGTGCCTAATCCAGGTGCTGGACAGAGCAAAATTTATGACATTTAGGAGTTAATATAAGTAGCGTGTGCCTATGTGTGTGCGTGCACTAATTATGGATCACAGCATGCACTGGGATGCTAAGGAAGTTCAAAGAGAATATTAGATCCTTGACTCCAGCAGATGCACAGCTCTAGGGTATAAGAAAAAAATGTGTGAACAAATCACACAAGCTTCCTGAGCAGCTAGAAACAAACCTGGACCCCTGCAGGCTATTGTTGGATTTGTAAAATTGACAATAGCCTCTGCAGCTTGTAATTTAGTCTTGTTTTTCCTTACTATTAAGATTATTGTTTCAGTTTACTGAGCTCATTAAAATGTAAGTAGTAAAGAAGAATGTGGGGATTCTCTGCTGGTATTTATGCTATAAAATATTAACCTTTTGACACCTTGCATTAAAATTGATTCATTTTTAGATAAAGCATAATAGTTCCATCATCTTTATGTAAGCCTTATACACTACTCTAACTAAAGTGCCTTGAAACTTCTCCTTCAGTTCCATGCATCTAAACTCAGTTTATACAATATTTAGAAGACATTTAATACACACAACCCTTGTTGTTTGAAGACAACCAGATCAGGGCACACAGCCAGTGGCTGTGATGTTGCCTTACAGCTGTTTGGGTAGACTAGAGCAAGATAGTTAAGGTTAGAGAAACATAATAAAGAGCTCTTTCACTCCTCTAACGAAAGCCATGGATTTTAAGGCCAAAAGCAATTATTTTGTTGTACCATCCAGTTCACCTTAAAAGAACTTCACACAGTCATTAACAGGGCAGAGAGCTTCATTCCCCAGTTGCAGTGGCATAGAGCTCATTTGTAGGGCATCCATTATCACTCGAGCAAAACTGACCTCCTGGCTGCTAACAAACCTGCCTTTCATCTTGTTTTCACTGTATGCAGTACAATAGCTTGGAGTAATGTGCCTGCCAGAAAGACATCCAGTCCTAAACTGAAGACACCATGAGAAGGCAAAGACACCACTCTACCCCAGTAATCTCTTTCAAGGGCTTCTCAGACCTACTTGTAAAATTGTGCACTTGATTTCTCAGTTGACACTGCTTTGCCTCAGCCTCCAGCCATTGGTTCTAATTATGCCTCCCTCTACTAGATTAAAGAGCCTTTAGTATCCTACACAATCTCTCCTGACATTACTTTTACAGTGAGATCAAATCACCTCTGACATTCTTAATACAATAAGCAGAATGATCTTTACATTTCTTTCAGTAAAATGCCTCCTCCTGGGCCTCATTTAATTGCTGTGGGTCTTCTCTCCAATTCTGGGCATCCTTTAAAATGTGAATATTAAAACTGAGTGTGTGGATATACCTACACGTGTGTTCATTACTTCCCTGTTACCATATTCAATAAACATATTCTCCTTTTTTGCCTCAACTTTGCCATTCAAACACTCCACTGTCAGGATCAGTTAGTTCTCAGGATGCAACTCTCCATACTGTAGCTATACACAGTGCTCCTTGACATGTAATTTTGTACATCACTCCCCCTCCTCCTACCCTCATTGAATGTATCTTTTTCACTAATGCACCAAGACTTGACCACCTAGCACCAGTACTGTTCATCTGTCTGTTAATCCCCTAGATTTTTTTCAGCTGCAGTTTTGTATGTACTTCCAGATCAAAGTCTTGAATATTACTACACCTGGAATCTTTTCTAGATATAGCCCACTCCACAATGATCTTTTACTGACATTTCTGGCATTTTGAAACCTGTGTAAGCTATATCTACATAACACAAATCAAGGAGGAGCATTGCCAAAACACATCATGTCCATACAGGGTTCACTCTGTCCCATTGTGATGGCTTAACCCACGACACCCATCTTCCTGGTTATTAACGATGATGTTAAACAGTACAAGCCCTAATATCAACCCCTGGATCACAGAACTAGTGGTGAGACTCCAGCTGGACTTCATGCCCATGACTCCAAGCCTTCAAGTGTAAGAGTTCAGACTGTTTTCCACACACCTCACTGTAGTTTTTTGACTTTGTCAATAAGGAAGCCACGGGTGACAGTACTGAAAGCCTTACTAAAGTCAAGATAACAGCCACTGCTGTCTGCTCACCCAAGTTAGTCATCTAATCAGAGGATTATCAGGTTGGTCAAGCATGATCACCCCTTCCTAAAGCCATGTTGACTACTCCCAACCACCTCTTGTCCTTCATATGTCCAGAAATGCTTTCCAGAATTATTTCTGCATCATGTTACACACAATCAGCAAGGCTGACTGGTCTGTAGTTCTCTGGATCCTCTTTCTTGCCATTCTTGAAGATAGGGGTGGTGTGTGCTTTCTTCCAGTCATCAGGAAACTCCCCTAATCACTATAACCTCCCAAAGATAATCAGGAGTGGTCTCACAATTACATCAGACAGCTCTCAGCATTTGTGGGTGCATCTTAGTGGGTCCTATAGGCTTGTTCACATCCACTTTATTTAAGCATACCCTAAGATTTTCCTCCACCAAGGGTAAAGTTTCCTTTCTCCAGACTTTCCCCAATGGTCTGAGAGACCTGGGGCTCATGAAGGCTAATTTTACCAGTAAAGAAGTGAGGCAAAGAAGTACCCCAGTCTTCTCCATGTCCTTTATTAAAGATGGCTAGAAGCTACAGTATTCAACCACCATAAGGGGAAGAAGTCTCCTGTCTCCTTTTCGTCCTTGATTCACTAGCTAACCAAGTACAAGGTTTAACTTTAGTAACGAGACTGCCTAACATGCTGGCAATTATGGCACACTAAAGAAAAGTAATAATGATTTAAAATGCTAAGTATTGTTTCAATTCTGATGCAAGTCTGGAATCTCATTAAAATGTAAAGAAAGTTAAAATGGGGAATAACAGAAAAAACAGAGTGGCATTAGGTAAATGAATTACAGTATTTGGGATGCAATATTCTGCATTAGAAATCATCACAAAGCTGTGAGGTCATCAGAGGAGTAGCAGGATGGTTACATGAACATAAACATTTTTAAAATTAAATATGTAATGTAAAGATTAAATAGTGAACAATGTTTATTGATAGCTTCTGTATTCCTTGTCTTAAGCTATTAACACAAGACACCCTCACAAGAAAGCATGATGGATTTGTTCCCCTTCTGTGCTATAGAGACCAAAAATATGGCAAAACTCGAAGGAAGAAATACACAAGGACACGATGTACAGCCTGACTTCTCTTCGGTAATCTGAGCAGAACGAAATAAACCACCACATTTTCAGCACGGGTTCCACTTTTTAAATTTTGCCTTCTGCCTTTTTGTCTTTATTCATTCTGCAAATAAAGGAGTCCACTTGACTGTATTCCCCAGTCTCCTGGCATGCACATATAGTTACTGGGAGAAGGGCACTGCTTTCTAAATCCACCTGAAAGGTGTAGTGTCTGGCTCTAATTCGCTATTCTCCCATGAAGGCCATAGGGAGGATTACATTTCTTTCTTCCCTATTTCCTCTTTCCTAGCTAATGTCTGCTGCTGTCACAGGCTGCTGATAGCAGCAGAGCGAGATGGGTAAACCAGATCAAAGAGACATGTCAGCTCCAATTTTTACCCATAGCGTTGTAAAGTAACAAGGAGTTAAACAGAGGCATGCCATTTTTCAGCATTTACATTTCATAGCTGGTACTTCTTTGCTATACATCCTGCATTAAACAGCTTCACAATAAGTAAAAACCAAATTCCTTCCCCTCCATAGGTTCACTGAGTTCAAAAAGGTCTGAGAGTAGGGAGCACAAGGCCGAATTCATCTCTGTGCTTCAGAACTGTCATCCTGGTGAAGCAGCCTGCAGCAGCACCACCACCACGCACAGGAAGAATTTGCTTTCCACTGGGGATTGCTGTTGCAATTCTTGACTCAGCCTTTTGCCCAGATTTACTCTGGAAATCAAATAGGAATTTATTGTACAGAACAAATGCAGAATATGCAGCAGCAATTTTCGGGTTAGACAAGTGAATATAATCAGGGAAAGGAGTTTTGCCTTTCCCCACAGCCAAATCTGCATTCAGCGGCAGAAAGGCTGTCCCAGTTGCAAAATACTCTGTTAAAAGCAGACTCTATCGCCACAACATTAAAAATGTTACTTGATATTCACACAGCGAATAACTTCAAAAGGAACAGTAAAGGAAAATGAAAACAACCTCAGCACCTACAGTATTTAATGGCAGTGGTACTCAACCTGTGGAATTCATTCTTCAGAGGCCTGTATAAAGCTTTTATCATGGGTCTGAGTGCAAAATCTTGTGACATGCTGGCTCAGTTCTGTTTCTTTTCAGCTATCCTGCAAACTTGTTGGATGATATCTTTCACCATTTCCTTCCATTTACGTATGTAAAGTTTCTTTTTTCCTTCTTGTAAAAACATACAATCTACCCAATCAATTACTTTGCCCTAAGACACAAATTGCAGAGTGCCTTAGGATTTTCTTAACTGGTTTTGATGAATACATTCATTCATATTTTTTAATAAAATTGTCAAACACATTTTTGTATTTTTGACTTGTGTGCCTCCTTGTGATTTTAAACGGCTCTTTGGCTGTTAAAGGTCTAGTGTCACTGCTCTGAGGAGCATATTTTCATTTTGGTGCACGAAGACTTACGCACATCAATCTTTAATCAAGATGAAAAGTCCTCCTAGTGCTTTCTGCTCAAAATCTCAATGCATAGCAAAAGAAACTTAGAATAAAAGTTGTGAGTTTCAAAAAAGATCTATTTTGATATGTTTTCATCTGGCAAATCATTAATAACTTCATGATTCATTCTGAATTATTTTATTCTCTGAAGCCAATGTCATTGTTAACATGAGCAGTTCCTAAAGAAAAACTTGTGTTGCCTTGTCAAAAAAATAGCTTTATCATAAGAGGTAACTGCTTTTAATAAATAAGATTAGAAAGTACTTTATGGCAGTTTCTGATGAAAAATCACAAATGAAATTATGCACATGGGGAACAATTCTAACTTCCAGAAAAAAAATAACAGATTAAATTCATGCATTTGAAAGCAGCATTTCTCCCAAGCAAGAACAGAAAGGAAACAGAATCTTGAGCAAAACAAGACTATAACTGTGTATGCTAATGCAGAATGTCCCATATAACCATCATAAGTAACATGTACCTGTAAAAGTCTTAATTCACACTGTCGCAGTCCTGTCGATTTAAACAGACCCAAGAACTCCATTATTTTTTCACATTTTGTCTTATGCTCATGTCTGTAAATGGATCCAATTTCTTATTTACCTAGGAATGGAAGGTATTTTCTGTAAGGGGTTCATAATCAAGACCAAAAAAAATGACATTCCAGTAGTGTTGCTTAGTTTTGAAAACTCAAAGAAGCAGAGCATGTAGCAATATTTTTTATTTCTTATTTGACTGATTTGATATCTATTCTTTATAGAAGTGAGCATAGAAAGCACATTAAAAATTTGCTTTCTAGTGTACAAAAACATAGTAATTTCAAACGCATGGGTTTTTTGCAAGTACTTGTAAGAGAATACAGGAAGTTTCTGAAAAAAAAAAATAAAAATATGAGAAAAAATTTGTAGAAGTACGGAGGAAATTTATTGGGACTGCTCACCTAGGTTTTGGTCAGATCGGTTCTGTGCAATTCCATTTCCAGTGGGAAAAATAACAGAACAATTACTGCAAAAGTTTCTCAGACCTCTTATAATGTCACAGTAAGATCCCCACTGTTTTAATAGCAAGAACTGTTTTACTGTTTGGAATTCATTTCTCAACAGGAATCTTGAGAGAACTGAAGGCAGCACAGATTTGCAGAGATAAACTCTTCCAGCACTGTCTACCTACAGAAAACTAATTTCTGATAAGTTTTCTGCATTTGTAATTTTGATCTGGAATAAAGTTACTAATAACAGTGAGGAGAAACTGACTGGGTTTTTTTCCTACCCAGGGAGAGGGGATTGATACCCATTATGAAATTCGCTTACTTCAGAGAAGAAATTACACTTTACAGCACAGCAAATATTAAAGTTATCACAGTGCAAACAGTCTTTTTTAGACTGAAAATATTTAAGAAAATTACCATAACGCTCCCTCATAAGAGTATCAGTTTTGTTAAATATGTTTAATTGCTGAAGTCTTCCTTATATAATGTTTCTTAACATTCTTCCTAAATATTTGATATCGTACCAAATACACGTTTTGAATTAATTTTCTCCCCTGATGCTTTTGCACTTCTGTGGGAACAAAATTATTTTTTCAAGTGCCTCACACAGCTTCCGTTGGCTTTAGTTCCCTCTAAACGTTGCCAGCTCTGGCTGTGCAGATTTGGATCCTTCCTTTTATACCTGTTATTTTCAGGCTTAGCCCAAATTTGAGTGTTACAAAATTCAGAGCTATAAATAATCAGTTCATTCTTTAACTGCAGAGAAGCTCCGTTAATCCTTTGAGAGCCACATCTTTACATGCCTGAACATTTCTTCAATACCTTATTTCCTGTTGTCAAGCTATGATACCCAGTACACAAAACATGCATGCAAGAACAAGCAATAAATACCAGTTTGCTAAAACTCTGCCTCTCTCTGCTAGGAGATGCATGCGTCCCGACTGGATGTACATGTGTTTTCCCATGGGAGACTCCCTTCTCTAACAACAAACAATGCATGTTTGTCACTGCCATTGAACTGGCTAATCCAGGCAGCATAGGAGACTGATGTATCACGAAACAATAGGACTAATTTGAGTGACAATCACTTAAGCAGAGTGGTTTCCTAAGTGGCATAGTGAAACACTGAGTTCAAAAGTTAAATATACCACTGCTTAAAAATAAATGAATAGCAATGATAACACACACCACAAAGAGGCGGGGGGGGAATATTTCAATAACCATTCATACGATTCCCAGGATGCCAGAACATACTAGCTGGAATTATAATTACAAAGACAGCAGCAGCACTTTCGTATTCTTAAGATAATTTTTTTGCTGTTGTTTATTTTCATTTTTCTGGACGGGTAACACACTGCGTTTTGTCCCTTGATGACATTTTTCTCGGGGAACGAACTAGTTTGACATTCCAGTGCAGGGCAGACCCCCCAGTCCTGCCGCGCAGGGGGGACAGTCACATCTCACTCCCAGGTTCGGGTCTAAGGCTGCAGCTGACACTGCCACAACCCGTGCTGATTTGATCCCCTCTTCCAGGGCCGGATCCGGGGAGCCTGTTCGCCGGGGGGTCCGACCCGCGGAGACCGGCGGTGGAGCTCTTGCACCCCCTACAGCCCGACCGCCCGCAGCAAGCCGCGAAACGGGGCGGCTAGCATCCCAACAAAGAGGAAAAAAAAACACCCTTTAATGGCATTTCCTCAAATTATTCCTGTCGTCCGGATCAAGTATTAGGAGCTTATACTCTTGCTCTGAATTAATTATCTGACTGAGCGGTGTTCTTGATGAGGAGGCGCACGGGAGGGGGAAGAACTTCTCCCAGGGGCAACCTGCAGCCAACTGCGCTGGCGAGAACCAGGCGATAAATAGGAGAGGGCTGTTGGTACATTAATTAATTAATTGCTAACAATACCCAGCTTCTAAGAAAGTGTCCGAAAAAAAAAATACTTGTTAGCCTAAGCCCAACATGGAGCTTGTGTGGAAAAAATACAGGCTGGGAGAGACCTGATCCTTGACCAGGCATCTCAGCACAGCAGTGTCCGCACAAAGGGTGGAGAGGCTGGTGAAAGCAACTCCCCTCCTCCCGGTACATCTCAAATACGGGCGTGTGGGGTGTGCTGTCTACAGACGTGGCACATTTGCAAAGAAACTGTGACATCTGGGCCAGGCTAAACTTTCTGTAAACTGCCAGTCGGTGAGTACCTCTTGCCCATGCGCACAGAGGACTCTGGCCACTCACCTCCCCCAGGTAACGAGGGTTTGTGAGAGGCACGAGTGCTAACTAAGGAGCAGGATGGACTCACCACCTTCAGCTCAGCTCCAATCTAGTCGCCTCTTTGCAGGCATCCTAAAGCCATGACATCTATATAAAAACTATTTTTGAACTATTTCGTAGTCTCACTTGCAGCATATAAATCTCATTTAACTCAATTAGCTACAATCAATTTACTAGAGACTGACATATTAAAATAGAGAGTACTGTGCAAAGGTAACATCAAAGTGAAGGAGGCGAAGGGAAGGTCTCGAAACAGAAGGTTCAGTGTGAGGGCCAGCTGCCGTTCTTTAGGCAAGTTCCATTACAGGTGGACAGTATGGTCTTCCTTTTAGCTCTGCTCACCCCCCATCCCTCACCTGAACAATGAAGCTTTTCTACCGTTTTCATTCTCTGTATATCCTTTTCCATACAGGGATACAATCCAGACTAGAATCCTAGTTTTATACAGCCAGTTCACAAAATCAGTGTCTCCTTTACAAGCTCACAGCAAATCATTACTCTTGCCTTCTTAAACCCATGGGTCTCCTGTCTGTCTAAAAGTCACGTTTTACAGAACATGAAAGGAAACAAAAGTTATCTCCCTCTTACTTGTCTTCTGCAGAGGAGGGGCTCTTTGCTTCATGATGATGTAGAGAGACTGAGAACCACGAGAACACATCTCCTGGCCAGGCAGCTGTAGGTGAGAATCCATCACACTCCCAAAACCGGGTTTGAGTGTTCTTGAGGGATAAAAACCAAACACTGAGCAGAAACCATCAAACTACTCCATCTTGTTACAGTCACAGAGACTAGACTTCAGGTAACAATAAAGGACATTTTTTCTGCAGCTAAATGGCTTTATGTACTGGGGCTTTAGTTAGAGCAATAAATACTATCAATCTTCTCATTAAAAAATTCAGGAGTGGGAACATTACTATCTCTTATCCTTGGCATATAGGTACACAGAAATATATGAAGGATGTCCTCCCTCAAGAAGGCCTCCTCAAGATAACATTTCTTAATTAACACCTTAATTAGCACTGAGAGGGTATGGCCTGTAGTTTATTGGATCTCTTTAGCTCTTTAAGCAGCTGCATTGCTTTTAATCAGCAGCAATGTTTCTCCAAAAGCAGAAACAATATTCCTGTTCTGAATATACTCAGTATGTTTCATGATTTATCTCCCCATCTAGCATGGGGAATCCTACATGAAGCCCTGCTTTACACCCAGGCTTTTTCTTTTCTGTGAATACTTGCAGTTTATGTTTTTCATGACTGACAGTAAGAAATTAATCTCAACAGCAAAGGTTTGGGATAGTGAAAAAGACTTGCCTCAATTTCACTGCCTACCCAAAGGGTATAGGGACACAGTGATAGGGTCTTTACATGCCCAGATGAAGACAAGGTCTCTCCAGTAACCTGGTTAAAAATGAGTGAAGTGGCATGTAAATGAGTAGTGCAGCAGAGCTTGTGTTTTAACTTCTGGTTGTCTCCAAATGAAATGCAAGACACAGCAATAATATTCCATTGCTGCCTATACGAGCAGGTTTGTTTTACAATTCAGAGAACAGGGGGCTGCTACTGTCAGCTAAATGACTTCTGCTCTGCCTTTGCAGAAGCAGGATTTGCCTCCTTGCTGCTAGCTTTGGCAGGCTGTGCTAGTTCTTAAATTACAAGTGAAGTAGGACGCTGTTGGCGGGGTGACCATTTTCAGAACAAATTACAATCTAAGGCTGAAACATCGCTCTTCTGAAATCAACCAGTTTTAATGGGAACAGAACTGAACTGTATTCCTGCTGATAATTCAGTGTAATGACAGTCCCTAATTTTCCCAACCACTAGAGCAGTAAACATGTGCCCTGGTAATCCCACAAAGTCAGCACAAGATGTGCATATACAGTACACAAGAGAACAGCAAACAGAGGAACCTGAGAAGTGCTGAAAACAATAAGAAGCTAAAAGCACTAAATTAATTTTAAAAATGCTCAACATACTATCCTTTTCTGTGGCTTTCCCTGACAAAGTGGCTAGTACCTCACTGGTGATAAAGCTCTGACAAGTGTTCAATCTATCCAGTCATTCATCAAAAAAGTTTAATTTATATTTTTTTTATTATATTTAGGTATCATTCTTCTTTCACTTTGGCTTACACCACTTTCATTCAGTTAGCAACTGTCCTGACCAAATCAGGGTAAATGACAGAAACCAGGTAACGATTTATAAGGTTGGGTTACTAATCCCGTAGGAGTCTTACTTCAGCTGCCGTGCTGAGAAATTACCTCTCAATAGACCCACATCAGAAATACTGAAAATGTGACAGAAAGCACCAAGTAAGAGGGCAGAAAAGAACATTTGAAAGGAACGTGTACTGCTAGGATTTCTGGAACTTTAATAGCTTTCCACCTCAATTTTGGCCATCGTGAACTCAAGCTAAGAGAAAAAAAATATATATTTTTCATGAGTTTTACAACATGCAAGTTGCTCTATAACATATTACATAATGATGTAAGGTGCCATAAAGAAGGTTGTGTGCTGCTCTGTAAAATGTATTAGATCATCAATATTTCTGGTTTCGTACTGAGAAATTAGAAATAATGATGAAGATTAGGGTTACAAGAATTAAAAAAAATCCTTTGAATTGAACCATTCAGCCCTCCCCAGGGAAATACTAAGGAATTTGTAGGCTGAGAAAATAGGTAAGTTTATAGGTTCTCCTTAGGTGAAAGAAGTCATGTTAACATCATAAGTTTTATACAAACTTTCCACATGCTGTAGTACTCTCTCTGCTTACCCCCAGCTTGCTTTCCCTTGCACCCTTATTGTGTAGCCCAGGTAGAAACAGATTTATTAAAAATGATCCATCCACAGTAACACAGAGGTCAAACATCTTTCGATAGCATGATTCAAAACAGGAATATCCATTTAATCCTCCTGCAAATGACAGGCCAGGAGAGCTTGCATCAGTAAGCACAGACGCAAAGGACGTTTGCAGAAGAGCAATCCTTTCCCTTAATGCTGTGTTCCCTCAGGCACCCACGCTTTGTCCCACAGCCCACTTCTGCAGATGTTCTGTATTCCTGGAGAGGAATGCAGACACGTTGAGACTCCTTGCTTCCAAATTTTTTGTTTTGTATTGTTTTGCCCTGTACAGACATGTACTTTCAACTTTTGAAATGCCTGTAGGACTGCTATGTACATTAGGCAACAAGCTAGAAAAAAATCTCTACTCTGTGGATCTAGGAAGGAGTCTTCTATAGTTTTTTTGTCTGATTAGAGGAGTCCAGTATTTAGCTGCTTCTGAAAGACCTACTCAGCACCTAGCTGTCCAAATGTAGCTTCAAATCTGGCACTGTGCAAGCTCAATCATGCTGGCTGTCAATAAGACATGGATTTATGTTATTTTTTTTTAAATGGGACTTAGGTTTTAACGATACTGTGCAAAACCGAGACTGAGTAATTCTAAAATGATCGAAAGTGAAAAGAGGGTTGAATTATCTGGCTAAATGTAATGATTTTCATCATATGAAACTCAGCCGGTGCTAACCACCAATTCCTACTGTAGGTACACAGAAGAAATGCTGTCTGTTTGTATGGTCCAGGGTCAGGAACCATGGAAAAGCTATATTAGAAACTGTGCTTGCTGTCAGAGTTAGAAAGCAGTCTCTACCACAGAGATGCGTGTTCATTGTGATGTAATGAACAGCAGTTTATAAAAGCATGTGAGGTATAACACAGCCTGATGAAATGATATTTCAGTCTCCATTGTTCTAATTTAAAATATCTGTGCTTTCCAAATTCCTATCTTTTGTTTAGAGTGAGAAAGTAAATCAACATAAAATTTTTGAATTGCTGATTCGTGTGGAAACGTGGGAAAAGAGGTCTAAAGTTCCCGGTGTCTATCAATGAACAAGTAATTTGATCAGGTCTGGTAGGTTTTCCAATTTTGATAAGGGGCAAAAGTGGCTTTTTGCCATATTTGAGGCACTTTATGTTGCGAGTCTCTAATTTTTGTGATGAAAGATGAAAAGAAATTGCAGTAGGTAGAGAAGCCTGACTGATGCTGCAGAAGCCTAGGCATCTAAAATCATCAAGCTAAAGAAGACCTAAGAGGTACAGAGAAGAAATAAACATTAAGTTAGGAATCAGAGAAATAAATCTCTTTGCTTTCAGCAGGGAGTGCAATCTCCAGGCTGGTATTAAGCTCAGGAAGATAAGGCTGCAATGGATATATTCCTCATACATAAAAATTAAAGGAAGTAGGAGAGTATTGAAATGGCTCTTTAATGTGTGGTGCGATTATAAACTTTGCAATTGGCTTCACAGATTTTCCTTCCACAGGTATTTTGCCTAAATTAAATACAATATAATAGCTACATACTACACAAGCTTTAACTGTCCATTGAAGAGTGAAGAATTATTTAATTTACAGTGTATTAGAAGAGTGAAAATCAACTGGATCATTAGACACTTTGAGTGGTTCTCCAAACAGGAGTTGTTCCATACCTGTCTTGCTGTTCCTCAAGTGTCAACAAAGTGAAATATGAATAGTTTCTTAGATCTGGAATGATGCTGGCACTCAGGTACTAAACATGGTGCTGATTTTATTAACATTATCTTAGACTTGCTCATTTTTTTTTCTAGCGGAATTTGTAATCGAGATCCCCTAACACACTAATATTTTTGTCTTGCTACCAAGCAACTGATCAGCAATGTAGGTCAAGAGCAATGCATTATTAAGGTTGGCTGACATGTCATTTCTCACCTCATGATTGTAACTGCTTTTATGGATGTACTTTCAACCACTAAAATCCCAAGGGTATTTATTGATGGCGTCATGTTTACCATAGATCTGTGCTGAAACTTTTGTCAGATCAAGCAATGGGTTGAGCAAGTTTTTAAGTGGGCTAGGAAGTTCTTGCTCCTGTGAGCTTATCTGGAGGATAATAATAAAAGAGTTCCAAGTCTTCCCTGTAATTTTTATCTTGAGTTTCAGAAATGCCTCATTATCTCCAGGTATCTCAGGATGTAATTTTTTAATATACTCTACTAACTATTCAGTCCTGGGAAGAGACAGAGATTCTTTAGGGTGAGCTGAATCGTGTCCTTGGGCTCCACTGGCTGTGCTGGCTAGACACAGGTTCACTAGGGCAGGAGGTTCAGATGCCTGCAGCACACCTGGACACCTTTTTGTGGATTTTCCTTCCCACATTTAGGAATCTTAACCCAGAGCCAAGTTTCTCTAGAGGAGTCCTAGAGTAAACTCTTCATGGCTAAAGTTATGCACTCATCTTCTCAATATGGAAACGACAGAAAAGCCTCTGAGAATCCAGTCTAACAAATGATATTCATATAGTTCAGACATAATTTATGGAATTGTCCTCTTTAGGGATCCTTTCCTTAAAAGGATGCATCATCCATGGGACATGTTGCATGAAAATAGATTTGATTCTGTCCTGGGAGATCCAGAAGACGAAATGTGACTCTGAGATTAGTGAATCTTGCAAGTCAAATGATCAGTGTTCTCGACAAGACACCTTCCAGTTTGCCAGCTCCTAATGGTACTAAAGCAAGTGCTGAAAGAGGAGAACATTTTCATCAGAGAGTATATCTTGTACCAAAAGAGAAAGGAAATGTGAAACAGAAAATTTTGACAACACCACAATTCTAGTAATAGTTTTAATAGCTAATCAATCAAGTAGTACATGGAAAAGGTTTTTGTTTTTAGAAAATTGCATCACTGTCTGTGATGAGATGTCGTGCTGCAGAGTTTGGATGGTTTCCATCTCAGTAGAAGGGGAACCAATGTTCTCAGAGACAGGCTGGCTAGACTAGTCAGGAGGGCATCCAAAATGCAGTATACTTACTTGATGCTTTTAAAGGACCATTTCACAAAGCTGAAAATAATTACAAGACCTATCAGGCCAGAGAAAGAAATCAAGAGAAAAACATAAATGGCAGTTTGGAGCCATTTAAGAATGTTTTACTAGATGTCCAAAAAGCCACAATTCCCTGGCTGACAGAAAAGGCTACATGGATTTACAAACCAGCCCGGTTTAGTGGGGAAGTGAAGGCAGCTGTAAAGAAATTAAAAATTTATTAAGAAAAATAATACAGAAACATGATGAAAGTAAAGGGGAGGAGAAGTAGAGAGCAATGAATATAAACTAGAAACAACAAAACTGAGAGAGAAGCAAAGAATAAAAGAAAAAAAAAACAGCAAAAGAGCTAAGGACAAGACAGAAGAGCTTGTCTGAAAGTAACTGAGGAGTAAAGGGAATTCTAGTAAAGGAACAGAGACATTATCAGATGGTAATGGGAGGTGTGTAAATATTAATACAGCAATACTCTACTGTCAGGAGAAACAGGATGAAGTATTAATCATCTCATGATCATGACATATTTTCCATCCCCATATGAACACAAGTAAACACTAAAAGGCCTCTGAAGTTGGGTGTTTGGAGATCAGTAGCTCTAAACAATTTGCTTCCAATAATTTGAAAATATAAACTTTCTGGATTATTATTGTTGCTTTTGAGTAATTCTTAAAATATTGGGGCTTTACTGACAACTAGAAGAAGTCCAGTGGGGTACTGATAATTAAAAAGAGAAAATGGGATGATGTCAGTAACTGCAGGCCTTCTGCCATGATAATAACACTGGAAAAAAAGATGATGGGATGGCTGACAGGAGACTTGATGGATAAAAAATGAAAAGAGAGTTAGAAAACCTACTCTCAGTCAATATGGGTGTACCAGAAATAGATTTTATCAAGCTAACTTAATATATTTTTAATAAGATTACAGATTGGGTTGCTGAAGATAATCAAGTTGATATGGAGCACTGAGATTTCAGTGAGGCATTCCACTTATTACCACACAACACTTTGATTAAGAAACGAGAGTGATACAAAATCAACATGTAATGTATTAAATGGATTAAAAACTGGCTAACCAGCAAGTCTCAAAAAGTCCTTCTAAACGGAAATTATCGTCAAATGCCTGTGCTCCTAAATGGGGCCCGAAAAAAAAAGTTTTACACTTTATTCCATTTATATTTTTATCAGTGATCAAGAAAACAACTTTAAATAGTAACCAATAAAGTTTGTAGATGTCACAAAAGCAGCAGGTACAGGAGGTAATAAAGAAGGCAAGTCACTGCTGCAGAACCATCTGGATTGCTCGGCAATATTGGGTCATTTTAATGTAGCCGGTTGTATAAAGCTACATGCATTCACAAAGAGTGGAGGACATATTTACAGGATGGGGGACTGTACTGTGTAAAGTAGTGATGATGAAAAGAGCTCCTGGGGTGAAGGCAAGGTCAATAGGAGGTAATCAGCTGAACAAGAGTTCTGAGAATGGTGCTGTACCAAGATGAACAGAAATTTGATAACACGGTGCTCTTTGATCTACCAGAAAAAAAAACTGCAATAAGATCAAATGTTTAGAAGTTAAACTTCTGTAAATTCAGAGTGAAAAATAAAGCACATTTTCAGTGAAATCATATATATACGTGTGTGTGTGTATATATATATGTAGGAATGACTTGTGAAGAACTGATTCTCTAACATACGAGTTTTAAAAATTTTATTTGGTGACTTGTTTTTTATTTTATTAGAATCAGGTTTTTTTTCCCTGAAAAAGAGAAGAGCCAAATATGGGGGCAGCTTATGTTGCACAAAAGACCACACAAAATCATCTAATTCCATGAGTATTTTTCCTGAATTCTACACGCACTTTGCTAATGCCTTCATTCACACTTTTAGCAATGGTGAGACTACTATCATTCAAGTCTGATTTACCTGTATGGGAAGGGTTTGTTCTTGTCAGGCAACCACAATTAACGCAGTTCTGAATAATCACCACTATTAATCACAAATACTGCATTTTCAAACCTGTTTTGGGATTTGAGGTGTTTTCAGTAGTGCTTCAGGTGGCGTTGTTCTAACAACTCATGGCAGTACAAATGGAAAACAGAAAAATGCTAAAGTTCATCAAAAACATTATGGCCTCTTTTTTTTTTCCCACCCATTTTAAAAGCTTGGCACTAGAACTGGGGGGCTTCTTTGGTGAGTTTCTTGGGTTCAAGTCTCTCCCCAGGTGCTTGAAAAAATGTGAAGTTCCTAAGCACAAACTTCACAGCAGACTTTGTCTCTTCAGGGTGATTTGCTCAGCCTGCAATCCACAAACCTGTACTATTTGACAGCAGGAGACAACTCACTATCTTCCGCTCCATCCAGGAAATCCTGGAGAGGTTTACTGTGAGCAGTTTTTTCCCGGAAATGGTGGGATCCTTCCAGTCTTTCCAAGAGTGACTGAGTCCCTGCACCTCCTCAGTTCCCAGGAATCCACAGTACCAGCCCCAGGTAAAAGACAGCGGCTGAAATTCTTTTAGCAAGGTTTCATCTAAAAATTTGAATCAAGATCGAAATTAAACTTTTCAAATAAGGAATAAAGTTTTAATCAGCCACAAGCACTTTAAGTGTTATTAAAAATCATGACCTATTTCCCTTACTAAAAACAAGAGGCTGGAAGTATTTCAGTCACATTTAAGCCTCCTGCTGACATTGCTGTGCTGAAATATGATGGGGGCTTTAATGTGTTATTTGGCTGTGCGTTAAGGGACATTACAGACGTTCTCTATAGTATATAAAACTGAGGAAACAATTAAAAAATGTTTTGGTTACCCCTCAGACTTGCAAAGCCAAAGTATTAAAAGTGAACAATTTAAAAAATAAAGTGTTTTCTTATTAGAAACAAAATTAAAGTTGTGTTCAATCGGCTATTTCAGCCTGCTATCTCTGTATAAGGTGAGGGGAAATTAATTATATTTCTGATCTCTGGAATTAATTTAAACAGAAAAAAATCTATGAGGAAAGAAGATAAACAATCCTGAAATGTCAGTTAGCAATCAGATGTGATGTAAATGGCAAACAAGATTCTGGGGATCTAACTATATCATGCCTTCCTCTAATACAAATGAAAGGTAATCCACAATTATGAGCTCTAATTATTTAATAAAATGTTTATTTATATTTCTAACTCTCTGGGTGAAATTCAATCCCCTGCACTCACACGAAGCCAGAGTAATTGGGGGTTTGTGCAATGGCTGTGTAAAGGGACTGGTGAGGTGAAATTCATCCTCCCCAATCTGAGGCTGGTGACCACTCCGCGCCACTCCAGTTCCCCAGCCAGCTGATCTCGTCTGTGCCTTTGCAGTGCTTGGTTGGGAACGGCAGCTGCAATCCCTCCATGCCGTTTATAAGGCTTGGCGCTGGTTTTGGAGTCCTGTGAGTGCAATTTATAACTTCTCTTGCCCTTCCTTGACTGAATATCTATCCAGAGAAAAAGATGCTCCATACTGCACAAGGGAGTGAAAAAAGAGGATGTTTTCCTGATTGCACCAGAGTAGATGAGACTGGTGTGGTAATGGTTTGGAACTTCCCTGATTTCCAGGTGTCAGGCATTAGAGCAGAGACCATTCACTCACAAAGGGAAAGGAAAAGGGACATCTAAACAGAAAACACTGGTGATGTTTTTAACACCAACTCCTTCTCTGTATGTGTGAAAGACACAGTCTTTATTTTAGTGTATGTATGTGTAAGTCAGCAATTTTTTTATAAATTTTTGTGACAGGGGAAAAAGAGAGAACAAATTTATGCGGACCTCTGTTTCTGTGTGCATGTGTGTGTATTAAAATTGCCAAAGAAGATCTCTGGAGATGTGCTGAATTATGAAGCTAAGAGTTTCCATCCACACACTCAGGTAAGAGCTGATTTGAACGGAAATCACACTCTCACAAGTAGTTTTGGTCTATTTTACTGTAAACTGCGAAGGAGTTAAGGCAACGTTTTGGAGGCGTTGGTGAAAGTACCGGCCTAAGAAGTCAGTTGTGTGTCATCAAGTCCACCAATTATGGGATCTTCTTGTTATCTTGCAAACATGAGACTCCCAGGCCAGATATTATTTCCAGAGTCACTGAGCATTTCCTCTTCAACTTCAAAAGCCACATACAGCAACACGTGAGCAATGCTCTAACACTGGACAATATCTTGTTTCAGCTCTTGCAAATTAAATAAAATACTTCTCTCAGCCCATCAGATGAAAACATTCAATTAGACCATTTATTTTACAGGACACTTCAGTTTAAAGCTCTTAACATGGATTCCAAAACCTTCAAAAAATCCTTCTCCTTTTTCTATTAGAAAGAGAGAAAAGGGAAAAAACATGACTGAGTACTTTGAATGAAGACTTTGAGCAAGCCCTTCTTCGGGAAAGTTGTTTCTTACTGAAAACCTTGGTGGGTGTCTAATTACTTCCTTTAGAGCCACTTTGAATTGAACCATAAGATTCCAATGTGTATTGAATTTAAATTCTACTTACGGGCTCTGCTTCCTTTGATTCTGCATTTCTAGCAAGGGGAGCTCCTTATACCACATTAATCATAATATATGGAAGAGCTTCTGTGTTTGCTTCTGCAGTGCACTAAGTTGTCCCTGAAGATAAAAAAAAAATCCCTCTTGGAAGAAAAATCTCATTCTAAATGAAGATTTAAATTGAAATTATTGGAGAAGTTAAGAGGAAAAGATATGCCCAGTAAAATTAGAACAAGCATTTAAATGGAAGAGGGTATCTGTAATTATTTTCTTCCTTGGCATAGCAGAAAATCCCATGATATTATAACTAAGGATACTTTGGGGGGTTAAGAGCCCAACAGCAGAAAAGCTAATGGGATTTTTTTTTTTCCAGATAGAGGTTAAAGTGATGGTGCTGTAAGTAGGCTGTCAAACTATCTCAGCTCACTATCTGCTACATATTAATTTACAATAGAGAGATAAGTGAAGTGGGTGTTACTCTTCGGGAGCTATATAAATGTGTAACTTTCTCAATTAGTATTCACCTCAAATGAATAATAAAATCCCAGGAATCTCAGACCACAAGCCAGGCAGTATTATGTTTAAATGGTAATAGTGTGTCTATATTATGCAGCTAGAGCTGCAGCTCATTGCCAAGAACAGAGTCCAAAAGGCTAGGCTAAGCTGTTTACCATTAACCTGTGAGATTTCTTTGTTTTGGATAGGTGTGCAAAATCAAATAACATAGATGTGATTCCAAAAGGTTTCTTTTTCTTTCTTTTTTATTCTCTTTTTTCTTCTTTTTCTCTTTCTATTTTTTTTTTTCATGGCAGTAGACAGCACAAACTTTTAGTTTGTGGGAAACTATATTTTCTTTAAAGACTTTAATTCCCAGTTTCACCAAAATCAGATCAAGAAAAGAAAACAGGCACTTAAGAAAAACATTCTCTACCTTCTCCCATTCCTGTATGAATCTTATACTAGTTGAAGAAAATTAGAGAACTCTTAATTTTTGTGTGTAGGGGGCCAGTAGCTTCTTGTAAAAGTGGGAACAGAGTTACCTTTCACAATGTAAAGGCAACATGGACCCTTATCCCATCTCCCGGTTACATGTGGGGCTCGCTTCCTTCAGGCTAATTCTCTGCTTCTCTGAATTAGGCTGAAAATCCTTCTCTTGGTCTCTAAGGAAACAGTTCAAACGCTGATATGTGGAAAAGTGGGCTGCATACAGTTTATAACTCTGTTGGAGACGCCTGTTAAAATGTGGTGAGGTTCTTCTTTGGTAATTAAAAAGTTTGGATGTATTATGATATAAAAAATAATGTCTTCCTTTAAATTAATAAGTATTATTTTCCCTGGTCTCTTCAGCATTTACTGTAGCATGAAATACTGGGTAACAGCAGTGCTTTAGTGAAAATGCTGGTGAGACTTAGGCTAATCATAGCAGCCGGCTTGGCCTTGTTTTATGTAGAAAATCTCTTATATCTGAAAGAATGCTTTATCCCGAGTTAGAAGCACATTTCTTGTCTTCATTCACTCACTGGCCGAAGAATATGGGATTTCCCACCATACCAGTCTTTTTCATCCCACAACCGGGAGTTTCCCCATACCTCCTCCCCCCTTAAAGGAAAAATGCTAACTCAGGGAAAAGTAGAGCTGTGCTCTTGCTTTCACTGTGTTGTATCTCCTGCGCAAAGCCAAGGTGGTGACGACGTGTGAGCAGCAGAAGGCAGGGAGCGCGGGGGTACGGCTGTTCCGTAGACAGCAGCGGTCCACTTCGGAGGCAAGTGTCTTTATGGCATGCAGCTGTCTCCTGCTAAACGTCCAGAGCAAAGGTGGTATGCTCAGCCATAATTTAAAGGACCATGACACGAAGAAAGGGTTATGATGTTTAACTTATAGGCCATCCAAATGTTATAGGCCCAAGCAGGTTCCTATTAGCAATAACTCAAGTCCACCGAGGAGATTTGACATTCAGAACTGATGAGCACTAATCCCTTGGGCCCGTTCCGACCCAGCCACGCTCAGGCCACTCGGTAACCCCGGTGACCCAGGAGTCAAACCACGATAACCCTCTTCAATTTAAAGAGCGGCTTCTCCCCATCTGTCTGAGTTCTGACTCTGCACAATAAATTTCCCAAAGAGCATAAAGAGCCATCTAGTGTATATCAAATCAATATCATTGTGGCTTGCAGCGATATCTGAGGCTACAGTTCACAAAATAAACTAGGCCAGGGGCTTGATTTCTGCCCTTGGCAATCAATCAGACTCACTGGGTCATAGATTTTAGTGTAAATTAACACAGCAGAAACAATCGCGCTCCCCAGATGATGATATAATACAGTATTTGCTTTTCTTTTTCCCCCCATTTCATTGCTCAGGCTCGGCGGCTAATCTGTACTGAACAAGAATAATAAAAAGCAATGATTAGAAAGGTGGTGGTAATCATAAAGCAGAACATTAATATTCTCCTGACAAAAGTATATAAAGTGTACACAAAATACAAGTACAATATTAAAGGGAAAAAGGAGAGTGGAAATGGCCTTAAGTCACTGATGTTTCAAATACATTATTTTTGCTTAAGAATTTTAGAAGTGATCTTGCAATTGGTTATCGTTTTCTTTTTTTCTTCTTAAATTGTTGCAAGTGGTTATCATTTTCTTTTGCTACCAGATTTGGATCCAAAAGTGATAAATGCTCCACTATTTTCTTCTTATACTACTTCCGACACACAGTGTAGAGCACACTAACAACTCCTTTCTCCACTTGCAATTCAGGTTTTCCCAACGTTTGCCTGAGCATTGCCAGCACTTTTCCCCGGAGGAGTTCTGATTTTTTCTCTTTAGTGTGTTATTGTTATAGAAGAAGAGGCACCTAGTATTTCCTGACACCCACCTTTACACAAATCTCATCTTTTGAAATTTTCTTTGAATATGCCACATATGAAAGCCTGGCAGGAATTCCTATAATCTGTAATTATTCAACTGATGTAAGACAAGACAATGTATTGTATTTTCTATCAGAACCGCGGGAAGAAATGTCAATATTTTCAGCATTAGCAGGACATTTTTTGAATTATAAACACCAATCTTGTTATTTTATCTCATGCATCTTCTCAAAATATTTTACAGAATGGAAATACGACACACATGAAGGAGACTAAGTAGGATTCTTTAATTTTTGCAAAGCCAGCTGGATGTTTAAAAAATGCAACAGAAATTTCTGGTGAGTAACCATTTTGTTCTTCAAATATTCAAACCTTTACATTACTGTTCAGATAGTGTAACTCTGGTCAGAACACATTTATTTGCAAAATATCTAATTAGATTATACAAACAATATTTAGTTTAGTCATAATAAAATACTAATCTGTGTACAAAGGCTGCATGGTATGGATTAGATCTGTGTGAGAATAATAACTACCATGCAGGAGTGGTTTCTGATGAATTGTCAGAATAAGATTTATCAAATAACAGTTATAAGCAGGAATTCATTTCTTAGATTAAATTTATCCACTATTTTCTGCCGGGGGCATGAAGAAAGAGAAGCTTCAAACGTAGCTGTCTTCCGAGATGACTGAAGGCAAACTACACCTCCCTTAGACAGAAATCTACTCTTCTGTTCTCTGACTAGAGAAAGGAGCTGGATTAAGAGTCTGCAGAAAGTGAGCATCCCTTGTGTCTGTGTGTCCAACTCAGGACAGCTCATAAGTAGTTGCTACAAAGCCGAGATGTGGGATCTGCCACCACAAGGATGTGACAGATATTCCTTTTCCTGTGTAGCAAGGATGCCAGCTGGACTAGCACAATATAGCAATTGCAGGGCTGCACGGTCTCCTTCCATTATAATTGTGAAAGAACTCCCTTTCTCACTGTCCCGGTTCTCATTTTATTCTGTGGTACTTCCTATGCGGCTGAGGACTTGTCCATGGAGAGAATGAAACCGCTGAGAAAGAATTAGTGAAATTTACAATATTAGTGACAGGCAACCGAATAGTTTGTATAAGGTAAAGCAACCTCCTTCCCCCTAAGAAACCTCAAAAGCAAAAAAAAAAAACCCAACCAAGCCTGTAGGCTGAAGAAGCAGATCTCCTTTCTTTGTGATATTCCGCCCATGAACAGCTGAGATACAAACTCTTGCAAATTACTACTTTGTTTTTTAATTTTAATTCTATGTTTAGCTTAAGTAGTTAAAACAAAAAAATTAATGTCCAAAATGTAGCAATTAGCTGCCTTGGTGCTACATGGAAGTTACTGTTACACATAAACTGCTGATTTTTACCTCTTTTCTAAAAACTTAGGCACTCATATGTAGAGATATTTAGCTTAAAAGATTCGTAGGTCTCCATGCTCCATCTCAGAAGGAAGAACATAGAAAATATCTCAGCAAGTTTTATTTGACCCTTTGTGAATCTGTACTATGCTACAGACTGTAATTATGTAGGGGCAGGGTATTTTTTCATCAGACTGCTCCTTCCGAGCACAGGCTGGATGCACACAGGAGCAAAATTAAGATCTCACAGGGTACCATAAATCTCACCTCACCCATCTTGCTCTTTCTGGAGTTTGCCACCTAAGCATCATTCCTCTGACCTATTTTCAAGTTTAAAATAATAGTTTTCTTGCCTAAATATCTTCCCCTGCATTTTGTCAACACACACACAAAAAAAAAAGAGGTCTTCATTTAATGATGTCTACATGAAACAACTCTTTATCTTTGGAGTGCTACAATTATAGTAATCCTTAAATAGGAAGCAAATGCTTTCTCTCAATATACTGTGCTGAGCAACACAGCAGACCATATGAGAGGTTTGCATTACATCATTCATGGACTTTCCAGGCTTTCAATGTCCTTTCAGTGAACCTGAACTGAGTGTTGAGCTTATAACAAAAACTGAAACCCAGGGAGTTACGTGTGGTTTAGGATTTTTTGCACAGCTTCAATATACACATACTGGGAGTTATTGCAATAGGCCAAAGATGTGTTTCAGCCACTTGTGAGGTAGCAATGTTAATAGGTAAAAAATTTGCTTCCTAACATAAAAATTCTTCATTCCTCCATTTTAGAGTTTTTGTGTTTGTTTTTTGGTTTTGTTTTTTTTTGGTGTAGGGTTGGTTTGGTTTTTTTTCAAATTAACGTAGTACACTTTTGCCAGGCATCTGTGATATTTTTTGCAGTTCTCCGGTTGTAGAAAGCAGGCATATATTGCTGTGTCTATAATTATAGATATTATTCTGTGGATGTGTGAATGTGTGATTCTCTGTGTGTTTGTCTGTATGCCTGCATATAAAAAAAATTGAAATATTCACTGGGCTAGAGGAAAGAGGGGAAAATGACAAACAAATCCTACAGTCCAGTGGTCAGGGTACTCCCCTGGGATGTGGGAGAATCCAGTCACAGTCCCTGCTGAGATGAATATTAATTATGTACTGGAAGTAGAGCACTTCCAGCAGGAAAGATAATGAGGTACCTATTCACTAACTCGTGTATTAAGTCACCTTTGTGGGAGATTTGTGTCCAGAGACAACTGGGATTTGATCCTAATTCACTCAAAACGTGAGTGTTTCTAGGCAGTAAAGAGCTCATCTCCACGGTGTGAGAGAGTAACTCTGCTCCTGGTCACTGGGTAAGTTTTGACCCCACAAGTGAGATGGGCAGCAGCACACCTTGCTTTTTAAGCTTGTGGGGTCTTGAGCATGAGACTAGCATCACAGCTCAGTTCTAGGAAGACAGTGACAGCCCTTTCTATGAAATTCTGGGGTCTTGGGAGTTCCTCTGGCAGGAAAAGGCATGTAAGAAATGCAGATACTGCCAACATTAGGGAAGATGGTTTTGGGATAGCATGGAGGAAAGAAGACAGAAGAATGAGAATCTGAATGTTATATTTGAGTCCTCTAAGGCAGATGTTTTTTCTGTATCCCCCCATGAATCTATGGCAACATAGTGCTGTTTTTTCTCCTTCATTTCCAGTGTACAATTCTGGCCCTGTCTTCCCTTCCGTTTTCCTTGCCACCAGCACTCCATGCTCAACCTTGGAAGTCAATTGCTTTAAGGGATATTTTCATGGGACTTTTTTTGTGGCAACGATGACTCAAAAATCACCTTGGTATAAGGCTATTCTTAGGTTGCAGCAGGCCTAAGAGCCATTGCCTTGGCTTGTTCTGGGAAAGCCAAATGTCCATTGTGAGGGTTCCCAATATCATGAGTCAAATGACAAGTTGAAGGAAAGAGTGTGCCAGGAAGCGACTTTCTCGGACACAGATGAACAGTAGCTGACATGTGTCAAGGTCATTTCTTTTTACACTGAAGTTAGAAAATTTTATCTCTTCTAAACTTCTTCTGTATTTTGTGCTCCATGAATTACTGTTAAGACCTCTCTCCAAGCCCTTCCTACGTGAATTCCAAATACAGCTGTAGAGAAACTATAATTACATCTAATGAAACACCCTGATAAATATGTACAAATGGCAATCTTTGAAAATAAAAAGGGCATTCATTTTTTTCTTAGATTTAGCATGCAGAAGAAAACCTCACAAACCCAAACTGAAGAGCTGAATAGGGAACACAATGGAAGTCCTCATATTTCTACCAAACTACCCAGATATCTTCCCTCTGTGGATTTATTTTTAAATTCACTTTAGCATTTAAAATATTCAACTGATTAATGGAAAACAGTTTAACAAAATTATCTCATTTATTTCCTTCTAATCAGGAAAAGTACTTCTTAAACTACAAGAGAAAACAGTTGCCAGACTGGTTAAAGCCAGGTAGGTCTTTAAAACTTGAGAAAAAACCTGGTGCTGGCAGATTTTAATCCTATTTTCAAAAATTTAGTTATATTCAGAAAACTCAGATAATCCTTAGGAAGAAAAACAAATGCTGAATTTTCACAAGACCCAAACTTCCAATGAATCATTTGGGACTGAGGCAGTGATGCCAAACTGGGTTAATCTGGGGTTTGGCCTCCATACCTAATTTGACAAATGGCACTGAAATTTAACTGGTATTTTTTCTATGCATGCTATTTTTGTTTGTTAGCTGTAAGGGTTATTAGCATGGCTTGTTTCCTTCATGTTACTGCTTTTCATAAAGTTAACTAGTAGAAATGGTGCCAAGAAAGAAAAAAAAAATCAATTGGTTCATTATTTAAAGTAATAAAATGATACAGTATTAAAGTGGCTCCAATCCTGCCCTTACAAAATTGTCTGATGCAAAACTAGACTAGCTGGTTACAAACCGTACGCAAAATATAAAGCAATAAAGGCATATTTGCCCACTGTTTTACTGAACGTCATAAACAACAACAACTACAATTCTGGAAAGGAACGCTCTGCTTTTCTAAGCAACATTAGAACACAGCTTAACTTAAAATGGTATACCATGAGAAAATCATTTTTAATTATTTTAAGTAATATTTAGATCAATTCATAGTAATCTTATTATCTTTCATGTTTATGTCAGTATTAGATTACTTTCATGTTTGTTTAAGCTCTTTTGCTTTTTAGAATGTTTCAAAGGCAAATCGAGCATGGTTTAAATAATCAATGTCCTTTGTGGTTTCAGCATATGCAAATAACAACAGTTGAAAGGAGTCTGGTGCTTTCTTATACAAACTGTTAAGCTTTTACTGAAGAAGAACAGAATTATCTAGCTAATTTTATCATTCATTATTGCTACCTGCATGCAGTTAGTAACTTGTGGTCTATTAAAAAAACTATAGTGAAAGAGATGCTGTGAGAAAGAACAGCAGCTGAGCAGGCTCAGTCCCTCAAAAAACGTTCTTTATTTGCCCATGTGAATGAGAGTTGGAGTAAACAACAGTCAAGTGCTGAAATGACTGGATTTCACTTGGGAAGCTCTGCATTCACTTTTTCGCTCTGACACAGACTTTCTGTATGACCTTTGGCTGATTATTTCATCGTTTCTGAGGTCTGGTCTGGAGATAAACGAAGCTGAGGTGCTTCCTTCCTCCTCTCCTTTGCCTACAGCTAGACTGTAAGGAACTTGAGGTGGGGGTTATATCTGAGCTTTGCAAGGTGCTCGTGTAGTGCGTAGCAGCCTGGTAGGGCACCCGTCTCGGCTGCAGACACTCTCCTGGGTTGTACAGTGAGCAATGATAGTAATCCCACAGACCGTCTGTGCATGGAAGCACTCAGCTCCACTAGGATTTCCACCAGAGCCATAATGGCAGTGGGGAAGTGCTGACAACTTCTCAGCATGGGTCACCTTCCGAAACGTGTAATTGGGGTGAAAAACACCTGTAATTGCTAGTGTCTTATTCTTTGTTGTTTTCTCTTCATTTCCTCCTCTGTGCTTTGTGCCTGACGGTCAAAGGGGGGTTCCATTGCAATCGGTGTAAATGGGTGCCAGCACTTGACAGGGCACTCTCTGCCCCTAGTCTTCTCCTTATCCAGAATGGAGGGAGGTGCCCAGGGTATGCTGTGGTTCCTGCTGGTTTGGGCATCTAGGATTTTTACTGACAGAATAAACCAAGGCATGGCAGGAGAGGGATGAAATGCATGTCCAAGGCACAGCTGAGCTTTTCCCAGATCAAGGAATACAAAAACACTATTGGGATTGCTGGCTGTAGTCTAAAATTTATTAAAAGTCAGCCAACAGGTTTTTGCTGCTTCTCCATCTCAAATGTAAGCAACGTATGTCCACTGCAAGGCACCATACTGTCATAATGTCACATTGCTGTGCACAGAGAGCACCTGTGAGGCAACGCTTTGATAAAAAATTAACTGATCTGCTCGATTTTAAAATTATTTTGTTAATTGGTTTTTGCAGGAAAAAGACACTGCAGATTCTCTAAAACAGTAGTGGATTGTGTTTTCTTTCCTTAGTAGCCATCTTTTTAAACTACCTTAAAGTTTCAGCTGATTTTGCATAAATCAATTGGCAAATTTTTCTACTCTGATAAAAGCATAGAGCCTCCTTTGAAATATCCACACGTCAGATTTGCTAAAAATGCAGATTCTTCTTCTTGTTACTGGAATGCAGACATAATGCTGGTAAATGGCAAATTTTATTGGTTATGTTCAGTGGTAATACTGGTGTAAGTGTGCTAGCAGACTAATGGATTTTTATTTTAGCAAGTTTCTCTCTTGCAGTTTTAAATTCCGTGCAGTAGCTCAGACCTCCAGATCATTTGGTAGCTGGAGGTAAAGACAAGGAGACTATTCATCTCAATGGTTTCAGTTTCCAAAGGAGAAGATAAATTTTGGGTTTGTATCCCATTTGCATCATTTTCATCAGCCCTGCTGTAAGTTCATTTATAGACTTCGATATTTTCAGAAGTACACTACGTGTTGAAAGCTACTCCTGCTAAAAGTAGGAGTCATTTAACAAATCTTTATAGTCTCCTGATTCTGCTTCTTTCTCTGCTCAATGGGACTTCAGGTTCTTTAGCTCTGGGTTGGCCAGGTGAATGTGACACTTCCCATCACTACGCAAGAATGGTACAAAACCATCACTTCCTTTTTAAAAGGCATGCTCATTGTGTAAGAAAAAAGTTTGATAACTGTAGCTGTGCTTAACCAAAATGCCCAGGTTTGCATCAAAATGACTCTCTTTCAATATTCATGTGTAGTCAGATCTAAAGTTTCAGGTCACACACCACTGAAAAAAAAAAAAAAAAGAGAGAGGTTCCGATATGTGCAGAAGATCCCTATAACTTCAGAGAAGGGCTGTGCCATAACAGTACAGGTACTAGAGCGTGGCTATTCCAGATGGAGCTCCAGAAGGATTTCCTTCTCAAAATTGGGAATGAATGAATCTGTTCCCTTAATTTCTCACCCGTGTCAATATCCTGGACAGTTTGCAGGAGCAATGGCCATGGGATTTCAGACTCACAGGCCTCCAAAAAATTATCTTTGCTGGACAACAATGGGACAAAGAGGCCCAAAGGAAAACATGATGACCTAGGTGGATATCAAAACAAATGAAAATTCGAAACACTTAACAGAAATAAACTACATGTAGGAATCAACAGGTCCACTTAAATGTGAAAAAGGAGAAATTTCTAGATACTGTAAGTTCATCTTTTTTGGTGTAATGGATTGTAGGAAAATTATAGATACTACGAACTACTCCTGAAAGATCATGAGGAGAGAGAAGAAAAAAGTCTGTGAAACGATCTGAAGAGTAAATTTTTCAATAGCCAGTCAGGCTAGAAACAGGTGGCTATTGCTACAGAGTTTAAAGTCAAAACTTTTTATCATTAAGTATTTGTAATATGCCAACAAAGCAGTCTGAAAAATCAGGAAATACTGATTATTTTGTAATATTCTGCATGCAGTTTGAGCTTATTTAGGAAAAACATGCAATCATACTTAACCTGATATAGATGTTCTAAGGGAACATCTTGAAGGGAAAATATATACATACAGGAATCAAAAGGGAAACTATATTTATTCTAATGACAAATATTATTTAACTGCAGACTTCAAGGCATACCAAAAGGCAATTATGAATAAAACCACACTATGATCTGATTGTTCTATATGATAAAAAGAGGTGTTCTACAAAGAGGTGCAATGTTAGCAAGCCCAAATTCTCAGAAAACTTGAATCTCTCTGTAAAACTACAGATTGCAACACTGCATTTGAGGGAGTGAGCTTCAGTGGGACCAAGAATTTAGTTCATGTCCCAAGGAACACCATGAGCAGTGAGATTCCTTAAAGAAAATTATCAGCAGAACAAAAGATTTGCATTGGCAATTCTCACGATTTTGTTATTTTGAAACATTTGTTATCCCTTTCAAAGTTTATATTCCTGGAGTCAGACTTTTTCCTGAGAACCTCATCCGACAATTAAAAAAAACAAAACAACAACAACAACAACAACAACAAAACATTTTACACGTTGAAAATAGTTTTCCTTCTTTATAATTTTTTTTTAATTCAGTCTCGTGAATCCTGAATGCTTGCATTTGGCAATGAAGGAAGACTAAGAATTCCATAAAAGGTTGTTTGAAAAACAGAAGACTAAGAAGCTAGTTAATGATTAGCATACAATTTAATAACAAAAATTTATTCCAGACAAAACTAGCTAAATGTTATAGGATAGAATATAAAATAACATCATAAAATACTATATGAAATATATTTTATATAAATATTATAAAATGTTATATAAAATAATAAAGGAAAACTTTGAAACTACAATCTTAAAGAGGTGCAGGGAAGCAATTCACTAATTTTAAAATTAACCTGTGGGATTCACTGTTGCAGTACATTTTGTCCTAAATAAATATGTATGTAATTATTATATGTAAAATTATAAACAGACGTAAAATCATAACTTTATTAAGAATACTTTCTGGTATCACACTAACCAATGTAAAACTAAGAGTGCTAAATGCATTAAATGCTAAGCATTTATCCTAACTAACTTCAAGTGCCCAGCTGTGTTACTCCCACCCTTCTTCAATAGCAAAAAGAAAAAAAAAAACTTTCCACCCTAATTTACCCTATGAATTATTCTATATTCTTAGTCATTTTAACTGAGAACCCAAAGGCTTCATCCACATCAATAGTTTGGTTCAGTTCCTGAAATTTTTCTCCCAATTTTCTCCCCGTTCCTGTGCTTTAGTTCGCACTGGGATAGACGACCTGGATGAAACAAAACTAGAAGATGCACCCTGGGAGTGCACTTTACAGAGTATTACACTTGCAACAAGACATTCAGTCCATGGGACCGTCCCGGAGCTAGTCCAAATTAAAACACACAGGAAATACGTACGAGGATCTTGGTCCTCAGCACCAACTGCTGTGCTCTGCAGATCCGCTCATGTTGGTCTCTGCCACTCGTTAATGTGGACGTAGCTAGAGCTGGCAGTAATGAATCCAAGCCTCCAGGCTCAGGGTATGAAAGAGTCCACAAAGTAGGGACCAAACATTGTGACAATATCATCTGAAAGTGAAGCAGATTTATTTCAGTAATGTTTTAGAAGATCTTTCAGTCTGTTTGCACACAGAACAGTGCAAGCACCAAAATACTCAGTTAATTATCAGAGCTCATGTAGGACTGCAGAAATAATTTGGAACAAATTTACTAGAGTTGTACAGTTTTCAAAAGATTAATTTTTCTTTTTTATTTATTTTTCTTGGAAATATTACACGGAAACTGTAAAACTATGTACAGATAGTCTAAGTAGCAAGTAGAAATTTGTTTAACCTTCTAAAACAGACATTATTTATGCAGAGCATAGCTACAATTACTGTAAAAAAATAAAATATTGTCAACATTTGAAATAAAAATGCCTCATATTACTGGCAAGACTGATTGCTATTTCTCATTAATTGCCTATTTTTAAAATGGCCCAATCCACAGAAGTAGGTTACTAGAAATCATGCATAATGCTAATAAACAATTGAGATTGCATGCATTCACGTTTCATCTGAAAAAGTCCTTGCTTAGTGTTGCTTTTCAAAAAGAAGCAGCAGTGCTGAACATCTTACTATTTCACCTCTAAAGTTACTGGACCGTGTCACAGTAAGAGCAATCAATATTGGTTAATAGTCCAGATCTGTGTTATTAGTATTCTTTACAACCTTGACATACTTCATTTTATGTACAGATTGCCTATGAAAACTTGGGCTTATATCTTGTCTAGACAATGCCTTACATGGCCATTCAAATTAATAATGTGCCAGAATTATCCTATGCTTAATGCAGCTGTGCTCTGTATTGACTCTGAAAATTAAATTTACTTCATGGTGCCTATTGACAGCTGGGTCTCAAGCATATTTAATGGATTTGAATGGAATTTGGGCTGTGCCTTATGCCTCCAAGCAAAATGTTGATAGCTAATAATTTTCATTAAAAGTTAAAGTGTTTATCTATAAACGTTGCAT
>WKFP01013669.1:31065-42245 GCA_011057875.1 Pterocles orientalis
GGGGTGCTGTCGGCGCGGGGTGCTGTCGGCGCGGGGTGCTGTCGGCGCGGGGTGCTGTCGGTGCGGGATGCTGTCGGTGCGGGATGCTGTCGGTGCGGGATGCTGTGAGGAGAGGGGCCTGGGCTCGGCAGCTGGCATTGTACCGAGTGCCCACGCAGAAGATGTCTGTGGAAGTGTGGAGCTGGTGTGAGGATCCTGCCCTTCTGCGGTTTGCAGCCCCAATGCCTGCAAAGGCTGCAGGACGAGAGTGGATCCATTAGGCAGAAATCTTTAATTCTTTGAGTTCAGGTTCGTTGAAAGGGTGGTTGGTTTTTTTCCTGGTGCAGTCAATGTAAGCCTGGCAAAATCTGCCCCTATTTTCTGTACAAAAGCTGAGCACCCTTTTAAGCAAAATAACGAACTGAGAGAGCTTTTATACTGGTTAAATGGGGCAGCTGCTGTTGGAGTGGTGTTCCAGCAACACCCTTTATTCCTTCTTAGAAAGGAGCTCCTGTGTTTCGCAAAGCTCTCCTCTTGTCTGTGCTCATCTGCACCTGATGTGTCTAATGAAAATGCATCAGGTTCCAGATCTGCGTACGTTATTTTATAATTGCACGCGTTCAAATGTAACCCGCTAAAAGCGCTTGTGTTCAGACGATGTCGTGGGGATATGGTGACGGACACCTTGGATTTTCTCGGAGGAGAAGGTGCGTTTCGTTACAGCGTGGGGTGGGAGCGAGGAGGAGGAGGTGTTTCTGCTGCGGGCAGGACGGCTGCTGGGATTCCCCACCTCTGCCAGCAGCGACAAGCTTGTGCTATTTTTATGCTGTTTTTTTTCTGTGTGCTTTTACCTGAGATGCACTTCAGTCTCCTTGAGCGAGCAGAGACTCTTGATAAAGGGGCTGGATTTTCATCGTTACGAATTGTCGTGCTCCGGTCTCCCAGGCAGCTGCGGGAGAGGGAAGATGTGTGTGTGTGTGTTAGCAAACTCTTCTGCATATTGCTGAAAACTCCTCCTCCTGTTCCTTTTGCAGTGTCTTATCCTGCTGAATGGCCAGCAACATTTCTTACACAAAACTGTGATGAAAACATTTGATTTCTGCACAATGATTTTTTGCTGAGGGACGATGGATCCTTTCCAGCTATTTTAACTTCATTGTCTTGCATCTTCCATGGTGTTCCGGGGGTTTGTTGTTTTGCTTTTTTCCTTTAACTCCTGTCTTTGTGCTGGTACCTGTCTGGCTAGTTTCTTTAGGCTGCACACCCAAGTCTTTGTTCAAAAGGCCGCTTGTGTGCAGAAGGCTGTGTTCCTCCTCGGGCACAGCGCTGGGTAGGTCCCTTGCAGGCGTTAGCAGCGCCGCTGGGCTGTAGCTGCCTTTGGCTCCGTTGTTGCTCACAGGCAGCAAAGCTCCGAGAGTGGGCTGCGTTGTTTTTCCATTTCATCATCTGTGGGATTGCTAATTAAATTCCAGTTGCTGGAGCTTTATCAATGATGATGGTGTGAAAGCCAGGAAAAACGCAGCTGGATTTTTACAACTTGAGGCTGAACGTGCGGAACTGGCGGCTGGAAGGAAACCGTTATTTCAGTTGTTACCGAGCGATTCAAACCTGGAATTACGAAGCAGCGCTTGGAGTGCAAGAACGTCATCTTCACGTTTGCTCTTCAGTTCGTAACCAAAAGCCATTCCTGCAACCTAATTGTCAGGCTGTCCTTAAGAGCTTTGTAATCCAATTAACACCCAGAGCAGTAGTAAAGCATTTGAGTAAATGAAAGTAATTTGTCTTTAAGTGACTCGCAACACCGTATCTGCGACAAAGGCTGTGGGACTGCCTGGTGCGCTCTTTCCACTCTTGTACTGATTGCTTGGCTTTGGAAGAGAATCACTAATCTAACAAAAATGCATTGCTCTTGGTGAAGGCACATTGAACAAACTAAATTGCCGAGCGGTTTTCTCGGTTGGCATGGTGGGCCATGGTCTGTCCCCGATGCCTGTTGGTGTGTCGTCTCCAGGACTTTGACTGTGGGCTTACACCGGGTGACAAAGCCAAGGTGAACTGCAAACCTCCTCTGGGCGTCAGCTCGTTACTCCGGAGCTGGTGCTTCTCGCTGCTCTACGGAGCCAGCGGGCGAAAGCATGACTGCTTGGGCACCCGTGGCCATGGCTCTGCTGCCACCGCCTCTCCCTGCGGGTTCCGCAATGTCCCTTTCTTCTCTCCTGATTGTTCAGAAAACTTCCCCAGTTAGGCAGGCGACATGACGACCACTGAGCCCAGTGTCCTGCCTCTGGACGGGGCTGGTGGGGGATGCGCTGGGAGAAGTGCACGCAGTGGAGCAGGTACTGACCAGTTCTGCTGCCCAGCGCCTCATCATTTTCCCTTTCCCCTGCTCTGTCTTATCACTATTTAAAATAACTGTTTCTGCGTGAAGGTTCTTCATGGCTCAGTTCCACCAGCAGATGCTGGTTCTGAAGCTGATGAGTCCACGAGGGCTGCGGAGCCCGAGCACAGCTCCCTCTCCGGGAGCAGGCACAGCTTTGCCTTTCGTTGTGCGGGAAGAGGCTGCTGCTGGGAACACCCACGGGCCGTGCCGGGGGATCCTCGGCTGCCGTCCTGGAGACGCTGTGGACAGCTTCTCGTTATGTTGCTGAACAGCCTGCGCGGTGGTTTTGAGTAGCCGACTCAACATCTGAGCTTTCTTTTTCTCCTCTTTTTGCAGCTCTCCATGAATTCCCCAATGACATCTTCACGAACGAGGACCGGAGACACGGAGCTGTGGTCCTGCACGTCCTCTGCGTAAGTGTTGTGGCTTTGTGTTCTTCTCCTGTCCATGAGTTTTGACTTTGAGTTCCCTCTCCCATCGATGGGTGCTGTGGTTTGGCGTTCCCTGTCCCATCGATGGGTGCTGTGGTTTGGTGTTCCCTGTCCCATCGATGGGTGCTGTGGTTTGGCGTTCCCTCTCCCATCGATGGGTGCTGTGGTTTGGTGTTCCCTCTCCCATCGATGGGTGCTGTGGTTTGGCGTTCCCTCTCCCATCGATGGGTGCTGTGGTTCGGTGTTCCCTCTCCCATCGATGGGTGCTGTGGTTTGGCGTTCCCTCTCCCATCGATGAGTGTTGTGACTTTGCGTTCCCTCTCCCATCGATGGGTGCTGTGGTTTGGCGTTCCCTGTCCCATCGATGGGTGCTGTGGTTTGGTGTTCCCTGTCCCATCGATGGGTGCTGTGGTTTGGTGTTCCCTGTCCCGTTGGTGCGGACGGGGCTGGGTGCTCACCCCAGGCTGGCGCCTGCTCCTGCCCCAGGGCTTCTACTCCCTGCGGGGGCTGGTGAGTGCTGTCGTGTGAATAAACTCCTGCGAGTCACTCTCCTCCGGCCAGACGGGCTTTGCTGTGGTCCCCAGCCTCTGCCCCCAGCCCCGGGATGCTGCGGGGCTGGCAGGGCGAGGGAGGACGTTCGTGTAATTACCTTCAAAAATAGGTGAGGTGTTCTCCCCAGAAACCTCCCCCAGAAGTCCTTGTGGCACCCCTTATGGTATAGCTGTGGAGAGAGATGTTAGAGAGGGTTTTCTGTTTAAAAATATTATCAACTGGATTAATTAAAAAAAAAAGTTTGGGTCTCCAGAATTCCCCCGAGTAGTTCAGTTGCTAAAGTGAGTTTTTCTTTCGGAATATATTAAAGAGAAGATTGAAACTTCTTGTTTGTGAGCAGCAGGGTGTCCTGGATCCTCTGGGGAATGCTGGAGGATGTCGGGCAGGCAGGGGAGTTGTCTGGAAGTTCAGGAATGTGCCGAGAAGACCCGAACAGATGCTGTTGTAAAGACTTCACTGACATCAGGAGTCTGTGCAGTTTTGGACTTGCAGTTTTGTGATCTCTGCCCCAAACAGGTGTGTGTAAGTGGTGTGCATGGGTAAGGCCAAAAGGTCCTCGAGGTGGATTTGTTGAAATAGCCCGGCTCCGTCTGCCCACCGGCCGCTTGGCGTCAGAGGACCTTGTGCTCAGCAGCTGCAGCACAGAGGGAAGCGCTGTCCCTCCAAACCCATCCCGTGGCTTTTGTTAGGTGGATGAAGACAATTCTTTTTTAATGTCATCTTAAGAACTGCCAAGCCGGTAGTTCTGGGGGGGAAGAGGAATTCTTAAGTAACACCTGCTTCTGATGGATGTTTAAACGCATTTCATAATTTTCAGTCGGCTGAAATGAGCAGTCACTGTTAGCTGTGTGCAATGATTCATGATTTCTTTTCCAGTATAAATTAGATTGCATTGCGTGGTGTAATGCGAGTGCTGTGTTACCATTTTTTTCGGCTAAATGGCTGCAGTAATCTGTTGAGTAATATCACTGTTGACTTTGTCTGGCAAGCTCGAGGCTCCCAAGTTTCCATGGGAACACTGAGCTTGGAGATGTTTGCAAAGCGAGCACCGGACCTGGGCTGGATTTTTTAGCACCCACAAGAATATTCCCAAAGAATTCAGACAGCCGCCTCCCAAAGCGGTGTCCTGCCGCAGCGGGTGGCCCGGAGCCTCTGCAGCGGGTGGGGGGACCTTCAGCGGGCGCTGCCCGTGCGTCCCCGGCAGCCGCTGCTCTGCTCTCTCCCGGCTCCGGGACGCTCGGTGTCGTGGCTCCGGGGTCCGTGTCCCGGCCGCAGGCAGCGTGTCGCGGGGCCCCGTCTGCGGGTTGCACCGTCCCGGCCGGAGCGGGTTTGCTCCCGGGCGCTGGTGGTCTGTTTTCCCGGCGGTCCGTGCTCTGGCTCCGTGTTTGGGCAGGAAAGGTCGCTGCTGGTCGGCTGATAGTGCCGGGAGCTCCGTTAGCTGCTCTTCGTCTGTACAGAAAGCGTGAAAACGCCGTAACGTAGTCTGGAAAAATGCTGGTGGGCTCTTGTAGCTACACGGTGGGTAGCACAGAAGAGTGTCGTGAGAGCTGTGTAAGGGATTAACTGTCTGCACTGAGATCCGTCGCTTTACTGCAAAACAACGAGCAGAGTCCCGTGCAGCCTCTCCAGGCAGAGGACGATTGTTACAGCGGCACGTTGCTGCCTCGTAACCTCACATTTCTCAGATTTTAACACAAAAAAAATATTTAAATAAAAAATCTCTTGAGTTACAGAGTTAGTTTATAATGAGACCATTAGAAGCAGGAGTTGCCAGTTATCCGTGTGATCCGTACCCTGGATGTGTTTCTCCAGGCTGTTTGAAAGGGATGAGACCGGGACTGTGTTCATTGTTCGTAACAATGAAACCGCACGGCTGACTACATTAGCTGTGACTTGGGCTATTTTCCAGTCTAGTTTAAATTAGATTTGGGCTTCGTAATTGCTCTCAAGATAGTTTGTTTTTCCACAGGCTTTTTTGTTGGTTCTGAATACTTTGAACATAATTTTGACATGTACCAAAGCGGGGGTTTGGGGACAGAAATTTGACGATGAAGTGTCTGCTTCAGAACAAAAAGGAAAATCCCCTTTCAGTGAGAACTGCGTGTGAGCATCAGTGCCTTCCCACCCCCAGCTGCCCGCTCCGGGCGTCCCAAGGGCAGCTCCCGCCGTGTCCCCAGCCTGTGCCCGTGATGGGGGACGCGGTGCCGTCTCCTGGAGCACAGGGACCGCTTCTGCCTGGTGTCAGAGGAAAAACAGAGAGAACAGACAGCTGTCGGCATCAGCCCCCCACCCTTCAGCCCGGGTTGGGACGGGGTGTCGTTGTGCCGGGGGGGACGCTCTGGTTCTGGTTCTTACTCCCGGCAGCAGGTGCCAGGCGGGATCGGAGCTCGCGCAGAAATGCACCTTGTGGGGAAAAAGGACACAGGCACCTTGGCTCCAGTTTTTTGCAGATTTGAGGAAGCCGGGCTGTAAAAGGGGAACGGCAGAGCGGTGACCAGCAGGTCGTTGCCGTGCTTCTGCTGTTCACTGGCCGCTTCACGCTGTTCTGTTCCTTTCCGTCAAAACTCTCCCGCTTCGCCCGTGTTTCTGGGGACATCCAGGCAGGGCTGGTTTAACCGGAGCCAGAGAACAGGGGCAGGGGCTGTAGCGGGGTCGGGGGGGATGCGGGGGATGTCCTCTCGGAGCAGTCCCGCGGCATCTTCTCCCTGTTTAACAGGAGTGGAAACACAGAGACCCCCGCGGGTCCCGCCGTGGGGCTGCGCAGAGCTGCCGGGCATCACCTGATGCTCCAGGAGGATGAAAGTAAATCCCTGAACACTTAAAAAAACAACAAACCAAACCAAACCAAACCCAAAGAGCTGAGCTGAAAGTGCTTCATTTTGAAGGAAAAGCGGGACACTAAAACACATTGCAGGTTTGGAACCACAGTGTTTAATTTCCCCCTCGATACTTCTTCAGAGCTCCTCAGCTGATGGCTTCGCTGCTGTTGATCCTTGTCGTGTCCTCCCTGAGAAGAGGGACGCTGCTGGGGACGGTGACACCCCGCAGAGCCGCTGGTTTGGGGCGTTCGGCTCGGAGGGAGCCAGGGGCCGGGTTTGGAGGGTCCGGTGCTGTTCGCTGCTCAAGGATCGAGTGTGCAGCCCATGATCCGGGAGCTCCCCAGCACCCGAGAGCTCCGTTCTGCAATGCCAGTGCAAAGGGTCCGTGCGCGGCGGCCGAGGGCAGCCCCCTGGACCCCGCCAGGTGCTGCACCGATCGGGTGCAGGGCTGGGGTCTGTCCTCGGCAGTCCCCCCAGCTCCTTGTTTGCCATCGTTCTGTGTAGCCATGGGAACGGGGAGCTCCAGCCGGGCACCAGCCTCCCTTGTGCGAGCCGCTGGGAAAATGTAGGTCGCTCGGGATGCGTCCTGTCTTTATCTATTTCTGCACCGAGTCAAGACCAGCCGCGTCTCGTGTCTGCAGTGCTGAGCTGTCTCGTCCGGGGATGATTTTCCGGTGCCCTGGACATGCTCACTGTAGCACGGCATGGTACCCCGACACGGTACCCCCCTGGTAAACCTGGCACGGTACCCCCGTGGTACCCAGCCTCTGCGCGGGGTCCTTGGTTGGTGTTTGTTTGTTTTTTTCAGTTTCTCCTTGATCTGGAGGTCTAGGTTGGTGTTTGTTTGGTTTTTTCAGTTTCTCCTATTGTGGAAGGTGTTGTGCTTGGTTACAGTGGTTCCGGTGACAGCCCGTGGCCGTGCCCACGTGCCCGGGGCAGGGGTCCGCGGGGCGAGCAGCCAGGGACCGTCACCCCCTCCTCTCCTGGCTCTCTTGGGAGGAGGCAGGGCTGCGGGATTGCTGGCTCCTGCGGCATTCAGGCGTTCTCACGAAAGCTTCTTGCTTTAGCTCAGTAAAGCAAGTTTTAATCCGAGTGTGAAAACTGTCACGGGAAAGTAAAAGACAAACACGAGAAATTATCGTTTCTGCCCTGTGCAACAGAACACGTGTTTCGAGTACGATATTTAATCTCCTTTCATACAGAGGTTGCAATTACTTCTCTGATGGTTGGTTGTTAGAATCATCATTTTAAAACCGCTCCTAATGCAGTCCTTGATCCGGCGTATGTAATCCTTTTATGCAGGGCCGTTACATTTTCGTAGTTTTTTAATATCCTCCTGGGGAGGAAGAGTGTCTTTTAAGTAGGTTGCCTGTTGAAAGACCTCCGTGTCTCCCCTTGGAGCCGAACATGACCGAGGGAGGTTGGGGCTGAGATTCGCCTTTTGCGTTCCGCCCGTCGCGTTGTCCCGTTGCCGTCACGGGTGCTCCAGCTCTGCCCCGGCTCGCCCGCGTCCCCCACCGCTGCCATTGTCCCCGACGGCGGTTTTCAGGTGGAACCGGCTGCCAGGACAGGTTCGCGTGTGCGGAGGGAAGAAGCCACGGGCTCTGTTGGGTTCCCAGGTTAACTTGGGAGGAAGCTGGTGCCGCCCGGTCAGCTGCGGGGCGCTAAAGCCGGGCTCATGGCACTCCCCACGTTTCTGTACGGAGCAGACTGGCTCGCCCAGCGCTGGCTGGCTGCCTTCTTTCCCATGAAGTAGCCCGGGCTGGTGTCTGGGCTCCGTCTTTACGAGTCTGACTTGTCATAAAATTAAATTTTGGGGTTGTGTTCCTGCTGGCCCAAGCTCTAAACCTTATTTTGTTTTGTTTAAAAACAAACAAACCAACAATCCCCCACAAAAAAACCCCACCCAGGTTTCGAGGAAGCGACGGTTCTTGTCCTCGCGTGCTCCGTTACCCGGGTGGTCGCCGTGTTCTGGTTTGTGAACCACGCCGTGTCCTCGCCAGACATTCCTCAGGCTCTGGTTCCTTATCCCGATGGCGCTCCAGCCGGTGAAATAAATCCCGGGGGGACTCCAGCCAAAACCAGAACTGTGACAGCAGCGAGGTCGTTAGAAATAAACGTGCAAGGCAGTGTGAAATAATCCTCTGTACAAATACACAAATGAGTGACACACAGTGACACTGCCCCCGACCCGATGGCCAAGGCTCAGCCTGTTCCCGGCCAACGACCCCGGAGCAGGGAGAGTCCCGAACCCGCCCTCACGGAACGGAGAGAACAGTCCGAGCGTCCCCGACCCAGAGCTGACCAGGGTGGGGGGGAGGAAGGCCTTGGGAGAGCGACCACCTGGAGCGAGATGACCCGGAGCAAAGGAGATCCGGAACCAAAAGGGCCGATCTTCCGGAGGGTCCTCACCTATATCCTGGGCGTGACGGGTATATTATGGGATAGAGTATTGGCCACTCTGGTCTCAATCCCGAACCCGAGATCAAACCCTGGGCTGGTCCCTGGGGCTGTGCTCCCTCCCAGCCCGCGCGCGGTCTGTTCAATAATGCAGAAATAAAGATTAAATGCTTCTTGCGTGAAATTGAAGAACTGGTTCGCTGGGTGTCCTTTCAAGTCTTCTGTTCCCCTTGGGTTCCAGTCGTTTGGAAGTCGTTCCTACGTGGAGTTTAGCGAGAATTATCGCTGCGATCCCGGGGGACATGGCAGGCGCTCCTTTCCCCTTTTTCAGAACGCTGGCATTTCAAAACCCTCCTCTAGGGCTTGGGTTTTCACAGAGTGCAATCATAAAAAGCCTTGCACTGTGAAACATGGGAGAAAAAAAGGAAGGCAAAAATATTTAAGTGTGGCGTAGCAATATCCAGAGAATTTAAAAAAAAAAGTAGTCTTTATGATGATGATAAAACATTGTCAGCTTTTGATAGCTTGTAAGAACTTCTGGATAAATACTTCACGATCTTTCCGTTAAATCCCAGAGAGCTCCATGAATTATTCTTGCAGGAGCATCTCGTGTTTCAATAAAGTGTGTGTCAGAACAAACGCACGATGAGTTGGGGCGCTGCGGGCGGTTCTGCGTGACAGTCTCCACACTCAACGTCTTCTCTTCTCTTTTCCAGGCCGTGTATATGTTCTATGCTTTGGCAATCGTCTGCGATGATTTCTTTGTCCCTTCGCTGGAAAAGATTTGTGAAGTAAGTACGAGACGGTGTTGCTTAAGCTCGTGTGCCGCTTTAGCAGCAGCTTTCCTTGGGAGCCCCAGAAGGTGATGACAGCGTCTTTCCTCCCGTCCCGGAGCATTCCCCGCGCCGCTGCTGGAGTTGCTCAGCGCTGCGAGTGCGCTGGCCCCGCTCCGTGCTCGCGGGAGGCGGGATGGGAGGCTGCCGGTGGGTGAACCTGGCTGCCGCTCTGGCAGCTCGCAGTCGCTTCTCAGATACCGGTTCCTGCACGTGCATTGTACCGCTGCTTTAAAGGGGAGGCAGTTTATAACAGAGTGAAAAACGCGTTCCTTGGAGCAGTGACCCCTAAACTCAGCCCCGTGCCCCGGGCTCCGCCGGCTGCAGCCTGGGTCTCCGGCTCGTGAGCCCAGCAGAGCTCGGTGGCTTGTCCTGCGCTCTGCCGCTCGCTGCCGCGGAGCTGAGGAGCCCTGCGCCTGAGGTGGGATCCCGCCGTCGGAGGCTGCGAGGGGGCTGGGACCTTGTTTGCTGCTCGTGCAGGGACCAGCACTTCGGTTCTGTTGCGGCTGTGGACGCGTCGCTCGGTTCTCCTGGGAGCAGGAAGATGATAGCCTGTTGTTTCCTGACCTTTGCATGGGAGTATTGATCCACGGGGTGTTTCTGAGTTTCGTATACATTAACGTGAAAACCTCCCAAGCATCAGGCTGGGAAAGAAAAAGAGAGTTTAGATGTGTGGGTGTCTATAAAAACCAAAGAGCCGCCCCGGGGATGGAGGGATGCCAGGCTCTCAGCCAGCTGCCCAAGAGCGGGGTCCTGCCCCTGCGTGCCGTCCTGGCCCCGTGGGACCGGGGGCTGTGCCTGCCTCCTGCTCCTGCTGTCCATGCCTCTTCGGTTAGAAATGAAGTCTTGTTTTAGGCTCAGGATGTGGCAGATGTGCAGCGCGCTCACTTCCCAGAGCCTTTCGGTGGTGCTGGTGCGGTGCCCAGCGCAGGAGCTCACAGGCGGATGGTGCTGCAGGTGCTCCGGCTGTGCACGGTGCCATAGCTGCTGCTGCCTCGCCTCTGCGTGCCTGTGCAGATGTCTCTGCAGAAACGCTGGCCCCTGCCCCTGGCTGATATAAACTAAAGCCTCTGGCCGTTTACCCTGGTGGAAATCACGGATCTTGCACCTAGCCTTCAGAGCCGTGAGCCCCACGCCTGGCGCCGTGTCGGTGCGGGTGTAAAGCAGCAGGACAGCTAGGTCAGCTGTAAAAAAGCTCTTGAACGCTTCCAGCAATTGCCAGGGACTCTGTCCCTCTTCTGCTAAGGCTGGCATGCTGGAGTTCTGGGAGACAAGGAGTGCGTTTTATCCTGGATCAGCTCGGACAGCTGTGGGCTGAGACAGACCACGTGCCCCAGGTGACTGCGAGCCCCCTCCGCTGTCACTCTCGGTGATGAAGGCTTTGCACGTAGGAAATGCAGTTTGGTCCTGCCAGTGAGATGTCTCTGTCAGCTGGAGGGGGTGCTGCCCGCCCCCGGCAGTGCCGCTCGTCGGGGCCCTGGGAGGAGGCGTGGGAGGCGGCAGGAGAAGTCCTTTGCACTGGCAGCTCTGGTGGGAATTGTCTTTAAACCAACCTGGCGTTTGTAGTGCAGCGCCCTGCCGTACGAGCCTTCTTTGCATCGTCACAGCCCCCAGCAAACCCCCCTGTTCTGGGGCGTGAGCGTTCAGGTAGCTGAAGGGTGGCCGCACGAGACAGGAGCTTCTGTCCTGCCCCGGGGCTGAGTCTGGGGACAGCCCGTGCGGGGCTCCGGGGCGGGAGCTTGGGGTGGGAGCGGGGATGGGGATGCTGGGGATGTGGACGTGCTGT
>WKFP01013669.1:44141-72144 GCA_011057875.1 Pterocles orientalis
CGTGACAGTCTCCACACTCAACGTCTTCTCTTCTCTTTTCCAGGCCGTGTATATGTTCTATGCTTTGGCAATCGTCTGCGATGATTTCTTTGTCCCTTCGCTGGAAAAGATTTGTGAAGTAAGTACAAGACGGTGTTACTTAAGCTCGTGTGCCGCTTTAGCAGCAGCTTTCCTTGGGAGCCCCAGAAGGTGACGACAGCGTCTTTCCTCCCATCCCGGAGCGTTCCCCGTGCCGCTGCTGGAGTTGCTCCGCGCTGCGTGTGCGCTGGCCCCGCTCCGTGCTCGCGGGAGGCGGGGTGGGAGGCTGCCGGTGGGTGAACCTGGCTGGCGCTCTGGCAGCTCGCAGTCGCTTCTCAGATACCGGTTCCTGCACGTGCATTGTACCGCTGCTTTAAAGGGGGGGCAGTTCATAACAGAGTGAAAAACGCGTTCCTTGGAGCAGCGACCCCTAAACTCAGCCCCGTGCCCCGGGCTCCGCCGGCTGCAGCCTGGGTCTCCGGCTCGTGAGCCCAGGAGAGCTCGGTGGCTTGTCCCGCGCTCTGCCGCTCGCTGCCGGGGAGCTGAGGAGCCCTGCGCCTGAGGTGGGATCCCGCCGTCGGAGGCTGCGAGGGGGCTGGGACCTTGTTTGCTGCTCGTGCAGGGACCAGCACTTCGGTTCTGTTGCGGCTGTGGACGCGTCGCTCGGTTCTCCTGGGAGCAGGAAGATGATAGCCTGTTGTTTCCTGACCTTTGCATGGGAGTATTGATCCACGGGGTGTTTCTGAGTTTCGTATACATTAACGTGAAAACCTCCCAAGCATCAGGCTGGGAAAGAAAAAGAGAGTTTAGATGTGTGGGTGTCTATAAAAACCAAAACCAAAGAGCCGCCCTGGGGATGGAGGGATGCCAGGCTCTCAGCCAGCTGCCCAAGAGTGGGGTCCTGCCCCTGCGTGCCATCCTGGCCCCGTGGGACCGGGGGCTGTGCCTGCCTCCTGCTCCCGCTGTCCATGCCTCTTTGGTTAGAAATGAAGTCTTGTTTTAGGCTCAGGATGTGGCAGATGTGCAGCGCACTCACTTCCCAGAGCCTTTCGGTGGTGCTGGTGCGGTGCCCAGCGCAGGAGCTCACAGGCGGATGGTGCTGCAGGTGCTCCGGCCGTGCACGCTGCCGTAGCTGCTGCCTCGCCTCTGCGTGCCTGTGCAGATGTCTCTGCAGAAACGCTGGCCCCTGCCCCTGGCTGATATAAACTAAAGCCTCTGGCCGTTTACCCCGGTGGAAATCACGGATCTTGCACCTAGCCTTCTGAGCCGTGAGCCCCACGCCTGGCGCCGTGTCGGTGCGGGTGTAAAGCAGCAGGACAGCTAGGTCAGCTGTAAAAAAGCTCTTGAACGCTTCCAGCAATTGCCAGGGGCTCTGTCCCTCTTCTGCTAAGGCTGGCATGCTGGAATTCCAGAAGACAAGGAGTGCGTTTTATCCTGGATCAGCTCGGACAGCTGTGGGGCGAGCACAGACCACGTGCCCCAGGTGACTGCGAGCCCCCTCCGCTGTCACTCTCGGTGATGAAGGCTTTGCACGTAGGAAATGCAGTTTGGTCCTGCCAGTGAGATGTCTCTGTCAGCTGGAGGGGGTGCTGCCCGCCCCCGGCAGTGCCGCTCGTCGGGGCCCTGGGAGGAGGCGTGGGAGGCGGCAGGAGAAGTCCTTTGCACTGGCAGCTCTGGTGGGAATTGTCTTTAAACCAACCTGGCGTTTGTAGTGCAGCGCCCTGCCATACGAGCCTTCTTTGCATCGTCACAGCCCCCAGCAAACCCCCCTGTTCTGGGGCGTGAGCGTTCAGGTAGCTGAAGGGTGGCCGCACGAGACAGGAGCTTCTGTCCTGCCCCGGGGCTGAGTCTGGGGACAGCCCGTGCGGGGCTCCGGGGCGGGAGCTTGGGGTGGGAGCGGGGATGGGGATGCTGGGGATGTGGACGTGCTGTGTTACTGACCTCCCCAGTCTCCTGCTGGGAATCGCGGGTCTAGGAGGGCAGCTCATGGCCAACGGACCGGGCTAACGGTTGGTGACGTTACTGGTGGTTAGCTTGGTTATCGTAAGGAGGCTGGAGAGGTCCCGCTCCCCTTTCCTGTTAGCTTTTCTGCAGGGTCTGTGCCTCTCCACCTGCCCCAGAGGTTGGTTATAGAGGTGCAAGGGTCAGAATTATGGTGCCACTTGTTCTTCTGATAAATTCCCAGATGCGTTTGGGTCTGTGTACACATCTGATGTCAAAAATGCGACTTTAGGATTATTGACAAGCCCTGGGTCCTAGAAGGTTACTTTCACTTGACCAGATCTTTGCTTTTGGTTATTTGTTTAGGTAACAACTCCTCGTGTGCTTTAATGGTTCTGAACCGTTGTGTCACCCAACATCGCCAATACAATAAGATGATCATAACAAGTTTTACTCAGTTGTGTGTGAGGGGGAAAGCTTGGCGATAGAACACTAGATCTAGCATACTTGTGTTAAGAAGTTACTGTCCAGAGGAAGGATGCTGTGTCATTAGAGATTACCAAAATGGGTTGTACAAATGGGTCAGAATTCCTGTTCCTATTGCTCGTAACTGATTCTCTCCCCAGGAAGGTTTTTCTCACCCCACAGGTGCCCTTCGGGGGCATTCAATTCCCTTTGTTTGTGCATTTTGTGTATAATTAAGTAGTTAAGTAATTGCATGATACATTCCTGTTCCCTGATCCAACCGCTCCTGATTTTATCAGTCCAGCACGGCTTGTCTTCGGAACATCCAGCTCTTGGTGGTTTGTCCGTGATGTTAGCACTCAAGAATGTGTGGGAGAAGGCTGGGGTCACTTCTCAAAGGCCTCTGCAGCCGTTGGTGGTGTCCACTCGTGCCTGTTTCTCTCGGAAAGGGCAGGTTTGATCTCTGCCCAGGGTGGCAGATGCTACCGCCATTGCGTGGCAACCACGCGCTCCCCATGCGAAGACCCTCTGAGCTGACTCGGGAGGGGGGAGACCGCCTGAGTCCTCCTCATCCCCTGATGAGATGAGACCTGTGGTGTTTCAAGGGTGTTTTCCTGTTTGTTAACTCGGAAAAAATAATCAAGAGAGTGAGGGATGGAGCGGAGACAGAGCCCCGTGCAGGAGTCACGCGCGGAGGTTGTGCTGGGTACGGCAGCGGTGCCCTTGGTGCGCCAACAGCCGTCGGTGGTAACGACCTGCTGCCAGCCTAAGGTCTGACCACCGCCTACTGTCGGATCCAGCACAAAAGAACTCAGACCTCCTGCCTGAAGGCTTTTTTGGCCCTGGAGGTGAACCAGTAGTGATTCTGTTGCTCACGGTTTAGATGCACCAGCTGTAAAACAAATGCCCTTTTTCTGGCTTAGCCTCCTCTACTTTGGAAATCAGTCGCTGAGTTAAACCAAGGAGGCATTTGCGCTCCCAAATGTGTGTGTTGAGAGGAGGATGTGTTCCAGAACACTTGCTATGGCAGACGTTTCCCTTCTGCCTTAGTTCAGATGAACTCACAGTAAAGCTCTGATTTTCGTCTGTTGTCTGAAGCAGCTTGTCCTCGCCTTTGCCCCGCTCCTCTGTCGCTGGTGTTGCAGCGTTTACACAGTGCAGCCAGCGTCCCGTGTCAATTGCAAACATTTGTCTGCGAATACCAGAGCATGCGTCCCCCCGCATAGCGTGCTGTATTTTCTGCTCCATTGTGTTAACTCAATCATCGTGCGCATTGCAATAAATTATCTGGGGACTGTCCTTGAGGGAACCTACTGTGGCTTTAAATTGAACCAGCCCCACGGAAAGTCACAGCTGGTTTCCTTGGCCGATGGTCTTTCCTTCCAAGAGACACCATGGAGCTGCAGACCTGACTGTTGTAGGTGACTGTCTCTGTATTTCCACAGAGAATCCTGCAGAAGAAGCTGGGCTTTGGGGGTCTGCTTCTTGTCCTGTGAAGTTCTTCTACAAGAGTTTTAATCCTATTTGAAATAATTTTCCATAAAGCTGTGTTCAGTCAGGTTCCACCAGCTCTTACAGCAGTGCAGCGATGCTGTGGTCTCCTGCTTTAAAAGCATCCCCAGTGAGGGCACATCTCTTTTTTTTTCCTTGTTCCTCGTAACATACGTACTAATTTTTTTGTTACGTGTGTGCGGTCGGTGCATAGAGTTACTCTCTCTACGAGCCTAGAATATCCTTTGTGGGATCTTCAGTCCAGACAAGGCTGGTGGGAGGGTTTCTGCAGTCTCGTCTCTGTGCAGATGTTCTTTGGTAGCGATGAGAAACCCTGACGAGAAACCCTGCGCCGAAGGCTTCCTCCGTCCCGCCGGGCTGGGTTCTGCTGGGGAGCGTCCCGCCGCCCTCGGCTGTCCTCGCTCGTGCCGCGGCAGCGCAGGGACAGGCCGGCTGTGTGCCGTGGCAGCGCCGCAGCGTGCGGCCGTGGGCAGGGGGTGGCTGCTCTCAGCTCCCCGTCGGACGGCGGAAGGTGCAGCGCGGTCTGTGGCAGCCTGGCTGTGCTTGCTGAGCAGCGGCTGGCGCAGATGGAGCCGTGGGAGTGCCGGCAACATAAGGGAAGTAATTAACCGAGTAAATCTTTGGAAACAGCGTATGCCGGTGAAGTTTGCGTAGAGCAGCGGGTCCGTTCCCTTCCAGAAACCCCCGTTTTGATGGCCCCTGGGCACTGCTCAGGGAGGGCTGTAGGTCGGTCTCATGGTGGTCCCAGCGGAAGGGGGTGAGGAGAGGTTGATGTCCAAGGCTGGAACGAGACCAGGGCAGGTGGCCAGGGGCGAACCAAGCCGGAGCTCCAGCCCTGCCCTTGACGGGCCAAAGCAGATGGGATATTGTGGGGTCAGGGAGGAGGCAAAGACCTGTCAGTGGTAAAACCGCCTGGCTGTTGTCCAGAGCACTGCTCCGTCTCTCCTCGGCAAAGGGAATCCCAGCCGCAGCCTGCCCGCTGTGCGAGGAGTGCTGACAACTTCAGGAGCCGATGCCTGGGATGACTCTTTCCCCTACAGTTAAACTTTATTCACATAAAACTTTATTAAGATAAAACTTTATACCTATCAGTGGTTTCCCACTCGTGGCGGGCTGTTTAACGTTGGTGGTTGAGTTCCTTCAGCCTCTCAGTGTTGTAACCATGACTCTGATGTGTTTTTCTGCAGCGCTTGCATCTTAGCGAAGATGTGGCTGGGGCAACGTTCATGGCAGCGGGAAGCTCTGCTCCTGAGCTGTTTACATCTGTCATAGGTAACTAACCTGCTGCTGCTTCCTGGAACCTCCGCGTCTCCCCGGCAGTCTGTCGGAGCTGCAGTGGGATTGCCCAGCCCTGTGACAGCTGCTATGTTACCTGGCCCTTCCCTCGTGGCACGCTTAGCACTAACTGTGGGGATCCCCTCCAGATGGAGCGGCTCTGACGTGCTGTTATCCCGCAGCGGGGCCACCCTGGGGGCGGTTTGATCCGACCCCACCGAGCCCGGGCTGGCTGCGGTTCATCTCCCCCCCGAGCCGTAGCGCTCCGAACTGCGCGGCGCCCGGCTCCGCGTGTGCAGCTCCTCCGTCCCGTCCGCCCTCCCGCACCGCCGCGGCGTGAAGGGACGCGCCTCCAGCCCCCACGCTGATCTCCAGCCCAGGAGATCTCCTCGCGTCCTCAGCCACGGGTTCCCTGCCCTCAGCTCCACTGTGGGTCCTCTCCCAACGCCGCTTTCCTGCGGGGAGGGCAGGGTGGGAGGAGAAGAGGGTGTGAAACGCTTTCTCGCAGCAGTGAGCTGGTCAGAGCATCGCTCACCAGAGCACCTCCCTGCTTGTGGAAGCGTGGCCGAGGGTTTCAGAGTCCTTACGTGTGTGAGACCCGGGACGTGCTGGTCCCAGAGCTGGGAGGGGATGCAGGCAGCTGGGGTGGGAGGATGCTGCAGGCGTGCTGCCTGGCACGGGGGGAGGTTCTTCCATCAGCCACATCCCTGTTGGTGGGTGGTCATCAGAGCAGCGGCTGGGAGGGTAAGGTGGTCTCTCTGTCACCGAGGAGAGTAATTCCCAGCTTAGATACTTCCCCCAGAAGATATTTCTATTTCGGTCACAGCCATCGGGTGCAGAGCATGAGTCAATTCACGCGAAGCCGCGCGCTCTGCGGAGGGGTCTGGTTACAGGAGCAAAGCCTTAAAATGCAGGAACTTAAATTGGAGCAAGGTGGGGCTGCGTGCCAGTTAAGGATGGTGCAGCAGCAGGTGAAAATAAAACCAGATTCCCCCAGGCAGCTTAGAGAAGCCCTAATGGTCAGATCATTATCTTGCAGTGGTGTCACCCACCAGGTGTCACTTGGCTGGTAACTGCTTCTGTGTAACACGCTTCCGAGAAAAGGAAAAAGTGGGAAAAAACCCAACCTGGTCTGTGCTGAACGGATAAATACTGTTGGAACCTTAAAAGCAAGTGGTGAATATAAGCAGGCTGCCAGCTAGCGGGAGATGGAGCGTTATTTTTAGTCTGACTTCCCAAGCAAAGAGTTCGGTGCAGTACCATGATGCATGGGTCTGTCAGTTCATCTCCCCTGCCATTAGCCTCATTGGCCAATTTTAACCGAATTTGACAGAAGAGCTCTGAAAGGAGCCTGTAGCGTTGCCCCGTAACTCATCCCGAGAGACATCACTCAGCTGGCAAGTAGCTGGTGGCCAGGCAGCTCCGAAAGTGCTCCAGCTCCAGCTCCTGCTCGCCTGCTGCAGCCCGTGGGGGTGGGATACGGGGTGAGCAGAGCACTGGGGAGGGGGGCTCTCGTGGGAGATCGTCCTGCAGGTCTGTGTCTGACCCACTGCTCCCATGGAACTTGCTGTCCTGTGCGATACCTCTTGCCGTAACGCTGGATCGCAAGACCAGGAGGTTGGTGCCGTAGACACGCCCAAGGTATTTGGTTTTCCTTGGACAATCTGTCCAGGTCCCCTCGGAAAGCAAGTTCTGCCACCTTTGTTCACCCCTAGCACCTTCATCTGCAGATTTCCCCGTCAAATGTGACCAAAAGCGGCAGAACTGGTAAACCCCTTTGGATTCATTAGTGGGGTGTGAGGGCTGCAGGTTTTTGTGTAAAAATTCTGCTCTTTACAATTTACACAGCTTGCCTTGATCTTGTGTTTCAGGTGTTTTTATCACAAAAGGAGATGTAGGCGTTGGAACCATCGTCGGCTCGGCTGTATTTAACATTCTCTGCATTATTGGCGTGTGTGGGCTTTTTGCAGGACAGGTAAGAGCATTTAATGATTCCTAACAGTTCTTGCTTCATCCTGTGCCTTGGCTGTACGGTGAAATCAGCTGCCAGGTTCAAAACCTTCTCACAAATCTCTGGTTTTGTTCTTTTTAACGGGGCCCTATGCTGTTCCTCCTGCATTTTTGAAATGAAAGCAGAACAGCAAATGCCAGCGAGGTGTTTCAAGCTGCCCAAGATATGTGGGTGGTCAGAGGAATAAAAATCGGTTATTTAACACCTCCTCTTGGTAGCTGTTGAACAATGCATTGTGGTGTTCGTATCCGGTTCTTAGAGACCAAAGGAGCAGGAGAGGTCTGGGGCTCTGCCTGGTGGAAGTGCAGTTTGCTGCACCGGGCAAGATGCCTCTGAAGAGCGATGGCGCTTCTGGAGCATCACGAGATGCTGCTGCCTTTGTGCGGGGCAGTGTCCGGTCAGGCGGTGTCGGTGGCTGGCATGATGTATAAACTCGTATGAGAAAGGTACAGTCTTTGCTTGCAGTTCCTCTCATTATTTGTATCCAGAATCATAGGATGGTTTATGTGGGAAGGGGCGTTGGGGGTCTCTGGCCCAAAGCCCCCCCGCCTGCCCCCAGCTCACAGCAGGTCTGATTTCAGGATGGGACCCGCTTGCCCAGGGCCTTGGCCAGTCCGGTTTCGGATACTTCCAAGGATGCCCCAAGTTTTTCCCTCGCTATCAGTAAGGCTGTCCATTCCTCGTATGATTTCTGACTCTTCCAGTGTCTCAAACTGCTTATGTCAACACAGGCTGTTCATCTGAAATTAAAGTAATTAAGCGGTGAGATCCGAGCGGCTGTCTGAATTGCAGACGTGATTGACTGTAATTAAATATCCGAATCTGCGTTCACCTGAGCACTTGCCAACACACCCGGTATTTCTACAGTCTCATAAAATGTTATTTGAAATGTTTCCGCGCAGACTGAGGTGAAGCGGGGGAGCAGGTGACGTTATCCGTACCGGGCAGCGGGTACCTGGCTCAGGGGTTAAGGGAAGGGCCCCGGGTCAGTGCGAGAACCCCTGCAGGGAGACTGGGCTTTCCGGGAAGGTGTGTAATCCAGTTCATTTGCATTAGCAATCAACGTTTTCAGGACGAAGGTGAACGTTTTCACTGCGGGTAGCCTTCAGGAAAAGCCCACGATGGTCCCACCAGCTCCCTTGGTTGGCAGGAAGCTGCAGGCTGCCCGTGGTGGGTGTGTTGGTGGTTCTGCTGTGAAAGCTCGGTTCATTCGGGACAGTTTCTAACGACCAGAGCTTTCCCAGGCTTGAAGCTGTTCCCCGGAGGTGTTCTGTACTCTGCAGGACTTTCTGTTCAGGTTGCTTTTTTCAAGCAAGTGAAGACGATTAACTGCTCAGCACAAGGGCAGAGGAGCAAATTCTGGTTTTCACTCTCCGCGGTGTTGATAGCATCCCTCAAACCTGCTAAAAAACTAGCTGCAAATCACAGCTTTCAGTGGAAAGGGTTTGCTGGAGTTTGGGGGTCGATGGAGAAGGTCGGTGTTCTCCAGAGACCGTTTACAGGTGTGAGGTGTCTGTTTCCGAAGGATGTAGCAGCGTCGAAATGCTCTCGCAAGAGCCTCCAGCCTTCCAGGTGCTCTGTCATCCCGAGCATGGGCTGCAAGTCTCTTTCAAGCCAAGAATTGGGATTTGGGCTGATTTGTCCCGACTTTGTTTCCCCTGACTCTGCGTGTGGTTCCGTCAAGTCACTCAACCTCTGTTGGGTGCAGCTGAACCCTCGGAGGGTGGGTTGTGGAACGATCGGCATCACTGTGTGGAATCATGATTAACTGAGCAAATAAAAAACTTCAATTTAAATAATTCCCGTATTCTAGATAAAACTCTGCTTTGGTTTGTGCTTTTCATTTCTTCCCATCCCAACCCTTCACCAAAAAGCCGTTCACTTTTACGGGGTGAGTCATCTTTTTGTTTCGTGTGAGTGTTAATAGGAATTTGGTTTTATTGTCGATGATGTCTGTACAGGGGCACTGACGTAGGTGCTGCGTTAGGTTGGCAGTTGGATTTTGGTTCTGCTGGGGACCTGGATCTCGGGTTTGAGTTGCCGTGTCCCTGTTTTCAGGGGAGCCTGGGGCAGGCGGTGGGTCTGAGCCACGTGCGGTGCTCCAGCTCGGTCAGAGCAGGGTTTTATCTTCGGAGCTCCGGCCTGCGGAGTCAGCAGCTGGACTCCTCTGGTGTTCGGATGGGAGCAGTGAGGCAGCGAGCCCGGATTTGCCGCCAGGCTTTGCTGTCCGGGGAGCCTGCACCAGGCTGCTCGGGGCACAGGGACTCCTGCCCTGGAGAGTGATGCTCCGGCGTCTCTGTGGGAGGCTGGAAGGCTTTTGGGTTCGTCAGGTGGAAGGAGAGAAGCAGAGAATTAAGCCTGTGCCCGTTTCAGCCCGATGGTGCTCATGTGGCTGTTGTGTTCATCAAAACCTGTCGCTCAGTGCATCAAAACCCGTCGCTCAGTGCGCTGCTGTCGGGAGGCAGCTGCTGCAGGTCGGCCCCTGCTCTCCTCTCCCGGCTGCCAGCAGCAGCAGCGGTCCAGCCGGAGCTCTCTGGGTTGGTGAGGGCGATCTGCAGCTGCGGCAGCTCGTTGGGATGCTGGGATGCTGCTGGCTGGCCGGTACCCAACGGATGGGGGTGGCTGGTGGTGCTGGCAGTCCGGGAGGGGGACGGAGCAGCGCGGGCAGCAGCACTCGGCGAGGCACAGCTCTGCGCAGGCTGCTTCGTCCCCTCCTGGGGGGCTCTGCGCCGAGCCGGGGGAGGAAACGTCTCGGTGCTGGAGGCTGTGGGGCAGCTGCCTGGCGGTGGAGTGTTTGGGGGTGCTGCATTGCCGCAGGTTGGGAAACCCGGAGCTAAATCCTGCAGGGGACTGTACTTCTGTAGAACTTTCAGCAGCATGAGAAACCCTCTCTTTTTGTTGTTGTTTTGTTTTATTTTTATCTGGTAAAAGGTTGAATTAAAAAATACTGACCAGCTGTCTCCAGGATAATGTTTTATTTTTCCAGTTAGGTTGTAGTAGGTACATGCTACGTTGGACGTCTTATTCTTTGGCTTGAGAAAATACTGGGTTTGGCTACATGCACCTTGTTTAAAAAAAGAAACAAACCCACAGCCCCAAAAAGCTGGTATGCATTTACGTGAACACCAACTCTGATTATTTTTCTAAGCCTTTAATGGCAGGTGGGTGCACACTTCCCAGAATAAATCAGAATAGACATCCCACTGCTGGAGCTGGGGAAGGAAAGCGCGGTGCCCGCACTCCGCGACACTGCGCACCTGAAAACGGGGCTAGAAGAGCATTGTTAGGGTTGAAAGTCAAACACGGAAAAGTTAGAAAATAGCACTGTTAGGGTTCCTCGTGCAACCTTAATTTCCCCCCCGGTGCGTATGCATTTTTGTGCAGTTTTTAATTACAGGACCCCATGCTGGGCTCTCCACAGGGTCCCTGCCTCCCTCGGAGCACAGAATGGACTTTGCTGACTTTAATGAGCAGCTGTTCGTTATTTTGTTTTCTCTTCATTGTTCGGTGTGTGCCCTTCTGCCTTATTTGCCAGGCTCTATTCAAGCCCTGTTCCAGAGGCAGAATTATTATTTATTTCCTCTTGAACTTCTGCCGATCTCATTGCTATTGTATCTGGGCAGTTGATGAACAATTAATTAATTTTCCCCAAACCTCTGTGAGATGAAGGGATGTTTTAAAGATGGGGAAACAAAGCACAGAGAGATTAAATGCTAAAGAATAACTTGTCATTTTAGGGGCCAATTAGAGCTGGCACGGGCTCGTTTTTCCCCCGAGTGTATAGCGTCCTGTGGCATGTTCTTTGTTCGGAGGGCAGCTCCCCTGGGCGCCGGGCGCTGCTCCTGCTGCCCCACCGCAGCGCTGCAGAGGGTTCCCCCGCTGGGCTGACCGTGGTTAAGTGGCCGTCTCGGTGTCTGTGCAGCCCAGTTCCCCTTGGTCCCGTTCCGCCGCTTTAGCCAAAGGAGCCCCTTTTCTTCTCCTTGGTCCCAGCTCTCATTCCAGTGCCTGCAAGGGGATGCACAAAACACCTCTTGTCCTGAGCCCCGGCTTCGTCCCCAGGACCGTTCCTGACCTGAGTCAGGACAGTGATCTCACTGTCCCATCTCCAGGCACTCAGTGCTTTCGTTTGTTAGCATGGTGATGTTCCTTCTCAGCACCCAGATGCTTCAGGTTTCTTCCCATTCCGTCTCTCTCCCATTTCCCCCTCCTCGTTTCTTGAGGCTTGAGAGAAAAGCTTTTCCCCAGACAGGTTTTTCCCCTGGATCATGGACCACCCCATAGCTGTCTCCGATGTCCAGCTGTCCCACCGTGCTCTCAATCCCTCCTCCTCTCCCTGCTCCTCTTGACCTGACTGCTCTTGGCCAACGTTATTCGTGCCAGGGAGGCAGCTCTGGAGGTGCAGGAAGGAGCCTGCTCTAGAGCCAGGGCAATCGCGTTTTCCGCTGTTTTCATCTCCTCAGCCAGCTGCAGACCTGGTGCACCCCGCGGGCAGCTCCTGCTGGAGCACCTGCAGCACGTCTGCCCTTGCTCTGCCGGGGCTGCAGGACCCCCTGCCCCTTCGCTGGGATCCCAGCAGAGACGTGGCCACCGCGGGAGGCTTCCTTCTGGAGGTGTCTCTGGAGGCATGAACAGCCCGTTGTAAGGCTCCCTTACCCCGCACAGCGAGCCTAGAACAAGGACCCCCCATGCCCGCGCGCTCTCCTCGCTCCAGACACCCCACGGGTCTCGGGCTGTGCTGCGTCTGGATTCAGCACACTCCTGCGGTGCTCGTCACCTCTGCCTTCGGAGCAGGAGACCTCCCCATCCGCACTCAGAGCCTGCTGGAGGTCGGTGTCAGGACCCGCGGAGATGTCGGCCGCCCAGCCAGCCTCGTGCCCTGGCTCGCGGGGAAGATGCTGCGGGGAGCTGGTGCTGTGCGAAGGGACAAGTGCGTCATGCCGAGCCGCCAGCCTGAAACAGCTCGGGAGCAGGCTGCCAGGGGCCCTCGAGCAAGGCAGTAGTTAGAAAAGCTTCCACTTTGTTCCTTTATTTATATTTAATTTTGAAATCTTGAGTTTCTCACCTTGGTAACCGGACCCGCGGTCCTGCGGTTGCCGCCCAACCCGTTTCTGCCGGCTGGGCGGCTGCGCAGGGAGGTGCCGGGAAGCCACACAGCTCGGTGGCTGCTGCGCCTCACTTCTGGGTTTCCAAATAACTGTGGTGGCGGTGTGATGCTCCTGAAGAGCCGTTGTCATGCTAAAAACCGGTGGATGTAGATGGAAATCGGCTTCGATGCGTCGCTGTGCTCCTCTTTCCTTTGTGGCCCGGCCCGAAGGGACCACGCTGGGCTGGAACGTGGGGTGGTCTGCGCAGTGTCAGCAGCCGGGGGACGTTAACCGCGTGTCTGTCCTGCCCCAGCCCGGAGCCGGAGCTGCGGGTGCTGCGGACCCCAGGGAAGGATTAACAAAGGCGAGCGAGCAAAATCACTTCAAACAACCACAAAGACATTTCTGTTAGTGATGAGTTCTCCCTTGCTTGTTTTTGAACAGTGCTGGAAATCCGAAAAAGTTTCAAATCCAGCATAAGTCAGAGACACCTCTACCCATCAGACCCTCAGGAGTTGGTGGGCTTCTTACTCATTTCAAAAACAAAGTGGCTCTAGATTATATAAAAGATCTTTGTGCCACAGTTTGTTACTGAAAAGTAGAAATGTGTCTTTCAGTAGCCTGAAAGTGACTCGATTTTCTCTTCCCATTAGTGTTGATGGTGACACTTTGCAGATCGCTGGTGAGGATTCTGGACCGGAGGGATTTTTTATTTTTTATTTCTGTCTCTTCTCACTGATATGAGCAATGAAGTCTCCCGAGGTCTTTACCCTTGGCACAGGAGGAGCAGTTCTCAAAAAGTGACAATTGATGCCGGCTGCCCGTGCTTCCAACGGCCAAACCCAAACCGCCTGCAGAGGCTGGAGTTTCTGAACGAGCATCCACACTCTGGAAGTCAGATCTCCTTCCAAAGTATCTCCGACTGGGCCTCTGGAAGCTGAGGAACTCAACTTCTGATGTGTTTTGAAACTTCTGCCGAAGGCGTGTTTAAGGAGATATCTCAGGTTTGCGTTGTGGATGGCTGAGCGCAGCCCTCGAGGCTGTGGCAATGAGCCTGAGGAGCTTTTCCTTCTCCTTGCATCCTGGTGCGACACCCTGCTGCTGTCTTGTGTGCACACGCACGTTGAGGAGGGTTTGCTGTGCTCCATCGAGGCCGTAGGTGCAATTTTTGACCCGTGGATGTTTTCAGTACAGGGCAATATGTTGAGAAGTGCCCTCCTTCCCCAAGCGCTGGTGCACGCAGGCTGGACGTGTCTGTAGCTGCTTCCTCGGCTGTCCGTACGCCTGTGGCACCGATGCTTGTTCTTTCACTTGTACAGCTAAGTCACGTATTCCAGACACTGTTTGTTCAGCTGCTGGCTCTGTTTTGCTTCCTACAGAGGGTAGGAGAAGGCGAGGGAGTGCTGCAGGAGGTGGAGTGGCAGCAGATGCAGCCCCTCAGGCGTCAGTTCAGCGACGTTTCACGGGGGTGCACGCTGGTAGCGGGGGAGACGCAGGCGTGCAGTCTCCGTCTGCGCTCCGGGGGGTTGCGTTGGGCTTTTCCATGGTGGCACACCAGCTGTGCGTGGGGAGATAGACCTCAGCCCGGGGTCCCCTCCAAGCCTCAGTCTCTCTGTCCTGTCTTCTCTCGCTCTAGTGTTTGTGCTTCACAGATCCCCTCCCCTCCTTCTGCCCTCTTGTCGTCCTTGGCGGCCGGGACGTGGGGTTCTCGGAAGCAGTCAGTGCTTGCTTAACTCTGCTCTCTCTCATTCAAGCCAGCACAGGCAGCGCTGGGTCGGTTGTGAGAATTCCCCCGTCCCGATCCCCCTCTCGCCTGCAGCTCTGCTGCTCTCCCCTGCGTGTCCGGTCCTCCTGCAGCGCGGACCTGCAGCCGTTTGCAGCGTTGCGGAAGGGAATGGAGGATGACAAGAGGCTAGTGAGGAGTGCTTTGGTGGAAGCGGTGTAACCGTGAGCTGCAGCTCACTCCAGCGTTAGGCAGTGGTTTTTAATCTGCATGGCGTGGTTTCGTAGTTGCCATTTAACTGCGTGTTTTCCAGCTGGGTTCTGGTTTCTCTGTTTCAGCTTTCCCCAGAACAAGCCAGGCTGCTCTGACCTTGGGCCAGAGACGTTCTTGGTTTTTCAGAGGCTCTTCCCGTTGTTCCTTGTTCCAGGGGGTCTAGCTGGTGGCCAGGTGTCCTTCCTCAGTATAGTGGGGTGAAAAGGACGGCCTCGGCCCCCCGACCTGCCTCCTCCTGCTCCTGGGGTACACACAACTGCGTTCGAAGGCTCTGCCCTGTCCCGGCCACCGCGACCCTGCTGTGGGCTGGGGGTGCCGCTCGGTTTGTCTCGGTGGGGAAATCACCTGAGACAGGTGTGACCCGCAGAGACAGGCTGGGACGAGGAGGCCGAGCAGAGGCGTAGTGACCAGGTGAAGCTCTGTCTGCTGGAGAGACGGGGACTGCTGTAATCTATTTTTAACCTAGTTCTGTCCTGCAGTTAGCTTGCATGCGTCTTAATCTTTTAAGCTTTAATTTCACCAACAACAAGTAATTCAGGCTGGGGTCGTTGCTGACCAGCGGCTTCATGAGCTTTTTTATTTTTTATTTTTTTTTTTCCGTCTCCGGGATTGTGGAGGAGTTTTGGGAGGGGGGAGTTGGAAAGTTGGTTTTTTCTTTGTTGTTTGTGACCATGGGTGGAACAGGTGAATTGTGGAGAAGTAGCTGAAGGAGGGGTCAGTGCAGCTGCTGGGACGTGCGCTGCTTGTCTGGCCGCGTTTTCCGGGGACCGCGGGCCTGCTCCTTCACTGGTGGGTGCTGCAGGCTGGAGAGCGAGAGAGGGACAGAGCAGAAAGCCCTGGAGGTGGCTGTGCCCTGGCTCCGCGGGCGCGTGGCGAGTGAGCTCTGCTGGGGCGCCTGCCGCACCGCGGCCCCGCTGCCCCGCTGCTGGGGGGGCTCGTGGGCTCCACGAGCGCTTTGTCGTTCCCAGGGTATCCTCCTTTCCAGAGCCGGGCCGGCAGCATGCATGGACCCCGTGTATCCGGCGGGAGCTGGGCTGCGGCAGGGCTGCTCCCGTCGTGTCCGCTGGGGAGGCACGTGAGCCGGGACGTGGCGGTGCCGCAGGCTGGTGCTGGAGCAGGAGCCGCAGGGTGAGGTCGGTGGATTGCACCCGCTGACGGTTACTTTTTCCCCTCCTGCGGTCCTCGTGGCTGTTGTGATAGCATCTGCCGTCCTGGTCCCAGGCTGGAGCTCCGCGGTGCTGTGTGTCACACGCGGACACAGCCAGGACGGAGCTCCCGGGCGTCCAGTGGGTGTTTGGTGGCGGGAGGTAGCAGGAGGAACGAGCGAGCGGACGGGGCAGCACGAGGACGTGGCAGCACGAGGACGGGGCAGCACAAGGACGGGGCAGCGCGAGGACAGGGCAGCGCGAGGACGCCGTGCGGGGCAGCAGCGGGGATGCGGTGAGCCCAGCGGCTTACACACAACGGGCGATGGGTGGGCTGCGGGGGCACCAGGCAGGCTCGGCGGAGGGTGTTTGTAGCAGCTCCTCTCCGGCCCAGGGACAGCGTGACGGCACCGGCAGGAGAGAGTCTGATGGGGGCTGCAGGGCTGGTGGGGAGCCGGGGTTGCTGCCCGCAGGGCGAGTGATCCCAGGCTGGTGTGGCCATGGCAGAGCTGCTGTGGTTTCTGCGTGCTGGCGTTTCAGAACCGTCACAGAGTTACTGTCAGTAGCAGGACGCAGGCAGGGGAGGCAGTCAGGAGGTTGAACATGGGCTCCGATCAGCGTCGGTTGCTGCCCGCCTGTGTAGGGGGAGTGCTCTCCATCACCACCACAGACCAGCGCTGTGGGCCTGCCAGGGACAGGGTTTGTTCTTAAATCATTTGCAGCGTGAAAGCGAGGGAAGTCGCAAAAGCTGTTTTTGTGTCTGACCAGGACTGGCCAGCCCGAGGAGCCCGGGAGGCGTTCACCCTGCGCACGCCTGCCTCCGCCACCCCTGCAGCCCCGCTGCGCGCCCGGCGTGGGGCCGCCTGCGCTCCAGGACACCGATGCAAACACAGGTCTTCAGGGTGCTGCTGCCCTGGCGCTGCGGGAATCTGAGCTAAAGGGGCACGCTCATCGGAGTCACTCAGACAGTTACGAGTACCCATCGAGCAGGGAAATGTTTCTGGCTTTGTCCTGAGGTTTGGAGAGTGTCCACTGTTCCCATTCTGAGAATGTCACAGAGACGGATTGCTGCCGCAGTAATGGAAATATCAAGAGCTGCTTAAAAAAGCAAATATTCTTGGGGAAATAATGAGAATGAATGGAGTTGGTCCGCAATGTACCAGGGTGACGGCGGAGCTCTGCAGAGGACGGGTAACCAGGGGGGGAACCGGGGGCTGGTGGTTGAAGGCAGCCCTCCTCCCCGTGGGTCCCTTAGATCAGAGCTGCTCGGCAGGTCCTGGCTTACAGAGAGGTGTATTTTAAGGCCTGGATTTTTTTTTTTTCCTGACCCGTGCTGGTATTTTGTGTTTCACTGAAGCTCAGTTGGGAGGGGTGTTTGGTATCGCTCAAAGCCCCGAGGAAGCCCGAGCTGCCCTGGGGGTCTCTGTTGCCTTTGCCAGGAGGGACCCGGTGAGGGTTACGGTCAGGAGAGGAGCTGGATGCTCCTCGTGTCCTGGGGTGCTGGGGCAGCCGTGACCCCGTGTTGTCGAGTGGTTCAGCGTGCTGGGAGGGGACAGGGACAGGGACTGCTGCTGTGCCGCTGCGCGACGGTCCCTTGTGCGTGTGCCCAGCGGTGGCAGCCAGCCTCGCCTGTCCCCCACCTGTCCCTCACCTGTCCCTCGCTGTCCCGCCGGGGCTGGACGCTGTCCCAGCCAGCATGGGAGCTTTCCCTTCGGCTGTGGCTTCTCGTGCCTCTGCAGCTCTCCGACTCCAGCTCCTCAGGAAACACCCAGGGATGCTTGGTCCTTGCTCTCGCTGATGTTTCCGTTCCCTCCGGGGACTGTGAAGTGGGAATAAGCGTGATTGACTCACGGGTCTGTGTCCGAGGCTGGCGGATGGTCGCTGGGGGAGCAGCGAGGGGGGAAGTGCAGCCTGAGATCTCTGCTGGGTTGGGTTTGCAGCTAGTGAGTGTTAGCTTCTGATGGGCTGATTTGCTCGTTGCAGGTAGGATGTAATCGTGCCTAAAACAAGGGAACTTTAGTGAAAATTAACTTGCAGGTCCTGGTGGTCAGGCAGTTCCTCTCTTTGTAAACGCTGCTGGAAGGTGGCAGTGATTATCTTAAGGAATTCCTCCTCCCTTACATCTTTGTTACGATTGCTGTAGGACTGATGCACTTAACAGCGAGAGGGAGAGAAAGCGTGTGTGGAATACCAAACACACAGTTGCTATTTCCCACCTTCTGTTTGGTCACGACCTTTCCATCAGCACAGAGTCTGCAGCCTCTGCATCCCAGGCATCACCTCCAGCTCTCCCTTTGCTGTTTCTCCTGGGGGCTGAGCGCTGCCGGGTGCTGCGGGCTGCCCTGCGACGGTGTCTGCCCGCACCCTGCCCGCACCCTGCCCGCATCCTGCCCGCACCCTGCCCGCACCCTGCCCTCATCCCCAGGGGCTGCCTCTGGAGCTGGCTGTGGCCGGCAGAAGCATTGCCATCCCTGCCAGCGGGATTTGTTGTCTTCAGGGACAGGAAGGGTTGTGAGCCCGGTCTGTGGGACATTTTCCTAGGCAGGTGTGGGAGAAGTGGCGGAGATGCAGGTGTGAAATGCATCGGGAGAGCATCCCCTAAAGGCCCACAGTGTGGAAGGATGTGGCCAGAAGGGACATGGAGACGCAGATGAAGGTTGCAGCCAGGAAGATGCAATTGAGACGCCGGGAAAAGCATCCCGGTGGTGAGGGCTGGGAGCCTCCGATGTTTGAGGAACCCATTGGGCAGCTTCTGAGGTCCTGCCAGACCTGCTCGGCTGAATCTGTGTCTGAATTACAGAGTGGGTCAAAGTGCCACCGGTAGCCCACCACCCTCTGAGCTGTACCAAGTCCTGGAGGTGGGATTTCTCACCCCATGCCTCTTGGCTCGGGCACAACGCCGTGTTTTGTGGTGGGAATGGTGCTGGTGAAAATGAGGGCTCCAGGTACTGCTGGGCGGGCTGATGAATGGTTTGCAGTGGCAAATGAAACAAGTGGATGCTGGAAAGTGATTAACACTAGGGCAGAAAAGAGCTAAACAGAGCAAAAAACTGTCAGAGCAGAGTTGCATGTGAAGAAGAAGGGTATGAGTGAGAATGCGCAGAGGCTGCACAGTGGCATCTGCAGCCTAATTTAATAGAGAGACGAGTACAAATAAGGCAACGTCACTCTCTCGCGTTAATGTATGATGCTTCGTTGATGCCACGACCAGTGAGGATGAACAGGCAGGGGACAGAATCCTTGTGATTACCTGAGCTGAGCAAGGAGTTTGTAAAATAATAAATGGCAAGGTTAAAAGCAGAGCCTGTGGCGGAGGGCAGCCCTGGGTGGTTGGTGCCGGTCTCTGTAATGATGGAAGGGCTGCAGGGAGCTGTCCCAGAGGTGTTTTTGTATTCCAGAAAAGCTCCATGATTTTTAAGTGCCTCCATTTGTAGGAACTGTAAGAACCCCTTTGTTTCTGTCTCATCTCCTTAACTGCTGTGCCTTTTCAGACTTGAGTGAACCCGAGACTGCATTTAACCCAATAAAAGGCAGTGGCACGTGTTACATTTTACCTGAGCGCGGTGAAGTAGATTTTCTTCTTATTTCTATACAGCACTGGCACAGATGGCAAACTGCTCGTAACTTTAGTTTTGCAAAGGAAGCACAGTTCTGTCTTTAACATAAATGTCTGGCATACAAGGGTCCGTCCTTGTCGGCTGGTTTTGCTGTGTCCAGTCAAGTCATTTCCCCTCCTCCCAAGTACCTGGTGGAGAAAGGGTCTCAGTCGTTTCCTGGAAGATATTTTAATTTTCTTCTTGGCTTGGCTGAGCAGCTGTGACTTCAGGATGATTGGCTGGATTTGCATAAGGTCATTAAGATCCAATGATGATGTTTATTGCTGAGACATCTGCCATTTATATTCATGCAGAACTAGTAAAATTAAACCTCAGCTAACACCACTGTTATTACCAGTGCAGTTAGTGACAGGGAAACCCATCCGTAAGCGAAGATTTCACACTGGACTGTGGGTGATTCTCTTCCTGAAGCTCCTGGCCTGCTGGAGCGATGGTGGGCTTTGAGCACGGCAGGCTTCCTTTCAATGAGTGCCGACGTCGCTGTTACTGGGGTCGTGTTTGGACAGAGGAGGGACTGGGATCCGCACGGTACTAAGTGGTATCACCACCACGTCCTGCAGCTTGGCATGTGCTGCGTCTGTGGGGGTGAACAGCAGAATATGCATGCAGCCTGAAGCCTCCCTTCCTCGTTCTCTTCTGCCATGGCTCGGGTGCTTCAGCCGGTGGCTCTGCTGTGACCCGTCTCTCTTCAGGGGGTTGCAGCAGTGCTTGGGTTTGGTTGCTGCGAGGTGAAACCAGGGCTTTGCAGGGGACTGAGCTCCGCAAGCCACGAGAAGGTGGAGTGCTGCTCGATTTTATCTTCCCATTGTCTTCAGGGTGAAGGTGGTTCCTGGGGTAGAGCCCTTTTCATTTTTCTGTGGTTCCAGACACGTGAGACATGTATTAAACTACGGCCAGTCTGGTTTCCCCGCTCTCCGCCTGAGTGCAACACTGGCTGTAACACTGGCCAACAGTGAGTCGTTCATTTATCCGACTTTGGCGTGAGGTCCTGTTGCATTGTCGCAGGGCTGGTGTGGAGCTGTGTCAGGGATTTGCTGAACGCTGGAGTCAGGAGAGCAACACCTTCTGGAGGGACCCCGCCAGGCTTTCAGAGCCACCCCCAGCTCCAAGTGCAGCTCCTGCAAACCAGGAGCAGCGCGCGAGGAGTTCCCGCTGCGTGTCCGGCTGCTGCTGATGGAAGAGGCGGATGCAGCACGCTGCCGGCGGGCTGTGAGGTTTCAGGGTGCCTGCAGGGTATTGCGAGAGTTGTGTCAGTCAGCACAGGCGAGCGCTCGAAAACCAGATCCCAGTCTCTGCTGCGGCGCTGTAGCAGCTTCCCCAATGGCTTCTGTGCAGTCAAAGAGGGACATGTGTTAAAACTGCGCCCAGTTAATTGCAGACGTTCCACCACTTCCCTTTAAAACTTACAGGAAACGTTAATCTTTGCCCAAAAACGCGTTCTGCGGAGCGGCAGTCTCTCTGTCAAGATCTAACACCAGTGGCCCCAACGACACCCGAGTCAGAGCCGCCGTGTGCACGTCAGCCGGGAAGGGGGTGCGCCGGCGGCGAGGCGCTGAGCGGTGGATTCACCATCGCGCGCTCTGTTGATCTCCGCAGAGTCTTAAGGCTAATGGCCGGAGGGATTGTCTTTAATCTTTTGATACCCTCGCCCAAGCATTCCTGCCCCTGCACATTAACAAATTAAGTTATTAGCGCTTAATACCCGAAAAGCTAGACCTTCTGTGCCAGAGGGTGGCTGAGAAACAAGATTAGGAAGATTGCTTCCAAAGCCCAGCATTTCCAGGCAGGGCTTGTAGCTGATCATTCTGCCCAAGAACATCAAGCGAAGAAGGGGGGAGAAATAAATTTGGAGGAGCAGAAGAGAGAAGGGTCGTTCTGCAGGTGGGAAATGGTGAAGCTCTAGGATGGGTCAAGGCGTGTGTTGCCACTGAGGCCCCGGGTGCCCGGAGCCGACTGAGGTGCCAAGAGCAGCAGGTGCCATTGTCTGATTTTCAGTGATTTTCTCCCTGGCGGCTTACCTCCATGTGCGCTAGATGGAGGAGACTGTGTGTGCTGCCTGGGAACGCTGCTGCAGAAGCTGAGAGCTGCAGAAATCAAACTGGATCTTGATTTCTCTGCTCTCCAGCCCTTTGAAAGGGGCAAGTAAGCATTTTGAGTACTAAATGCTATACGTAAGAGTTTGCAGGGCAAAAGTTTGCCAACGAGAAACCAAACATCTGATAGGGGCTGTTTTCCCGTTCACGTAACGATGCTGTGGCGTGCAGGTGAGCGTGCGATGTCGGTCTGTCTGCTGGACCTGTCGGGGTTGCTCTCGTTTAAGCCTGGGCTGAAGAGCTCTTCCTTTAGCTCCGGGGGTGCCAGATCCAGTCCCCAGGGTTGTGGTGCAGAGAGGGCTAATGGTCGCTTGTCTGGGGTTTGAGTTTCGGGCACTGCCTTCGACGGGAGGAAGCGTTGCACCTGGCAGTCAGTGGTTTGACAGCCGCCTCTGCACGCTCGGCTCCCAAAGGACCAGCTTTCCACCGGCTTACAGTATTGCTCATTTAAAACTCAAATTTGATCATGTTTTTACCCGAGCTGATTGCTTCCCTGATTTCGTTTCTGCCTTAGTCTGCTAAACTGTAATTTAAGTGGTTTCCAGTGCATTAAAATTTATGGGGAGCCCTTGGTTGCTGCAAGACTCTATGGTACAACTTAGACATTCAAGGTCTTGACAGTTATAATGAGAGTACACGGTTCTTGTCAGCAGGCTGGAAGTACTGCCATTTACCTCGGTGCTAATTAGCTGCTTTTACCCTCGGTGCGTGGTTACCTTGTGTGCCATTCCTGTATCAGATTGTTCTTCCCAGTGATCAAATGGTTCAAAGGCTTCAGTTAAATGACTCAGGAGAGCTGGGATTTAATTGCCCTGGAGTTACTGCGTCAGGGAGACTTACTGGGGTGTTTGCAAAATGTGAGTAACCCATGCAAGTCCCAGGCACGAGCATACTGCCTTCAGTGCAATCCGAAATCAACACAAGAGTCCCTGCGATTCCCGCAGTACCCGGGTCCCTGCCAGGCACCTGCATTTCAGCATCTGCGTCCGGATGTGCTCATTCGGGTGCCTGAGGAAAGTTCCCTGGGAAACTATTGCAGACTACCTTCAGAGCTATTGCAGAATGTCAAAGAACAGGAGAGGTGCTGGCTTGGCTCACAGCAGTGGAGACATCTGGCTTTCACAGGTACGCTGTGCTGCACGGTGACACCCCTGGTACCCAGCAGAGAGTCGATCAGACAGAACAGCGACAGCCACCAGAAGCCTGTTCCTGTGGGGTTTGTCATTTGCTTCAGAAATGTGACTTTTATTACGCAGAGCTTAAGTTTACACCTATAAAATCCCCACCGGCCTCCGTGCTGAGGAAAGTGCGTAGGACCCTAAGCAGCATCATAAAAGCTGAGTGGAATAATGTCAAATTATTTTATAAACTCGCTTGCGAAAATTGCTCCGTCAAAATGGAGGGGCCACTGTCTGTAAGATGTGAGATTTAATTAAGGTTCTCTGAATAGAATTATGAACCCAACTCCAGGTTTCTACATTGGGAAATTTCCATCATAAAGCGTCTCCACTCATCTGTCCCTACATGCATTGGAATGTATTGTCAGCTGGTATAAATCTCATCTGACTCAAGGACTTGGAAGGCCTGCTTTTTTATTTTAGATGGGAGTTTCTTACGTGTCAGTGGTTGCATAAAGAGACTGTACACTGGGCATAAATTGCATCCACTTTAAAAAGCCATAGTATCAAGAGGCTGTGGAGATTAAGTGTAATGGTCAGTATCTTCACAGGATTTGTTTTGCTAGCAGTTCTGGAAAGTTCCAATATTGTAAGAATTAATATGCAGAGAAACCCGGGAACTAAAAAAACTATTTTTGCTAGCATTCTGAAATAGATATCTTCTGTTAGATATCTTAGAAATTAAATTGAAGTTACTGTTTGACTGAATTCCTGCACAAGCTCGGCTGGACGATGTGGTCAGAAAATCGTTTGTACACTCAGGGGCCAGATCCCAATCAGTGTAAATTAGCCGTCTCCCATCTGCCTCCTCGTGGTTTGCACCTGTGGAGGATGTGACCCGCAGGGGTTGAGATGTCCTCCAGAGATGGGAAATAAAGGTTTGAGGAGAAGCTGCTACAGAGGGGACTTCCTAGGACTGCAAAAAATATGATTGTACTGAAGATGTTACCACCGCATGGCTGCTTTTAATCTGCCCTTTTGAATACTGTTAATGAAGTTAAAGGCTAACTTATTGACCGGTATTTTTTTTTCTTCTAAGATGTGACTTGCAGGCTTGCTCAGCCTGCACTGGCGGTTCCCCCTCGTTTCCGTGGCTTTGGAAGGTGTCCAGTGAAACAAACTGCACAGCAATCCCATTTTATCCCCCGTGGCATATAAATTCCTGGGTTTTGTTCTAAACACTTTGCTAGAGTGTTAACTTGAGACTTTCTCCCCAAACGTGTGCAAATGCCGGTGGAGCTGTAGTGATACCCGTCGGTGTGGCGGGTGAAGCCGTGGCTCTGCCGAGGTTCAGGCTGGCAGCGTGCTGTGGGCCTGGCTGCTCCGTGCCACCAGGCTCTTGCTTTGCGGTGTGACCTGTGGCCCAAGTTATCCTCCCCTGCATGAGTCAGTGTGGGTCAAGTTGATGTTTTGAGCAAGCACAAGCCCATCATCCAGCAGTCTAAAATCCCTGGAAATCCAGAGCATGAGGTGCCAGCAGCTGGACTTGCGGTGGATGTAGGCACGTGGTGGAAGGACAAGGATGGGGAGGACCCACGTTGCCAGGCAGCAGCTGGGGACTGGGTCTGGGGTGCTCCCCTGACTGCTGGACCATTGCAAACCTTGCACCTTGCTCAGCATTTCAGGCTGGTTTCCTCTCTAAAGGGAGGCAGGGGTCCCGCGTTGGGGAAAATTACTATGAGAAACAGATGCAAACCACAGGGTGGATGGAAGGAAGGGTCACGTCCTGTCCCAGAGACCCGGCAGGGCTGTTCATCTCCAGCAGCTGTTCTCCATCAAGATGCTCATTGCTGAGCATCGGCGCTGGCACAGAAGGGTCCTGCTGGTAAAGCCGAGCCCCGACGGCCGCAGCGCTCGCAGCCTCCTCCGCAGCAGCTGCCCTGCACCTGCCCGTGGTCCAGCCGCCCCCCGCTGCAGCACACAGCCAGACCCTGGGGACAGCCCAGCCTGCAGGGACGGGGGGCTGTACGGGGGGGCTTCAGAGGGAAGAGGATATTGGGTAGCCTGCTGAGCTCGTGGGAAGCTTCTCTGTCATCCATACATCCTTGGGATTGCCCTTTGACAGCACCGGTGTGATTTAGCACGTCTGCGGCTTCGCGTAGGAGTCATCTGCTGCCCATGACCTTGTACCTTTTACTCCTCAGATCTGGCCATTGGCTGTTCCTCGAGTAGCCGCAGAAGGCCAGTGCGTGTCCTGGCTTGGGTGTCCTCGCTGTGTCCTGGCACGTGTGGGGACAGCTTACACAGACTGTCGGGACCGACCTCGGCACGCGCTGTTAGCGTGGCCGTCGTGCTGGCAGGAGCCCGGCTGACATCCTCTCTTTGCCTGTTTCCCCAGGTCGTTGCACTGTCGTCGTGGAGTCTCTTGAGAGATTCGATCTACTATACACTGTCTGTTGTTGCACTCATCGTGGTAAGTTTCTGACGGTTTTTCTTCTGTGGGTGCACACATGTCTACTGCCACCTGTGAAGAGAACCTGCCGGGAAATCCTGGTCTTGCAGCTCAGACCCGAGCTGCAGGAGCCACGTGGCTTTCTGCTCGTGGAAGAACATACTTGTGATCTCCCTGGTTCTGCAGGAAAGCTTGGCCCGAGGGTGGGAGATGGGGGAGTGTCCAGAGAGCCCAGAGCAGTAGCTGGGAGACGTGGGGTGCCCTGGTCCCCGCGCAGCCGCAGGGTGCGGAGCTGGATCCCCATCCTGCAGCCCCACCGCCTGCAGAGCCTCTCGACAGCGACCCTCACGGCTTCCTAAAAAAGTCTAACTGACCGGTAAGGAGGCAGCATCTGTGCCCAGGGGAGAGAGATCCTCAGCAACTGCAAAACGTTAAAGTCAGTTTTTCCATGCGCAGTGGGGGCGGGTCCTGCTCAGAGCACGCTGGCAGCAGGTCCTCTAGTGAAGGCTAGGGTTTCAGTAATTCTTCGTGCTGCTCCTGTTCCAGCTTTCATCAAGCTCAGTAGGTACTCCAGACCTCTCAGAATCGGGCTATATGGTGAAAAAATGTTAGCACGGGTCTCTAGATAAAGACACGGCCATAGGTTTGTCATTACCTGTGCAACCAGTACCAAGCACAGTCCGGAAATGTGAAAGCCGAGTCTCCTGGTAACGGTTGCTTTTAGTTGTTGTTTGTTTTTGCGGGGGATTTTTTCAGCCTAGTCTAGAACCCTAGATTCCCTAAGAAAGGAGGGATTTTGTGAGGTTAACTTCTGTATGCAAGCCAGAAGAGAACTTTAGAGTCAGAAGATGAACACTTGCATTTCTGAAGTTTGCGCTGCTTTTATTAGTTGCAGTTCCAACAGCGTTTTGTTTTGCTCTCAGTTTGCACGTGCCTGTGTACCATACATATTCTGTAGGTGTAAAGGCCTATGTCTGTCTAATTTGCATGCTTGTGCTTTTATTTCCCACACTGCAAGGTCAGCCTTTTTGCACCTGATGAAAAATAACTTCTCCACATAATTATTAGCAATGAGCTGCAAAACAAAAAACTTCTTTTTTGGCTTTGACATCTTAACAGTAACCTCATACCCAGAAGCGTTCCTAAACAGCAAACTTGGCCACGCTCACTAATTGTAATAAATTACATTGCACGAGCGTAGAGACATGTAGGAGGCGTTTTCTGAGTTTACTCCACGGGAAGCACGGATGTGGGCAGCTGCCTGGCATTCAGCCTCCTGTTGTTGGGATTGGGTGTTTCATTTATTGCATGGTGGCAGACAAGTTAAAAATCTGTTGCATCTGTCATCGGTTTTTAAATTCTTAAAGCCAGGCAGGTTTTTTTCACGGCTGGTTTGTTTGCTGCTTCAGGGTGTTGAGAGCCATTTTCTACTGAATTGTGTCCAGAGCACCCCTGAAAATCCTAGCTGTGGATCCTGTGTAATGAGGAAGTTGGATGGCTCATTGAACAGACATCTCTGTCATCCTTAAGACTTTTCTCCTATACTTTATTTCTGTATACGCTGTTCTTCATAATTAGAGAACTGCAGAAGTCCTCTTCTTTTGGGACTGTGCCGCATATCAGGATACTGTTATTTTTTTTCCGTTTCTGGAGGCTTGAAGGCATTACCAGAGCTCTTATTCCCATGTTACTGTTCCCATGTGGCCAAGGGTGGCTTGGGAGATGCAGAGCGCATCCCCCTTCTCTTCAGCACTACTCCACAGCAATCATTGCAAATGACTTTCAAACACCTGTTAGAGAACAACAGAGAAAGATGGGAGGAAGGGAAAACATTTTAAATGGTTAAAGATTCATCTCCCAACTGATTTACCAACCCTTCTATGTGCAATATTGCTCCCCGGTTGATGACGAATGGGAATTTTTCCTTTCAGAGTCAAACACGACTTCAGTTTAAGAAGTTTCTCCTCCCCTTCTCGCACCCAGGCACTCCTGCCTTCACAGTGGCTGGGATCTTTCCTATCCTTTTAAGGCAGAATCAAATTTAGGTGGTTGCTGTTATTCAGTACTGACTCCCCAGCCCCCCGTGACTCTGCTGGGAGACAAGCCACAGGCTCCACGCAGAGCGTAGCACCGTCTGCGTGCGGTTCCCCCTTTGTCAGATTTCTCTGTGCCTAAATTTTAGAAGGCGCTTAAATGCTTTGCCATATAGGGATAATTTGCCATATCAGGGCAGCGAGACTTGCTGCAGCTGAAATGCAGTCATCTGTCTTGAGGGATGATATCACTTGTAGGTTGCCCTCACGGTATTTTAAACAGCAGCTTGTGGTGCTGTGTTATAAGTTGCTCTCCAGTGGTGTCTTTGCTAATCGTAAACACACCTGAGGGGAGATAAATACATTCCTGCCAATGCTGGGATGCAGCAGCTTCAAAAAGCTTGGTGTTCTGATGGATAAATCAGTGTGACTTTGTCTCCTTCCATTTCCACTAGTGAAGTGCTGCAGTGACCATTTGATAAGGATGAGTGAACTCTAAATCACAGAAATGAGAAGCGGATAAACAGTGCTTGCCACACGTACCTTGATGTGATTCAGCCCTCTGTTTTTTTTAACCGTAAAATAATATTTCAAAGATACCATGTCTTCTTGTAGAGCTTGGCAAAACTGTTACTCCTTATTTCCCCTGAAAGGAAAAGATGCCCGTGTATCTTACCCTGCAGGGCCGTGGTCAGGGCCGTTAGGGACAGAAGGGGGATGGTGCTGTTCCTAATCACAAGGGTCGCTGCACGCGCTGTCGCGTCCCGTCACACCAACGCACTGTGACCTAGAACAGTCCGCGTCGGATGGGATCACGGTGACTGGGGGCTGTAACTCGCAGCGTTCTGTGGTCGTGTTTTCTGCCCGTAACCCGTGCAGCTGTTGCCCGGTGCTGGCTGTCACGCAGGCGCTGCTGCCCACAGGCTGTGCGGCTGGAGGGGGGTCTCGCTGTGCTCCCAGAGCCTCCTTCCCCTCCCGCCCTGCTCTCTGGGGCGCTGCCGTGGCCGCATTTCCCCGGCACGAACACGGCATTGCCGCCTCTCTGCACCACGTGGAGCTGAACCTGGGCACAGGTGCTTTGGACGGACTGAACATAAAGTGTCTCCTCACCGAGGCGCCAGGACAGAGCCGTGCCCCGGTCCCTGGGCTGCAGGCTGCTGTGTGCAGCCCCGAGACGTCCCACGCTGCTGTGATGGCTGTCCCTCCCGCGCACCCTGCGCACAGGCCAGGCCACCCCCCGGCC
>WKFP01013669.1:72164-116808 GCA_011057875.1 Pterocles orientalis
AGGCCCAGCAGCCCCCAGCCCCCAAGGACACCCCTGTGCAGGCCCGGCAGCCTGGCTGCCCTCTGTCCCTGCCGCCGCAGCAGCCATGGCGGGTGGGTCAGGGCACACGGGCTGAGCCGTGCTGAGGTCCCGCTCTGCGAGCAACAGCTGAGAGCCACAGGGGAGCAGCCCTCCCCAGCCCTCCCCAGCTGTCCCCCCAAGGTGGAAGGTGACACAGACACCGAGTGAGTGTTGCCAGCCGGGGAGGTGGCAGCCCCTCTGCCCCAGCGCTGCCGGGCGATGGCGAGGGGACCGGAGCAGGCGGGCTGTGGAGCGCGGCAGCCATCTGCCGGTCTCCTCCCAGCCTCAGCTCCTCAGACGTCCCGAAGCCCTGACCCCCTTGTCCTGGCTGGCGTGGCGTGGGTTCTCCCCACACGCAGGAGCAGGCACCCCTCAGCGTTGTCAGGAGAGCGTCAGCGGACCGGAGCCTGGTCCCTGAGCCCTGTCCCCTGCCTGGGTGATGAGCTGTTTTCACATGTGATTTTGTGTGTAACGTGCCTATTTTTCAACCTTTTCTTCACAGTTTATTTATGACGAAAAAGTTTCCTGGTAAGTATATCCGTCTGTGAATCCCTTTTCTTTTCGTTTCTTCTGCTTGTACCACGAAAGCTGCAATACGTGGGGTTCATCAGGAGAGGAGGAGGAAGCGAAGAAGTTCTGCAGGGCCACTCAGGCAGCAGGAAACTGCTGCAAGAGAAACCTCAGCACAAGGTGGGCTAGAAAAACTCATTTTCTGAGCCAGAGAGGAAAGCCCAGGAGGCTCCCAGTGCAGCGGCGGCAGTCGTCCCTCTGCCCAGCCTGCAGCAGCCCGAGGATGACGATGCGCTCCCCAGGGCAGAGGCTGCTGCTTGGGTGCCAGTGTGCTGGGGCTGTCCGCAGCCTGGGAACGGAAAGGGCCGCACAAGCGGTCATCAATAATTGTGTTTCAATATTTGGGTTTCTAATAATTTAAAAAACAAAAGCTCCTACGGCAATATTAAAGAGCGAATGGCCAGTTTAAAGAAAGAAAAAAGAATTGTATCTATGTCGATATCCCCGTGAATGTTATTAAATGTACTGTAGGTATGGTAGGCTAGGAGGGCTTCAAACACTTTCAAAAGTTTTGCTTTCGTGGTTTTGTTTTCAGCACCTCTCAAGTCTCGTAGAGTGACAGTGGTAGCTTTGATTTCACTCGCAGCCGGTCGTATTTAGATTACAAGCACTAGGGGGAGGCAGGCTTTTTGGGTTGCATGTTTTCTTAAACTTGTTCTCGCTGAGAGATTTATGTTTGATTTCAGAGAAGGATTTCTGAAACACTGAATTTTGCAATGGCTTGCCTTTCTTTGTTTTGTTTTGTTTTTTTAACTAAAATTGACTCAAAGCCCAATTATGTTTGCCTAAAACATATCAACGCGGAAGCTGAGCATTGAACTGCCAGAAGCAGGGAATGAGATATTGATATGGCTAGTGCAATGTCTCAAAATTCTTAAAGAGAAAATGGCCCATGAGTTTTAGTATATAGCAGTCTGGTCAGGGATGATTTCCACAAGGACTGGTAATTTGCTGCAGGGAACTATGGAGAATACAGCATTTTGGTCAATGAGAAAGATTACCTAGGAACAACTTCTGAAAGTCACATTCTATTTTGTTTTCATACAAATTTAATTAGTTTGACACAGAAACAGTGGAGAAAAACCTGACAGTATCTATTCAGCAGTTTAAACTGCTGCCCGCTGCATTCTCCATGGTTATGCAGCAGCAGTAGCAGAAGAGCAGCTGCCCCTTGTTCAGGTTGTCTCTGCACAACTGGTGTGCTTCAGCATGCTCCAAGAGCCCCACGACCTGCTTGATACCCGTGTGGGCAGAGCAGGACGACTGCTCCCCTCCCTCTGCCGCAGCCCCCACAGGTATCGTCCTTGCAGAAGTGTCCGTGTTCCTTGGGTGTGGAGTTCTTCACCGAGCTTCTGGCTTCAGTCACTTGTTCTTAGCTGACGGGTTGGTTTGGCCAAGTAAAATCAGAGCAGAAGTCAAGAAAAAAAAAAAAAGGAGGCATCACACATGGGTGTGTGAGCCGTTTCTGTACGCTTCTGCTTTTCTGGAGGTGTGTTAAGACAGCCCCAAAAGGTCGAGGCTTTCTGGGAGTTTGTGCCCTGCCGCGGGGGGAATGGCTGGGCTCGGGCGGCTGACTGCCGTGCCTTGCTCTGATGTGTTTTCTGTCTCGCTCTTGTTTGCAGGTGGGAGTCCTTAGTCTTAGTGCTGATGTATGTCATCTACATCGTTATCATGAAGTAAGTAAAATGTGCCCTCAGCTTGTTCAGACTGTCAGTCTCTCTCTCCAGTGCTTTCCCAGAGGTTGCGAAGGTGATTAAAGAGAGCTGGAGGCTGTGGCAGGGCTTCCCCTGCATCGCCTGGCTGGCACGCCGGCAGCACCCCGACAGCAGGGGTTAAAGCACCCTGCCCTGTCACGTACTTATCTAATCTATCCTGATGAGGCAGGAGGAGGCTGCTTATCCCCATAGTACAGATCCAGGGATCAGACAACTGAAGATGGATGATGCTTTACGGATCTCGCCCTGTGTGAACTGGCCGAGGCTGTTGTGGCAGGTCTGTGGCAGGGCAGGGAAAAGAATCCGTTGCCGAGTCCCACCAAAACAGCTTTAGCTTTCACATTCCCAGCTCAGAAATAAACATCTGGAAGATAGCAGTCTACCTTTCGTGGGTGCAAAACTGCACAGCAATTTGTCCTTTCCTGCTTGGAGACCCATAATAAAACTACAGCACTGTCAGCATGGATTTTCCGAGCATCTGACCTGTGTAGCTTCTTTAACACAAGCTCGTGCTAGCAGAGCTAGTCTGTTCTGCTGTTTGGTTCCCCTCCTCCTGCCTTGTTTTTAAAAGCCAGTGGAAAGGAAACCCGGATTTAAACTGGAACATTCAGCAAAACCTACCAGCTGCCAAGCACACCAGTGGTCTTGTCTCAACAAGAGTAGAGATTTGTTTTGAAATGATGAATAGAGTAAATATTGTGAGAGCAATTCTCGGTGAGAACAGCAGAACACGCAGTCTAGGTTGAAGGGAACACAAGTCAGAATTCATCTCACTTCTAATAATTAGAAACTTTTTTCTTTAACATGGAGCTTCACCCTTCCAACAATCAACTGACCGGCAAAGCAGACAGTTGTAGTATCTGAATCGAGAATGGATTTTTTTTCTGAAAGCAATGCTGTAGTGTGAAGAGATGTTTCAGACCTGTTTAGATGTAGCTGGGGAGGTTGTCGGCGTGGTTAGGGACCTCAGCCAGGTGTTCGCAGTGGTCTGCCCTCACCCTTGAGTATCCTGGTGAAATCCTTGGCTCATGTTTGTGTTGGCTTCTGGCTACTTGAAAATAAGAGACAAAGATTTCTTTTTTTTTCTCTAAAGTTGAGACAGAATTTAGCATGTGGTCTTGTGTTTCGGTGGTAGGTCTTCAAAGGTAAAACAACACTCCTGCTCGGGTGTTACATGATAAAAAATAAATTTGGATGATGACCAATAATAATTATTAGCTATACAGCATATTAATTACACGTAATACATAAGCATACATGTCACTCAAGATTCACGTCTTGTACCTCTCATAGCCTGCTGGGTACGGAAAGGTTGCATTGTTTGCAGTTTATTTACTGCTCTGGCATACTGTGGCTAGATTTCCTTAAAACCAGAGGGGTTTTCTTCCCTCCCATGGTTGAATTGCACAGGATGTGAGTCTGGGAAGGGGAGAGTGTCAGGATATCCACACAGAAGGAGCAAAGGTACATCTAGAGTTTGTTTCGTTTGTGCAGGTACAACTCAACCATACATCACTGCTTCGAAAGGAAGACAAAAAACTCTGCAAATATGGTGAACGGTTTAGCAAATAACACGGAAATGGACGATAACAGCAACTGCGATGCCACGGTGGTATTGCTAAAGAAAGGTAACTGTTCCAGTAAGTCACCCTGCTTGCTTGCATCATTCTGAATGTTCACAAGTTTGTACACTAGACGTGTGGTGTGAAATCAGCCATGAAATAGGTGGGGAGGTGGCCCTTTCGTAACCCTTGCGCCAGATGGCCCCTCTGTGCCTGGAGGCACAGCTTGGTGACCCCAGCCAGCACATCCTCTGCCACTGGAGGCAGCTCAGGCCTCCTCTGGGTGGTTCTTGCTGCTGGACAAGTGCCTGGCTGAAAGGACTCCTCCAGCTTCGAGCCTGACTTGCCCAGGGGCTGCTTATTCAGACCGTTCCAGCGATGCCATTGTAAGTCCTCCTGTGGGCGCTGTTATTCTACACTGAAGATGTCCATCTACATCTGGTACCTCCATTAAATTTAACTGCATTCCGGAGCGACGCAAACTGAGCAGGAAGAAAGACCCTACTTGTACTGGTGTGCACTTCCCCCTGGTGAAGGGAGGGTGAGGGGCTCTGTGTTTGTCTACACAGTGTGCTCCTACTGCACGTGCTGTCTTGAACATGCACAACTTTTCCATGTAGATGATCTGTAAGTGGATTTCACTTTGGGTGAAATCTGCTCCCATTTGACTTTAGTCACAATCACATGTAAAATTGGTTGTATTTCTTCAGCTTAAAAAAATCTCACCCGCTCCGTAGCTCAGTGGCAGTATCTCAGTGTGTGCATTGGCAAGCATGTGCTAAACTGCAAAGAGTAATTTTTTATCTTTGCAACAGTTAACAAGCATGTGCAGTAACTGCTTGGGATTTGTATGCGCCTATCATCAGGAATAACACCCACACCCCCAGCCTCTGGTTTAGCTTGGGAAGGAGCTCTGTCTTGTCTGAAGCAGCCCTGGCCTCTGACCACAGATGGGCTGCCCTTCTTGTTTCCCTGGGATAAAATAATTTAAAAATAGCTCTCTCTTTTCCCGCAAACAGTGATTGAAAGACATCGGATGTATGCAGTTAAGCAACTAAGCGTGGACGGTAGAGGGGTTTGTTTGCTGAGATCAGACCCTTGGGCTCTACCAGCAGCCGGCTGTTGTGTTGCTGCCCTGTTGCGGGGGGAAGGCTTTTGAGGGCGCTGTGCGCTCTGGTTTGGGGAAGCTGCTTTTCTGGGAACAGCTCTCCCTAGCCTGGGGCTCTCAACAGCAGAACTGTGCTGGCAGGGTGACTGCCCTCTGTACCAGCAAAGCCAGACGGGTAAAGCGCAGCGAGCGCAAACTCAGGCCTTAGTCACCGGGTTTGCCGGGTGGCCTCAGGGTCACGCACAGATGAGGCGGTTCTGACTGTGGGGTTTGGTTGAAATCTCCCCAGAATGTGTGACACTGCTCAGCTGCTGGTGGTTTCTTGTTTTGGACACTTGCGGTAACTCAGACTGGCTGAGGAAGGAAGGACGAAAGGATTGCTTCATTTTCTAGCAGATCGTTGCTGTATTTGCCTGGCAGCGAGCCACCGGAGGCCCAGGCAGGCGAGTGGCACTGCTGCACGCACCAGCCAGGAGCACGGGGTCGCAAGCAGCACCAGTTGCAGCAGGTTGCCTGAGGGTTTCAGACATTGCCATTTGTTTTCTGAGGCCTTTTCCAAACAGAGGACCAAAAAAGAATCACACAGAATTGCTGTGCTTGGAGCAGTTCCCCCAAGTGCCGTGCAGGAAATGCCAGCATGGAAAAAGTCACGATGAAAAGCCCTCTGGCCGTTTTGATTTTTTTAATATGCATGACCCCACTTACCTACCCCAATCCATGGAAACCTTCTCAGACAGAAACAAAAGTGACTCTAAAGCCAAGGAGATACTCTTCTGTAAGCCTGACCGTGATGGTAACAAATAGGAACGTCACGAAACGTTGTCGGTGTTCAGCACTGATTTCAGTAAACCCGAGCAGAGCTGTGCTGGGGGAGACCTCAGGTTTCCCTGCTGCCGAGTCCCAGTCCTGGCGCAGAATTCGCAGTCAGGGTAGCATCCAGGCACAGAAAGGATGGAGGCTGGCACCGTGCCCCCCCAGAGGTCACGGGCAGGGGCCTCATTCCCCAGCTGTACCGCGATCGGGTACCTGCCCCATCTCCTTGTTCCTTTGCTCCTGCGCTGTGGGTCGCGCCCCACGGGCTGGCACACGTGCTTGCTGCCAGGCTTGGTGGCACGTCCCAGCCTTGAGCTGCGAGCCCAGGGTGCAGGAACCTGCTTTTCACATCCACTGGTACCCCGCAGGGACAGAGGGACCTCACCTGCCTGTGCGGCGTGAGGCCGGTATCCTCGCAGCAGTGCAGGTGATCACCGGGGATTAACGCAGCTTCACTGCGGCACCGCTTCTTCCTCGGTGGAGCAGCTGCTGCAGAAGCAGCGATCAGCCTAACGCGGGCCTGTGGTGAGCAGAGCAGATTGGACTCTGTAATGAGCGTGAGTGCACATACCATGCTGGCGATTTATTTGAGACACAAATGTAGGACCTGTAGAGACAGAAATTAAGGACAGAGGAGGCATATTTTGAATGGTGGTAGCTTAAGGAATGGTTCTTACAAAGGACTTCTGGAACCCTGGATCACACAGGGCAGAGAGAGCCTGCTGGAAGATGACCTCGATTTCTCTTTGTTCCTTGGCTGCAGGAAATTTCCACCGTAAAGCCTCGGTGATCATGGTGGATGAGCTGCTGTCTGCCTACCCACACCAGCTCTCGTTTTCTGAGGCTGGGCTCCGGATCATGATAACCAGCCACTTCCCTCCCAAAACACGTCTCTCCATGGCCAGCCGCATGTTAATCAATGAGGTACGTCTTTTATCTCCCCCACCTCCCCTTCTCCTTCTGCTTTCTCCTGTAGCAGTATTTGGGTCAAAAATGGCACTCTTGCGTTTTTTCTGGATCCCTGATAGCATTTTCCCAGATTTTATCTTTCTGATACTGACTTTACTGTAATCATCCCTTGCTATCTGTCCCCACGGAGATGTTAGAAGAGAAAGTTTCAAGTCATCATGTGGTTACGTTACCTGTAGGTGTTTCTTGCAGGAGGTGCACCCTGAATTGATCGGACATTAGTGTTGCTTGCACTTATTTAATAATGTGGTACTCCACTGAGTCTGCACTTAGTCTGGCATCATCTTGGAAGACTCCAGCTGTCAGCTGTACAAGTTGGATGTGTGAGATTTATCTAGATTCAAGCAAGCATAGTGTTACATTTTATTGGAATTCATCGGTTTTGCTTTTAAAGCCAGATTTTTAAAGAACTCTGTCGTCTCTCTTTCTCTGTTCCTTCCTTTCTTGTTAAAAAATTTAAATTTTAAAAAATCTGTCTTTCAGCAAGAATTTGTGCCTGTATTTACAGAGACAAAGGCTGATCAACAGTAGGACTTACACCAACGGTGAGTCAGAAGTAGCAATCAAAATACCTGTCAAGCATGTGGTTGAGAATGGAACAGGCCCCAGCAACTCTGCCGAGCGAGGTGTGAACGGCACACGGCGGGATGAAGACGTGGCTGAGGCTGGGAATGAGACAGAGAATGAGAATGAGGATAACGAGAACAATGAAAATGATGAGGAAGAGGAAGAAGATGATGACGATGATGAAGGGCCATACACACCTTTCGACCTACCCAGTAAGAAGCTCCTGGGTTTGTGTTGTTCCAGAAAGCAAAGCTCAGTGTGGGTATGCCAGAAAGCATCGCAGACGCGTGTTGAGGTGGAAGTGTCTCTGAGAGCTCCCATCAGCCTGAACCTCGCAGTGTAGTTCCTGGTCACGGGTAGAAGATGAGAGGAGCTGGGAAGCCGCAGGAACTTCTCAGGGTGCAGGCTCCTGGGCTTGGACACACATCTGCTGTGGCTCGTGTTGGCCTGGTGTTGCTCTTGCGGTCGGAGGGGAGAGGCTGCAATCTCCACGGGGCGGTTCTGGCCCCAAAACCTGGGTCAGGTCTCTCTGCTGACTGCGGAGGAAGCTGATGGTGGGGCTGCTGGCAAGGTGCCTGAGCGCAGGTCAGATTTATCTGCATCCAGACCTGACCTTTGGTGGGAAATGAGGTGGTAAGGTGTCCCTGGCACCTTGCTTCTTAATATTAACAAAGTAATAACATTCTGGACTAAAGCAGACCCGAATTGTGATTGCTTCCCTTTTCTGTTTTACAGCTGGCAAGATAGAAATCTTGAAGTGGCTCTTCACATGGCCATTGAGTTTTGTCCTGTACTTCACGGTGCCCAACTGTAACAAACCCCACTTGGAGAAATGGTTCATGGTTACCTTCGCTTCTTCTACCCTCTGGATTGCAGCTTTCTCCTACATGATGGTGTGGATGGTAGGTACCAACTAAAGCAGAAACCACAGTCTGGAAGAAGCAGCAGAGGTGGGTTTTGGCAGCTTAGAGAAATGTATAGAAAGTTCTACATATCTGAATTTTTAAATAAGAAACCTCAATCTGCTTCCATGTCTGTTAGACGTGTCCACACTGACAGCAGAGAATTAGGGACCAGTAGCCGTGGCCCTTGAACTTGAATCAGGGCTGGAATTTCACCCGGATTCTTTATCATGGGAAAAAATGACACTTGTACCAGTTCAGCACCTCCCTGTCGCTGCAGGGCGGTGTAAAGAGGCCCCATGCTAGTAAAAATCTGGCCTCAGTAGCTTTTCCTTTTCTTGGAGCAAGCAAGCTTGAGACAGAGTTGTGGGTGATAACGCTTTGAACGCAGCAGGAAGAAAAGCATGACGTTCAGGCAGATTCTTTCACAACTAGTCTGGCCAACAGGAACTGAATTCTACCTCACTGTCCTAAAGGTAGAAGGGGGTGAGTAAGAAGGGACACAAGGAAATCCCAGCATAGCTGTCCTGTTTGCAGGGGAGAAGTTTTGTGCGCTGGCTGGTCGTTGAGCCTGTTAGCTTGCTGCAGGCTGCATTAAGTGGTCCATGTAGGAGAGAAGCGTAAGCTGTCCTCGTTACGCTTGCAGTAACGCTGCCGCATGGATTGTGTTTCTTTTGGGGAGGTCGTACTCCGAAGCAGAACCAGACAGCGGTGGGGCATTGGCATCAGGAGAGGGTCTAACCAGGGAGCCTGGCACGTGCGATGGAGCGCACAATGCATGGTCTGTCTCGGCATGGGACCCGAAGAGCGTGCAGATACCTCACTGGAGCAGTGGCCACTGCTTCCCTGCTGGGAAGGGGAGGCAACAAACCTTCCCTGCCTTCACCGTTCATTCTTGCACTAAACGCAGAGAGGAATGCCAGGCTTTCCCTGGGAGCCAATCAAAGCAGTTACCGAAGAGGAGTTCTTATTTTGGTTTATTTTCAATAACCCATGTTGCCCTGAACAGGAAATAGAAAGTTTACTTGTTTTCTTCTGCTTTTCGCCTGTGAGGATGAGGTGTTTTTTCAAGAAAAAAAGCTATCCCAGCTTTCCATAGCTGACATACCAGAGCCCACAGGGTCTCTGTGCTGCTTCTGACATACGGTTCACGTTTCTTGGAGTGTGCTGCAGAGAGTTCAGAAGAGCGATTAACTGTGGCTAATAGGAAATGGGTGTTATTAGACAAAGGCACCCAAAATTTAAAAATATTAGTCAATGTGAAGAGCAGTAATTTGTCATGGACTGCATGGCAAAGGAGAGAGGACATTGAAGGTATCTCCCCTCTGCCAGCAGGAAGGGTTTGCAGTCACTTGGGGAGATGTCCCTGCGTGTGGTATTTTCACAGTATAGTGCACCATGGGGTTGTTTTAGTGTCTGTCCAGCTGTCATTCGTGTATAATAATGTCTGCAAACTTCAGCCAAGATCGGGAGACTGTTACACAGGGTAGTGGGCCACCGTATAGTCTCTTTTGCAGGTTAGTGTCAGGAAAATTGTGGGTGAAAGGTGTGAGGTAGCTGACCAAAGAGGGTACGTAGCAGGTCAGCGCTGTCCTCCGCCAGGTGATGAATATACCAACGCAGCCCGTCGCTGCTGCTCTGCAGAGACGTGCGAGTTTGTATTGAGCAATAAACTCCGTCTCACAGCAGCTTCCAGAACTGGGCCAAGCTGGTCCCTGATCTGAAATCTCGTAAACAGCTTGACAGTTTATTTCCTCTCCTTAGGTGACAATCATTGGCTACACACTGGGAATTCCAGATGTGATCATGGGGATCACTTTCTTGGCAGCTGGAACCAGTGTGCCGGACTGCATGGCAAGCCTCATCGTAGCAAGGCAAGGTAGGTTCGTCACAGAGATGTACTGCTGTGGAAGTGCTTCCCTGTGTCCTCTTCCTCTTCAGGTAGCCCAGATGTGTCCTGGATGTGAAAACATACAGAGCCCCTTCCCTGAGGCTGAAATTTAAAACAAGAACACAGAAGGAAATTAATTATGTTGCTATTGCAAAGCAGCTAACAGGTTCTCAGTGACAGCGTGGAACAAGTTTTGGCACTATTGTCAACTCCAGCCTTCCGCAAAAGTGACAATGTTTTTGTTAATTTAAATACCAGTGGTACAGAAAAGTTTAGAACGTGGTATAAGGGTCTTTCAGGTCACTTTCCAGTTCTTCTCTGCAGTCATAAGGACTGGAAGATGCTGCTGCTTTTAAGGAAAACTATATTCCCCCCCCCTGGCCCCACCTTGTGATCCAGCAGCAGGTGTTTTAAGAGAAGAAGGAAGTTATCCGTCCTGCTTTGGGGAACAAAACCAGAGGTTCTTCATTGAAACAACCAGCTCCTGAATAGGCTACCTGAAGGTCCAACCTAATCCGTCCAGAATAGGAGCTCCTGTGTCGTGGTTACAGTAAAGCAGGAAAACCCTCTGAGCAGGGCACAGGGGTACCAGCAGATCACAGCCAGTGGCCAGGGTCCCCACAGCAGCCGAGGATCAGTTGAGGAAAGTTCTCGGGTGGATTCAGCCCCTCCAACCCTGCTGGCGTTGTGTGGTGGGGAGGGGAAAGGGAAAGAACGGGGATGGGGTTAGGGGTTCTCCCTTAACTCTTTGCCTTAATCCATGGAAATTGTCTAGATTAGCTCAGATTAATGTATTTCTGTTCAAAAGTTGAAAGACTTTTCTGAGCAGTGTCTGATTGTACATGGTTTCCACTCCTGCAGGTATGGGGGACATGGCTGTGTCTAACTCCATCGGAAGCAATGTTTTTGATATTTTGATCGGCCTAGGTCTCCCGTGGGCTTTGCAGACCCTAGCAGTGAATTATGGATCATACGTAAGTCCTATATTTGTTCATATGATTCTTATCTATTTATTTATTTTTATTAAACCAGATCTATTTAGGAAGAAAAAGTCCAAAATTCTGTGGATTTACTTTGAAGAAACAAATATTTTTGCTCTGTTACAGTTTGTGAGAAGTAGCAATTAATTGTCCGTGGACATTCCCCATCCTTTGGAGGACAAGGACTTCCATTTCCTCCTTAAAGGCAGCAGTCTGTGCTGAAATAAACTGACTCGCTAGAGTATACTGCATTTTCACACACTTGAAAATATTCCAAAAAAGGAGAATGATCTTGGTTTTAATACAACAGATGGGATAAACATAGGTGGAAGTAAAGGCTAGAGCAGACCTGTAGGGCTTTTGCTGAGAAAAATTCTAGTGTTACTGAACTGTTAGCACCCTGGAAGATGAAGGAAGCTGTTGAATAACTGGATGTTTCAGAGCATTGACCCTCATCAGGAAACACTGCAGAGCTTTCCTGCTTGAGAAAAACTCCCCAACACGAATTAAACCTTCCTTTACTTCCCAAATCATAAAAGAGCCACCCCCTTGCCTCCAAAGTTGTTGCAAGGTCACTTCTGAGAAGGAAGAGCAGGAGATGGATGATGTCCTAGAGGGAAGTTGCTGTTGCTTTTAGCTGGACAACACTCAGACAGCAGTGTAGGACGGAGGAAAGACTTGATTACAGTCACTGAGTGAATGCAAAGTTAAAAGACTGATTGCTGAGGCTGGCAAGTGCCTCTGGAGATCGTCTAGTCCTCAACCCTCTGCTCAAAGCAGAGTCAGCCAGAGCAGGATGCCTAGGACCATGTCCATCGGGTCTTGAACGCCTCCAGGATGGAGACTGCACAGCCACTCTGAGCAGCCTGTTCTGGTGCTTGACCACTCTCACTGCAAAAAAAGCATTCTTATGCTTGAATGGAATTTCTGTATCTAAAATTGTATGTTTCCTCTTGTCTTTTCAATGGATGCCACTCAGAAGAGTCTGGCTCTACCTTCTCCATCCTCTTCCATCAGGTATTTGTGCACATCGGTAAGATTCCCCTGAATCTTCTCTTCTCCGGGCTGAACAGTCCCAGCTCTTGCAGCCCCTCTCTGTGTGTCAGGTGCTGCAGTCCCTTACGTCATCCTTGTGGCTTTCCCTGGACTCGCTCCAGGAAGCCCATGTCTTTGTTGCGTTGAGGAGCCCAGAACTGGACCGAGCGCTCCAGATGTGTCTCCCCAGTGCTGTGCAGAGAGGGATCATCTCCCTTCACCTGCTGGCAGCACTTCTCCCCAGGGTGCTGTTGGTGCTCCGTGCCACAAGGGTGCATTGCACACTTCAGCTTGGTGTCCGCCGGGATCAGCAGGTCTTTCTCTGCTGAGCTGCTTTCCAGCGGGTCACCCCCAGCGTGTCCTGATGCATGGGGTTGTTCCTTCCCAGGTGCAGGACTTTTCACTTCCCTTTCTTCATGTTCACGAGTTTCCTGCCTGCGCATTTCTCCAGCCTGTCCAGGTCCCTCTGGATGGCAGCACAAGCCTCTGGGGCGTCAGCAGTTTGTCTGCAGCAGTTTGGCCAGTTATCGCTCCACTCCACTGTCCACTTAGTCTGTTCTTCCTCTGTGTGTCCATGAGGATGTTTGAGAGACAGTGTCCAAAGCCTTGCTGAAGTCAACCTAAACAACATCAGTTGCTCTCCCCTCGACTGACAAGCCCACCTCGTCACAGAAGGCTATCAGGCTGGGTAAACGTGATTTCTCTCTTCTAAATCCGTATGTCTACTCGCAGTCACCTTCTTTGTCCTTCATATGTTTAGAAGTGGTTCCCAGGATTATTTGCACCGTCACCTTCCCAAGGATCAGGGTCAGGCTGACCAGCCTGCGGTTCCTGGGATCTTCCCTCTTCTTGAATACAGGAGTGACAAAGGGAAGCAATGCTGTAGGAATAAAATCCCTTTCGTTAGTGAGCAGCTTATCTGTAGCTCATCTGTATTTTTGCGGAAAAGGATGAAAACAAGTGTCTGAACAGAAGCAGCCAGCTTCCACGGAGGCATAACAATGTCACTACTGTTTTGCACACCCAAAATGTTCGTTGTGCAGCGGGATCACATGGTTAGAAGAGGCAGTCTTGGAAACAGCCCCACAATTAGCAAAGAGAGTTTCCTCAGTTTTCACTTGCGGTTCCTGGATTTCTCTCCAAATAATGGATAATTGGACTTCAAAGCAAAACAAGCCCCCTCTGTTATTAGTAATTAATTCATTAAGTATTACTGAGTTGCCAGCAAAGGCTGGCGTTGGCTGGGTCAGGTGTAGCCCAGTGGCAGCATTAAGAGCTGCAGGATGCTGTAGGTTGGTCCGGGACCCTGGCTGATGTGCCGGGCAGCAGGGGCAGAAGACGAGGAGCGGCGGCTCCCCGAGGTCCGCGGGGCTGCGCCTGGGGCTGCTCGCGTGAGCAAGGACTGTGCACTGGCGGGGGGCTCAGGGGCTCAGGCCAGCCTGCTTGTCTGCTAAACGTGGTGGTGAGTCAGAAGCACCAGGTGATTTCTGAGCTTGTAGTCACCATTTTGTGCCGCTCTTTTGGTATTTGGCAGGATCCAAATTTGTCTTTGTAGCATCTCCTCCAAAAGAGGAACTCCTCAAAGCCATCGTGGTGCCTCTGTCTTGCGTGTAGAAGGAAAAGGACAAAAAGAGGTTACTGGATCATCATTACTTTTGCACAGCCATCCAAAACCACGATTACCTCCACAGGTTGTTTAACATAACAGGACTGTGGCAAAGTTAAGCTTTTGCTGAAAGCAGAGAGTAAATGCCTTTTAACAAACAAGCTGTTAAGGCAGTAATAGCTTTTGTGGAAGCCAGAAAAAGACCAGACTCTGTGATGTGGAAGTTAAGCTTTAATGCAGAAGAGTCCCCTAGAAGCCCTCTCCAGCCTTAATTTTCTGGAGGTCTAACCACTCGTGTGTCTCTGATACCATACTCTGTAAAGTCCCGATGTGTCTCTGTTCCAGGCTGCCTGACTCAGGATCCCCTGTGGCCAAATTTTGCTCTCGGTTAATGCTGGTGTAAAGAGTTCTGGCATGTTACCGTGCAGAACGGAGAAGAGGATTGCTCCCTTTTTCCTTCCCTTTGCCTGCCCCATGCTGCGGGGCACGCGTGCGTGTGGTGTCCCGGGGTTACGTGCGTTCTGAACTTTCTCAGCCACATGCGGTGAAGTGGCTTCACACAGTAACCAGCCAAGCAGCTGCTCCCGGCCAGGAGGAGGTTTGTGGGGTTTCGTTCTGAGTGTGAAGAGGAGTCTCGCTACCAATGGCACTTTCGGCTGCTGTAACACCCTTTGCAGGATGAGCTTGTCTGAGCCTTCCTTGACCTCCCTGAGGGCAGGTGGGTGTTTGAGAGCCCGTTTTACAGATGCTGGGTGTTGATTTGAGGCAAGCAGAGAGCTTTGGATGAGAGGCAGCTGCAAGCTTGTGGCTGGCTGTGTGACATCGATATATTGAGAGCATTGTCCCACAAGGTTACTGCCTAGTTTTGTCATACGCCTGGCAGCAACCGCAAGAAGCCCCATGCAGAATCAGGACTTCTTTGAACAAGTTCACCCTATGAGATAGTGCCTGAGGGGGAAACATGTGGCTTGTGATCTACCAGATAAGACAGGAAAAGAGTAGGAGGGGACCTGTCAAAGGGAGATTAATGGACTTGCTGGAGGTCACACAATAGGTAAGTGGGAGAGCTGGAAATAGACTGTGAATCTCTGGAGACACATCCTGGTGCTGGGTTGCTGCATCACGGTCATTTTGATGAAGTGCCTCTCCGGGTTCTGACTGTTCTTTTTCCAGGACCATTGTTGATGGATGTTTCACCTTATTATTTATTTTATTCTTCCTTTCTTGTTACAAGAAAGAATGGAAAACCATCTTTTGCTTCTGAGGCTGCATCTTGGAAACATCTGTCACCTGGTTTAGAGAAGGAAGTTCCCCTTCTTCTGTTTTTCTGCTTTAAATGGAACATTTTCCTGTAGGATGTGGGTACACCACAAGCAGTCACAGCCCCAGCCTGATCAGATGGGCTGCACCCCCACGGCGTGGTGTAGGAAGTGGGCACACCAGGCAGCGCTTTGCCCAACCGCCGTGTGCTCCAGGGCAGCGGTGTGTGGTGTCGTGCACCCCGCCTCGCCTGTGTGCGTCTGCTGGCATGAACCAGGTCAGTGCGATCGTCAGTGTGCAAGCCTGGATTCTTATCCTCTTCCTTCCAGTGCTGACTGGAGTCCGTCCAAACCCAAGCCAGGGAATGTTCCATCTCATGCTTCTCCGGTAAAATGTTGGCGTTGGTGCAGAGGAGAAGAGGTCCTCCTCTGCCCTCACCCCTTGTCTTCAACTCGGTTGTCAGTCTGACAGTTCTGGGTTTGGGCCAGGCCACGGACACTTTTCCCATCAAAGGGCAGATCTAGTCAATATCGAACAGCTTCCACATCAGGTCCCTTCTGTTTCTACAATGTGTAGTCTCTACCCAACTGTATGTTTATTATTTTAAGAGCCCTTATTGTTTCTGGACACTATTAACAGCCAGGCACTAACTCTGCCTTCCTCTGTGCTTCCCGCTGAGGGTCCATCTCCATCACTCCGAGGTCACTTGGCCACCCTCCTGCTGCAGCTCTGGCCCTCTGCTGTCAACCACAGCTAATCTAGCATGCCAGCAGGACTTTTGGAGAAAAAGCAGCATCCCTCTGGACCTAGAGAGACCTTTGAAAGAATTCGCTTTCTCATTTCTTCCAGCTCTGAGTCCTGGACACGTTGCTGACTCTATAATCCTGTAAGCATCCTTCCCCAGTGGCCCTGGCAAATCCAGACTGGAAGGACGTTTGCTCCGTGTCTTCCATCCAGTTGCTTCCCTCTGGAATCTGTTTTTGGATGTGAAGCTGTAAACCAGACATCAGCCAGGAGTATCTTAGAGAATAGGAATTTTAGCCCAAGGATAAACAGTCAGGTTCATTTATTCACATAAGCATTTGGGAGGATGATCGTATGTTGATCCATCACTTCAGCCAGTTTCAGCAAAATCTGACAGTAAGTTAGAAGTCTGAGAGACATCACACTCCTTTCATGCAAACAGGCAGCTAGAGAGGAGTAACCCCAGCACGAGCCTTGTGAGACACCAGAGAATCCAGAGGGAAGCAGGCACTGGAGATGGCAAGTGTCACTGCTGTGCCTCTCGCTGGCCGGTTTGCTCTTCATGTGTTAATTGAAGGCGCGATGAGGAGTCTCGTGACACTGGGACAAAGCTGGCCTTCATCTCCTCACAGCCAACGCCTGCCCCGTCGGGCCCGGGTGCCTGCGTGTGGACCACCATAAATCCTCCGAGGGAAGAGAGGGGATGGGTTCAGTGGATCCGTCAGTCATGGGGGCAAACGTGAAGGCTGAGGATAGCAGCAGGGTGGTAACGCTGAGGGTCTGCGGGGGTCCTGGCTTCCCACAGCACCACCCGTCCCTGCCGCAGATGTTCCTGCTCCTCCTGCGCTGGGGTGCCAGACTCTCCAGATGTCACGTTAGCATCTGCGGTGTGATGTGCTGGCGTCGCTGCAGCAGCAGGATATGCAGCTTGGCAGATAGGAATGGATTGATGTGTCGGCTGGTCCCAAAAGCTGTGGATGGGCAGGGCAGCAGGGGCACGCTGAAGGTTCTCACTGGTCCCTCCAGCTGCCTGGGATGGTTTGCACGTACGGAGAGCGCTTGCTCCCTGGTTTCATGACAGGGAGACAGGGATGATTGTACTGTGGTAGAGCAAAAGTGTCTGGTCCCTTCTGAAGCTCCTGACAATACAGGAATTCTCTCCAACCGTAACCCCTGCATTTCCTGCTCAATACCTGGAGTGTCTGTGTGCAGCACTGCATGTTGTGCACTGCAGGGTGTGTGCCCTCTGCAACGTGAATCGCGTGATACAGAGCAAACCGAGGATGCTTTCTTGGGAGTCTCAGAAGAGGTCCAAGAAGGAAATTCCGTTAAAACGTGCAGGAATGTGGCACGTCTCTGAGGTTCCAGTTTGTCGAGACCCCTGTCTCACGAGAAGAGCTGGGGAATGCAGGATCTACACTGCGTTTCCACTGCCAGGCAGGGGCAGGGCAGCAGAAGGATCCCCAGACAGACAGAGAGCCTGCAGCTTTTTCAGACAAGGGGCTGGAAACATAGCAGAATCCTTCTGATCTTCCTGAGTGAGGTAGTTTCTCTTGTATTTGGACCCTGGAGCAAAATGAGTTTGGGTTTTGGCAATAGCTCCTTGTTTTCCCTTCAGCAACTGCCAGAAAAGAACTGAAGAATGAAATCACATTTATTTTGTTTCCGTTGTTTTTCCACTGCTGTTTAGCTTCAGCCTCTGCTCCTTCTTGCCTGCAGGAGCTGCCTGGAAATAGCTGGAGCTGGTGGCAGCATCTTTGCATTTGCTACACAAGAAGCAGGGAGATAGCCTCCGTTCAAATTCAGACCGAGTACTTTTTGAACTTGCAAACCTTTCCTCTGCGGTCAGTCAAAACCGAGCGTTCTTCTGGCCTGCGTTAGCCGCTAGATAAAAGCCAGATCTCAAAGGAGAGTTTGGGAATGTTGATTTTTCCTCCTTGCAGTATGAGGGAATGCTTCGTCTGCAGACGGTTCTCTCCTGGGAAAGAAGCATTTACTATTTTTAAACGAACAGAGAACTGAGTTTTTGCTTCTGTAATTAAGAAGACTCTAGCTGAGGTCCTTTTTCTGCTTTTGGCTGAAAACTGAAATTATCTGCTCCCTTACTTTGAGTTTTGAACGTTTTGCTAGCTTTGTTTTTTGAACTTACACATTGTCATGTACCCTGAGAAAATATGTTCCATTGCCTCTTGCGGAAAATGCCACTTGTCTCGTGAGAAGGCCACTTTACTGATTTCTACTCTAATTTTACAGATCAAGGACACATTTTTCTTAAGCTGTTGCACCAAATTTCAGCATCTTCTGATCTCCTGTGCTCACAGTTACAGTCACAATAAGAAATAGGACAGGCTGTAGTGATGATCAGAAAAGTAGGAACAGATCATCGGTTAAACCTGTATTTCCAGAGCTGGAGGCTTATGGGAGACTTGTGAAACAGCAGCAGGCAGTCCAAAATGAACTGCAGAAAAAGAAACGATCCCTTAGGCAAGTGTAGAACTGAAATGAGAGAAGTGAGAAACAAGTGAGCAGTGGCTGTTCAGCCTGGTTCGGATTCAGCTGTCTCAGAACCACTGAGCAATACTGTACACAACAATACGCTTCTGTATGATCACTTTTTGGAATAGACAGGTGGGCATGAGGTTAGAAAATGCTGAAAGGCTGCCAGAGCTGGAGAGAAGGTTAAAAAAGCGGCACGGTTACTTGTGTGGCTTCTGTGACTCCAGCTGTTGCTGTAATGTAGACCCGGGACAAGCAGGAGGGGATCGAAGGACAGCCTTTGGCATCAGCGGGGGGATGAGAGGGAGGGAGCTGCGGTACCTGCCTTTGTGGCCTGATGAGCAAGCCCCGCTGTGCCCGGTAGCGCAGTGCTGTACGGGCTGCAGCAGACAGAGCAGATCTGAACCTGTCTCCTTTGAAGGTGTATGTTCTCTTTGTTGGCATTAGATAAGTAGTAGTGGTGTTTGCTAGAATTAAATGTTCTTGTTTTCATTAGCACTTGGGGATTTCCGTGCTATTTTCAGAGAACCATTTCCAGAGCTAGGCACAGGCTAGCCAAGAGCTTTGGCAGCCGTCCTCTGGTTCCTCTTAATGCAGGAATGAAATCCCTCAGTGCCCAGTGGCAGTTTTGATAGAAGGGAACGTGGGCTCGTATCCCGAACAGCGCAGGCGGTATGCTCACGCCTACCTCCCCCAGCTGTGCTATGGGGAGTGCTCTGACGTGACCTGTGCGTCGGGAAGCTGCTGCTGGCGGGGCTGGCACTGGAAAGCCCTTCCACCACCAGTGCAGGGTTTGCTGGAGAAATCTCTCCAAACCCTCAGGCTGCAGCCCCCCACAAATGCTTAGCAGTGAGTTTCATCTAGCTCCGCCAAGATCTTTCTTTGCTGGGGTGAGAATATTTAGCAAATAACCTCCCTCAAAGACCAGACTACCATTGCATTCTGGACCTGAGCAGCCACAGACAGCTTTCCTTCTCTTCTGAATGTGAGCTATGAAGTCTGCAAGAACCTCGAGCACTGTGTTATGCCAAGAAACCTCGACAGTAAGAGGCATCTGGGCAACAGGCTTAACTGGGAATTATACCTGCTATGAGGGAAGTTTCTTACTGGATAATCAGCTTGCGCCAGGGCTGTCTTAAATAACCCAGAGACCCTGGGCACGGTGGCTGAGCGTATGCCATTCTCCACGCGTGCGAAAATCTGTTGAGGTCAGACTTGCTGCGTGTGCCGGGAAAGCAACGTGTTGTACGCAGCGGGACCCCCTGCATGCGCCGTGCAGAGCTGCTCTGTGCACAGGCAGCGAGCCAAATGGATGGGACTGTTTGTGTGCACATCGAGTGGCTGCACAGTGTGCGCTGCAAGCCCAGTGCATCCGGAATTACACCCAGCGCCCGTCCAGGGAATCCATCTCCCAGCTGGCCCAGGAGTCTGCTCTCAGAACAGGCTTACATCGGTGTTGGTCTGTTCCACTTCCCTTTCTGTTGTTTTTCGTTCGCTTCCCGTTGTTTGACAGCCCTTCTCACCTGTTGTCTTTGTCCTCTTCTGTCCCCTTTCTGCCTGCTCCGAGGCACGGGGGGGAGATGCCGTGCATGCATCGCCTCCTGAGCCACAGTGGAAACATCTGGAATTCTGCACGGCTTTTATAATGCTTTGAGCTCGCCAACAAGGTTTTTTACCCAAAGAGGTGCACTTTTTCTTCCAGAAAGTCCGGCTGTGATACGTATCCAGCTCAGCCAAACGAGCTTCCTGACCAAGTGCATTCCACAGCTAGCGTGTGCTCGCCCGAGGAGACCGTTCTCTGCTGTGAACATGGAAGGGTTTTAATCCTGCTCTCCCGTGGCAGAGTGAGGTGTTAGGCTGTGACCCTAATAAACGGTCCTATTTTTTTGCGGAGCAAAAAGCACTGGAAAGTGAAAACTGCATTAGAAAACACCCTTTCACCCCTCCCAGGAAATCCTTTCTTTCTGTGGGAATAGTCAAGCCTTGTAAAGGAAAGTTCTTGTTACTGAGGTTAATTAATAGCTAATTGCTGTGCCCGACAGTGGGAGCTGGGTTAGATCCCGGTCCAGGAGCGTTGCTAGTTAAGCCTGAGTTGAGCACTGTTAACCTGAGCGACACTCACGTGTTTTGTGCAAGGGAAGATGGGTGCTGGTGCTGCTGAAGGGGTTGCCACGTTTGCCTTGCCCGTGTGGTTGCTGTTACAGTCATAAACCTGCCATAAATAATTAGCATACACTTTCTACTTCCAAATAGTCCTTAAGAGCAGCTTTTATTCCCCTGAACGACCTCTGAAGAGGAGCCTTGCAGATGGTCCAAAGAAAGCAGCCCCACACACCTCTCTATGGAAGCACTGTCCTCAGCAAACTGGACACAGGGGCCTCTGGAACAGTCTTCTTTCCAAACGTCTGCTGGTTTTATGGAGGCTGTGATGGAACTGAGAAGCAGTGTCTGCGCTTTAGGTTGAATTCAGACATTTTTCCATGCTAAAATAATTCCAGCTGCTTCGTTTGCTTCCTTTTCCTGTAGATTCCTTTCCGACTGATCTATTTCATACTGACAGTTTTTACAGATATTGGCCCTGGTCAAACAGAATTCTTGACCAAAATCCAGACAGGAATTTATTATAAAACAGTATCTTTCATTCCTAGCCAGCTGCTGCTCGTTTGGGGTAGCAGGGAAGGTGGCTTTAAGTTTGTATTTTAGTTACACAAAGTTAGTCTACTTTTTTTTCACTTTTTAGAATAGCTAAAATGGAAATCCGGGTTAGCTGTGGTATACGGATGGATCGGGTTAGTGGAAGCAGGAGAAGAGGAGCTGGAGGCATGGCAGTGAGCGAGGCGCAGTGGAGCAGTCGTGTGCGCAGAGCCCCAGAGCAGCTCGTCCTGGCTGCTTGGTGCAGCAGGAAATACACGGTCGGCTATCAAAGAAAAAAGTCTTTTGGGTCAGAACCTGACATCTCTCACCCAAGAGCAGCTCTTGTTTCAGCAGAACTCTGAGGTGTGCCCAGGACTGGTGACAGAAGCTGCCGTGGCCTTAGAGATGTCTTCTGTAGCTGCAAAAGTACACCTCCTCCTGTCCGCCGCTTACAGCCTGCAGCTCACATTAACAGTGGGGTCGGTGCATTTTTCACCTTCAGTTGTGCAGACACTCCCAAAATTGGCCTTCACACTCGGAAGCAATCCAAATTTTCCATTTCTTTGGACCGTCAGTCCAGTGAGTATATTGCATTTTACATGGGATGGCCGTAGGAAAATCCTGGTCCCGCTGTTCATACACACACTTACAGCAAATGTCTTGAAGAAGTTCTTTAATAACTTTAAGAACAAGTGATCGTCATGGCTGTAGCCTTTTTTGTGATGGCAAAAAATTGGTAAAGAAGGAAAATGTGCCATTTGTGTAAGCCGGTATTTTAACATACATAAAGACAGAAACAAATGTCAGGTAGCAACAGAGCTCTGCAAGGTGGTGGGACACTTGTGAGTGCAAATGCTGTAACAGCTCCAGGGTACAGCAGCTGTGCAAGACCTGCTCGTGCTTACCACAGTTCATCAGAAGGGCAGCAATGCGTCGTCGTGCTGAATCTTGAGCATGTACAGAGGAGAGAGATCCTTCCAGGACTGTCTTTTTGCCTCATGCTTGGTCTTGTCTCCAACGTGGATTTGCACAGTGTTCTCCATCCGGAGTGTATGGAGTTGACTGCAGGCTCGGGTTTGCAGAATGTCAGAACCTGTAATCCTTTCTTTGACCCTGGAAGTCAGAGTTCCCACTCAGTTGTCCTTGGGGAATGAAGCGAAGTCGTGACTCGGGATTTCAGAGCGATATTTGGGTGAGAAGGTTTTTCCTGACAGCGATGCAAAATTATACAAGTGCCTCAGCAGTCTTACGTTCATTGAATTGTACTGCTGCTTGTCATCAAATTAGCAATACCCCGCTTCTCTAGCAAATGGGCTTCTTCATAGTCCCACTAGGAGGATGCGAGCACTGAGAGGTGGCCAGTGATACACTGTGTGCCATTATTTTGTGTTGACAGTTGAGAAAATACTATCGTAGCATAAAATTTTAGTTTGAATTGTTTATTGGACTAAAAACAGTTTAAAAAACCCAAGAAATAGATCCAGCTCTTAGAAAAAAAATGTGGTGCTTAAGGTGGATGAACTTTCATCCTGGGAACTGTTTCCTTGTCTGCAGATAGTTTGCAGGAATGGAGTAATGTTTTTCTTGTCCTTGTTTGCAAACCCAGAACAAACTGAGCTGTTAGGAACTGGCTACCAGCCCGTTTAAGGACCATCACTGCGTTTAGTTTGCCGTTTGACCCCAGCAGAGCGGTGTGCACTGCACAAACCCAAAGTCTGCTAGACGAACGGTAGCAGTGTCCTTTTCTAAAGCATCCTTGAAACATACTAATAGATCATTTCTTGCTAAGATTGGTTTCTGCCAGGAAAGTTAGGTGGTCGGTTACTGCTTTAAATAGTAATGGTTTTGGTGACATCAGCTGAAACTCATCTCCACGAGGAGAGGTCCCCCTCACCCGGCAGCCCCTGCAGAAGCTCCTTGGGAGACTCCCCCCTGACAGGACTGCGGGCGATGCTGTTTGAGAAGATCACAGAAAAGCGCCCAAAGGGGCCATAACTGAGCTCCCCAAGAGAAGGATGAAAATCTGAGAAGCACAATCCTAGCTGAGGACAGGAGTGGAGAGGTGGCTTTACGCCCTGTAGCCCTCCTGTGTAGCTGTAGGTTTATGTCACATGGAATCAGGTTTTTTAAATTTATTTAGGGCTTAGAGATGCAGGTGAGTGCCTTAGGCTAGACTCTAAAAAAGGCAGTTAAAGAGCTCCACAGCTTTGAGGACCTGTGTCTCGGTTCTCCGCTTGCGCGGCGGATGTTGTTGTGCCATGGAGACGTCTCCATCAGAGCCTGGGTGCCTTAGCGGTGGCACCTCTGCACAGCCCTGCAGGCAGTGAGTTAGTGCCTCAGCGCTAAGTAACGGTCTGCGGGTGTGGGGTGCTGTGATGCGCTGATACTGACGATCTTCAGCAGCTGGGGCTCAGGCTGTGAGGGTTCCTTGTTTCCTTCACCGAGATGAGTAAGACTAGGGAAGAAATTATTGTTTATTTCCTCCTCTGTGAACTGGTGACTGAATGCAAAACTTCCTCTCCCCTGTTTGTTCTTACAGGACTCACATGGGAATTAACTGCCAAAAATAAAATTTAATGGGATAACGGTATAGGGGACGACAAAGCCCACGTGGGAGTGGAGTCGTTTGAAATGCTGTCAGGTCCTGAGGACACTAATAATACTCCTTCTGTAGCAGTGGGGAGTAGGCAAAATAATCTGCGATGTAATGGTCTGACTTGGCATTTGCAGCTTGCAAGCCAGTGTTTAGCAACTCAGCAGTTTAGGATTACAGAATTATCAGCAGAGAGAAATACTGTTGCTTGAAATTGTGACATGGTTTTATAAACTTCCTTCTTTTACAGATCCGGTTAAACAGCAGAGGACTTATCTATTCTGTTGGTCTCCTGCTGGCATCTGTTTTTGTCACAGTATGTATACGGTCTTTTGTTCTTCATTTCCAAAGCGTGATTTTTATGGATGTTTTCTTCACCTGTTCCTTTCTCAGCTCCAGCTCTGAGCGCGGGTGCAGTCAGTCGATAAGGGGTAGGAACGGTCGCTCTCACTGTAAACTCACCGGGACCTTAGCCTGGCCCTTGGCGGAGGCTGTGGCTGTCGCCAGGTGGCTCTGGTATCCCTGTGTTTTGACGGGAGGACCCTTAGCTGTTGGTGCCAGAGCTGAACCAGAGCCCTGGGGTGTGGCAAGGTCCGTTCCCTGCTGGACCACTGGACGGGGCGATGCACAGTTTGCTTCAGCCCTCTGCAGGGATTTCCGGAACGCAGCAGAGAGCAGGACGGACGGTGCCAGGGCACGGCAGTGCTGCTGTTGAAATCGGTGCCTCGCGCTCCCTGGCCTGTCCGGTCCAGCACAGCAGACTAGAGATGACAGAGAGGATTTGTGGGACACCTTCCAAACCCCGGGACAGCAGCTGCGGGAGTCCCCCGTGCGCCGCAGACCAGCGCGATTCCCTCCCGCGCCAGGCTTGCGTCCTGGAGGAGTTTGTGTGGGAACACACACAGCCAACACGAAAGCGCAGCTTTAGACGGGGTGGGATGCAAGGGGCACGTGGGGCGTTTGGAGTGAAGAAAAAGGAATCTGGCCTTTGAAACATTTCTCATTGAATTAAATGGGGTAGAACAAAGTCCATTGCAGGGACCGAGGGCCCTTGGGCGGGCGGGAGGCGATGTGAGCACGGGGGCTGCTCTGATTTACCTCAGCTGGCTTGTCGCAGCGCTTGCGTTGTGACTGCTTCCCAGTGGCCACGGTCAGTAAGGGGACAGTCGCCTCGGTGCCTCTGTAATGGCGAAGGGGGATTTACCGCTTTGTTCACAGCCTTCCTGCTGCGGTGCCTTACTCTGTGTTTATTGTAGGTTTTTGGCGTCCACATGAACAAATGGAAACTGGATAAGAAGCTAGGGTGTGTGTGCCTTTCCCTTTACGGCATCTTCCTCTGTTTCTCCATCATGACAGAGTTCAATGTTTTCACGTTTGTGAACTTGCCGATGTGCAGAGATCACTAATGCAGGCGGCAGACTGTCGGGAGGAGCTTCCCTCTTACCTGTGCAATACAAACCACGGCCGGCATCTCCTGAACGCGGTGCACCTCCGAGTCGTGACCTGTCTCCTGCTCACTGTTCATAGGACCCGTGGCCCCACCTCGGCCTGCCCCCTCCCTGACCCCCCCAGCCCGGAGAAATCCTGCGTCGATGTGAAGATTATTTTTTTCAACATTCATGTGATTTCCTAGCTCAGTTTTTGAACAGTGTGACTGGGACTCAAGATGAACTGGCTGCTAACTGGCATCAAGCCAGGCAAAACTGGTCTGCTACAATTCCTTCTTTTTTTAAGTTATTTGATGGAAAACTAATCTAATTTATGACTTAAGACTATTGCTACAATGCAGAAGAGGGTACATCGTACAGGGGCTGATTTTCAAGGAGAATCATGCAAATATTTTTGGCTGGTTTTTTGTTTGTTGGGGTTCTTTTTTAGTTTTGTTTTGGTTTTTTGATCCTTTTTTGTGGGTTTTTTTGGTGTTTTCTTTTTTTTAATTGCCAGAGATCAACGTCCTCTCTTGCAGCTTCTCCTTCCGAGCGCTGCATCTCCTGGAATGACCCCGAGGTCACGGGGCAGTGTCAGGTGGGAATGCAGTTCCAGGTACTTGGCGTATGAATGGATTTTCTGCGTGTTAAAAGAAGACTGTCAAAGCAACAGACGATGACTTTTCACCATAAGTAATGAATCTTGTACAGGTGTGGTGAGGAATGCAAGGTGAACACGGATTCAAAGCGTGAACACTGCTGCCGTTTTCCTGCTAGTGCTGGAGTTTGATTACTAGGGTGTTTATGGTATTTCCAAGCAATAGTTTGATTGCCGGCCTGGGAGGGCTGCCGAGGAGCTGTCCTGGTTTCTAATGATCTGCACGTGGAAATGGAAGGTCAGAACTTTCTCTGCTTCGTCGGTTTCTTGTTTTGGGAGGATTCAGTAGTTCATGACTTGTTCGTTCTGAGAAGAACGTAAGGACGTGTTGGAACGAGTTACAGACACTGGTTTCTTTAAAAGGAAAGAGGCATATTTTGCACAGACATAGTTACTGAAGTCATAATCTGCCACTCTTTAACGAATACACTGGACCTGGCCAGATATTTGTCTTTTTAAGCAGTTGAACTTGTCTGATAAGAGATGATGTGGATTCATCGCCCCTCCTTCGGGAGGGAGGAGGGTGCAGAGAGAGATGGCACTTTTTACAATGTGGAATATCTTCAATGCAGACTCGCTCACAGATCTTAAGTTATTGTGGAAGTTTAGCTATTCGTTGTTCCAATATCCCCGATAGATTTTGTATAATTCTGTATTAATATGCAGGCAGATCCCACCCCATGAGAAACACTATCACAGCTTCATTTGTATGTACTGTGGATTCTTGCCAGTGCTGGCTCTTGTATTTACTTTAAGCACTGATCACTTCTGATTCATTTGGTATGTTTTTTCTTCTTTCTTGTATATGTTCTACTATGAAATGTACTAAGATACTACCAGCTAGGTGAATGTTTTTGTCTATGGTACAAACAGTGGCAAATATTGGTAGTAAAGGCACAGCAAACCCTATGTAAAAGAAAGAAAGGAAAAAAAAAACAAAAAAACAAACCTGAACCACAACACCAAAGCCTAAACTGTAGCATGAGAAAAAATCCTTCAACAACAGAAAAAAAAAAAAAGACAAATGAGAGCCCCATTCACAGCCAGAAAGCCAATTTTTATTCCATTTGCACTTTTGGAAGTGATTTTTTTAGTTAAATTTTCTTTGGGCAAAATGTTGTAAATCAAAATATTTCCGCCCTGTGATTTCCATCCAGCTCAGCGCCTGATTTTCTGTCTTTGTTACCCTGAGCGTGTGGAGGCACTGGCGGCCGTTGCACTGTGCGTGTTCGAGGAAGCTCAGTGGGAAGAGCCCTGTACCGCTGGCCTCGCTGCACAGAGCGTGCGTGTGGGTCCCTGGCAGGGAGAAGGAGGGGTCCAGGGACAGGGAGCTCAGAGTCAATGACATGCCTGCGTCGTCATTTGTCGCTCTGGAGAGCAATCGTGTTGCTACCCGCGGAGCTACGCAGCCTGTTGTCCCAGCCGCCTTTCGTTCCTGTGCCCGCTGGACGTTCTCTTGCGTTAGGAAGCCCGCTGTCCCTTCCTGTTGTGGTTTTTTGTTGTTGTTAATGAGATTAATAATAATAACAACCACTAAAATGCCTAAAGTACTTCCTTAAATCAGACGATGTTAGCAGCAATGTGGCACATCCCAGGAAACCCGCCCCACGAACACACAGCCGTACGCTAGCAAGATGCAGGCGCTCCCAAGCAGAGTGTTTCCTTGCTGACAGAAGGGACAGATTTGGGGAAGAAAAAAAAAAATTTCACATCAGGGCCTATTATTACTTCTATTTTGAATATTTATACTGCTGCTCCAATGGAGCCAGTTGGATCTATTTCTACGAAATAGCCATTACCTATCCCATGGCACAAAACTGCATGAGTATTTTTAGGAACTTTTCCTATTGGTGTGCATTAAATACTGTAGTACATTGTAGCTTTGCCTTGTGTGTAAACCTGAGATACCTTGTTGTGACACTCGTGTGTTGTGCGAGAATGTTCTGAGAGTTGTTTGTTCTCAGCAGAAGCAAAAGGTACGTCGAACTGCCGTTACCTGTGCCATAAAGGAGATGATAAGCACTTCCTGTAGTGACAGTTTCAGCGAGACGTGCTTACGATTCGCAACCGAGTCAACCAGCGCAGACCTGGTTTGGAGCAGGATAGACCAGCTGGATGTGTGCGTTCGTGTTTCTGTCTCCAAACGAGAGAGCCTCTCGAGTCTGTTAGTGTGATCAGAGCCTCCAGAGAAGTCCCCAAAGCAAAGAACTCGAGCAATTTTTAGCATCCTTCCTGTAAGACAAACTCCAAATCCTCCAAAACTCGCATAGACGGCTACGTTCAAGCGCAGTGCACATCAGTAGCTCTCCTCCATCGCGCCCAGCGGAGGGCTGAGCCGAGGGGCTCTCTCCTCCCGATGCTGGGCTCCAGAAGCTGCCGGCTGTGCGCAGGGCAGCGGCGCCCGGCTCTGGTTTCCCAGAGTGAAGCTCTGCAGCGCCCGTTGCCGCCCCAGCCAGGGGCCACCGTCGGGATGTGGGGCACCGGATCCCCTCGAGGGGCTGCCCCTGCCCCGCACGGCGGCTGGGCTGGCAGAGCCCCCGGGGCGTGGGGCAGACGGGCTGTGGCTGGCGACCGGGGCGGGGGGGCTGGGGGCGGCTGTCCAGGGGGAAGGGGGAGCCCCACAGCTCGGGGGCTGGGGGAAACTGGGGGGCTGGGTTTTTGAATAGGACCGTGATCCGTTTGCGGTTTTAGCCTTCCGAGAGCGAGGGTCACCATCACGTCTGAGGCTGCTCTGGTCTTTGGACCAGCCGACTGTTTTTGTTCCCATTCCTGTCAGTCTCAGACAGTTCTGATGAGTGTTTCAATGGGAGATTAAAGAGCCTTTTCCTGAGCAGAGAGCCCTTCGCTGCAGCTCTGACTTTGACCTGATCGAAGTACGTGATCCCTCATCCACTCTGCTCGACGTGTGGATGGCGGCAGTTCAAAGGTTGGATAGGATAGGATACAAGAAGGTCGTAAGATGCTGGAAAACCGCTTTTGTCCCTACCAAAGGTGAATTTTATTCTTGCGCGCTTTTTCTTTTAACTTTTTTTTTTTTTTTATGTACTGCACTTTTTGGTAGATTGTTTCTGCGATGGGAACACCAACCTGAAATGTGTGTGTGGGAGGAGATTTTCACTGGTATAATTTGGTTTTTTTCCTGTGATGCTGCTTGCCTGCTGTGTTTCCAGCTTCCTGTCCTCGGCTGTGTCATTGAAATCCATTGATGAGCATGCTTGGGATCTGTGGCGTTAGCACTTGTGAGAACGAATGCCCGTCCTTAGCGCTCAGACAGGTGCGTGACTGGCTTTTTTCTTGACATCCGAGTCAGAGGAACAGCAGTCTAGTTTTAGAAGAACAGTGTTCAGTGTAGGTGGAGCAACCGGAGGGTAACATTTCGTTTGCTGTTGCCAGAACATGAATTTTTATATGCCTTTTCCCAATAACCGTGTTAATACTTGTGAGATTAAATGCAGACTGAATATTGTTGGATAACTTTGTAGAAAACCATAACTTCCTGCTGACTGACAAATGTTTTTTATATCAAGATTTTTTGGGAGCCCTAATCCTTTCACAGAAAGCTTACAGAGACGCCGTAGTGCAGGGTTTATCTAGTTCAAAATTACACCACTGGAGCTTTAAACTTGTCTAAACTTTAAAATCAGTCTCAGTGGACCCTGCTTAGCTGGATTTAAGTCTGCTCTGTATTCACGAAGTTTCACGTGGTCAGCAGCCACGGTAAATTAGTCCAAATTAGACTTAAATCCGGGTAAGAGTGTCCGTGCTAGGTCTGAACAACCGTAGCTGAACCAGGTTAAAGCCATGTTTTTAAGGAAAGTGGTGAAAGTTGGAAATTTTTGGAAAATCCGCCACTTCACTTAAAATTGAAGGAACTGCGGAGTTTGAGTGTTGCTGAATGGGCGTACCGAGTGTAACGCAAGGCTCGAAGGAAGGGAGTTTTCAGTGTTTGCTGAGGTGAGTGAAAGTTGACCTGTATTGAAACCAACGGCAAAACCCCAGGGATTGTTCTGCAGGGTCAGCGTACGCGTTCGCAGCAGTCAGTCCTGAAAACGGCTCTTGCACTTTGTTTTTTAGGGAGGAATTAACTTTTTATTTTCTTATCTGTATAGATAAATGAAAAAGTATTAATGCAACTAGGCACCTTTAAGGGAATTTACATTAATATTCTCTTAGCACTTAGTGGCCTCAGATCTGAAGCATATTTCCTAAATGCGTCTATTTTGACCCAAACCGCTCTGAGCTGTTTGGTGGAATCTCCAGAATCAACCTCAGGTTGGACAAATCCACGCCTCTTGGGAAAGTTTTCTTTATTCACGGGAAAGCAGTGAGGGAAGAAGTGGCAGCTTGTTTCGCGGTGCACCAGGGGATACAGTTCGGCTGTGAAATCTACTGTTCACTGCCCTGGAACAGCCCGAGATCTAGGGCAGCTTGTCCAGGCACGGGCAGAAGCATCTAATTTCAGGAAAGTTTCTGAAAAAGCACAATTTGTTTAAAGCAGCAGCTTTTGTAATGAATTTATACAGTTATAATGACTTAATCGTGGTGTATTTTAGGTAGGTTTTAATTTTGCTTTTTCTAGTAGCCTTGCAGAACAAGTTTTAAACCTTCCACACCAAAACAACCTGACAGAAACGTTGTCAATATAATCTGTGTCTGCCAGGCGGGATTTGAATGGTGCTAAAAGTCAACGCGATAATTTTACAGCAACACTTTAACATAACCATTTTACTGCCAGTTGAGAGAAAACATCCCACTGCGTGCCTGGACCCTGGAGGGCAGTTGCAGCTGGTGACAGCCCTGCTCAGACGTCGAGCACTTCCCTGGACGGCAGCGCCCGGAGCGGGGCTCCGGAGGAGCGGTGCCCATCGCGGGCATGTTGTCTGTCTCACGCTGTGACGGGAGGAGGGGGCTGCTGGCGCACACCCCCTTGGTCCCTGACAGCTTGCAGGGACCCTTCGCCGCAGCGGGAACCCAGATGGAGCCTTGCCTTGGTTCTGGCCAGGGCAGGTGACCAGCCCGGGAGCAGGCGAGGGGACGCGCGCCCGGTGCCCTCTGTGGTTGTGGAAAGAGCGAACCGCTCGTTTCCCTAAGATTTGATCTCGCTCCTGGTGTTGCGAGGATTCAGGACCTTGCTTCCTCTTTCTGCCTCGTAAGCTGCGTCCCTCTGTCTCTGCAGGCTGACCCACATCCTCCTTAACGGGGGATCCGTGCCCTGGGCCAGCAGAAGTGGGGTGTAGGTTTTGCTCCAGTAAACTGATGGAGAACACGCGAGGAGGTCTTTGCTGGGCACGCCAGTCTCAAACAACCCGGCTGCGGCACAGCGTGTGCCTACCGTCTGCCGCTGAGATGCCCCAAAAACGGAAACAGCCGGTCCCCACACCGTGCGTGGGCAGACTTTTCACAGGGTGACTCTTCCAAGGGAAATGTGTGCATATGAGGGTACTTTATATCTTGTGTCCTCAGAACGAATGAAACGGACACAGCCCGTCTCAGTTCCAGTTCTGCGAAGACACCCACTTTACAGCAGACCTAACTGCTCTGATGACGTGGTGATAGCTCTCTCCTGGGCACTGCACGCTTTGTGAAGCCCGGCTACGGTATACTGGTTCTACGGAGGGACTCAGTCACAGGTTCATATAATTCATTGGCAGATTTTTGGCATTATTTTTTTAATATGTATGAATATAGATTTGTATCCAGGTGACATATACATATATATACACTTTACCTGGTATGTCCGCTGTAGGTGGACAGCCCTTTGGTAACCAGCTGCCATCCACAGAGGAATAAAGCCCTACCGTGACGACTGCTGAATGTGTTGGCATTTAAGACAGTCGTGCACCCATCTGTATATAAAGCAGGAGGTAGTTACGAGTCTTTATCTGTTTCCACCTTGTATTAGCGAGGCATTGTGCGTGGTGCCTGGCAGTTGCGTATCTATCGTACAGCAGGTCAAAAGCTCAAACAGCTTGTCTTTGCACATTCAGTAATATTTCTAATTGTAATTATTGTCAGTCATTTAAAATTCCAGTTGTATTTTCTGAACATAAAGACAGCTTTCAAAAAGAAAAAAGGAGCATGTGTGAGACATCGAGGAGGTCAGGAAATCCTGCACTGATGTATTTGTACATAGTATTTATTTTTTTATCGTACACTAAGAGCTGAGCCCCTGGTTCAAGAAAACATTTCCCCATGCTGACAGAAGAATTAGGGACCTAATTTCAGTCCCCACCTAAAGCTAAGCCCAGGTTTCCCTGAGTCAGAAACCAAGCAGACTAAGCTGGCAAAAGCATCGTGCTATCCTTTTGAGTGACCAGAAAAAATGAGACCTCAGATGTTTCTTGTAAGTGGTGTTAGTAGAGAAGCCAAGGAAGGCTGAGAGACCCAAAGATGCTTCTGCAATGTTCATCTCTTGATCTGTACGAGTAGAAATATATGAATAGCAAATACTTGTTGCACTTTAATGTTTGTCATGAGGTAATTTGCAAAAATTAAAATTCGTATTTCATAAGATACCAACAAGTAGATTTTTTTTTTAGGGTTGCTTATTTTTTAGTAATCTTCTTTTAGTAAGGAAGTAATCTTCCTTTGGCTAGTATTCCCCAGCTCCCTTTAAAAGCCAGTGGCTCTGGTTAAATGCAAAGGTCTCTCTTTACAGCGGATGCCACGTGCTAGCAAACGCTTGGGGAAGCTGGCATTTGCTGTCCCAGCTTTACGACAGGGTGGTTACCGTTCACAGCAGGCAAGGATCTCCACCTTGAAATGCTGCAGTAAAAATGGTCCCGCCACTCGCAAATGTGACACTTCCCCGTTTCCACTGCACTGTTGTGGCTTCAGGTGGGTCAGCAGATCTCCGTTGCAGAAGCAAATGTCCCGTCGTTGCTATCAGTGTGGATTGCAGCAGGGCTTCTTGTTGGGAAAGGCGAGAGCAACGACGAAGTCATTTTACAGACCGTGTATCAGGGGCAGGACACTGGCAGTCTGTATTTCCTCAGCTCTTAAAGACTTCAGAATTTTTCAGATTAGAAAAGAAAGAAATCTAAGATAAAGGCTGATTGCATAAACTTCTGCATCAGTCTTTCGTAATGAAAGGTTTGTATAATGTCCAAGATTTGCATAAAGTGAGCTTCCCCGTTCTGTCAAGCACAGAGCTCAGCCCAGCTGTTCACCCGGGATCTCAATCCTCCTCTCTCAGGGATTCCCCGTGGTGAGTCAGAGCCTCTGAGCGTAACGTACGTTTCTGCGTCTCAGAATTGTGCTGTGACGTTGCACAGTGCTTAGGTCGAGCGAACAGGCACAGAACTTGAGCTGCAATGAGTTCTTGAAGGAAGCCAAAGCAAGATGTTTGTGAAATAACTTTGTTGTTAAGGATTTTTTTTAAATGGATGGCAGAAGCGAAGGACACGAAGTGTGATTCTGTACTCGGCACCGGTGGAGACCAGGTGCAAATGAGAGCAGCGTGGCGTCGGGGGCAGCTGGTGGCTGTGTGACGAGGACACGGGCGCGTTCTGCAGGGTGCCTTTGCGCAGGGTGCTGTTTGGGCTTTACAGCCCTCACCCTCCTGGTGAAAGGTATTTCCTCCCGGTGAGAAATGCCGGGATCAGGGGAGAGGTGGGGAGCTGTACTAAAAGCCACGTCTGGCTTCACAGGCACGCGTTTTATCTGTCGGGTGGATGGTGGCGTAAGCCGGCTCGCAGCCACCTGCACGCCTGGGAGCTGGGCTGCGTGCAGTGCCCTTCGCCGTGCACAGGGGACCGAGGGACAAATTACACCGAATGCTCCCCCAGGGAACAGTGTGATGGGCTTTGCTGTCTGTCCTTGCAAAGCTGAGGGTCACTCCGAGCCCCGTAATGCAGGCAGTTTGTCAGAGGTGACTGAAGGACGACAGACTCCCTTCGGCCTCGCGCTGGACGTTTGTTTCTGAGACTGGAACCAAGGCAGGAGGCGTTTGCTGGGGGCTGGGGGGTGGCTGTCGGTCGCAGACCCCTCGGCGGGGCTGGGCCGTGTTGGGGTGATGCTGGTGCTCCCGTGGGAGCTGCAGGAGGGGCCGTGCGGGGCGGGACGGGCGCCTCTCCCCAGCCGGGGTTCCTCTGTGGCAGACACGGGCACGTGGCGAGCGGCCCCGCGGGGCGACGTTCACGCCTGCCCTCCGCCCCGGCACAGGTGTGGCGGCGGGAGTTCTCACCCCAGAACGCAAAGGGGAGCGCTCAGATCCCTTAATCCTCAGGTAAGTGGCACAAATCCCGGGGCCTTGCCCTCCCGCGCCCCTCCCCAGCTCATGCGGCCCCTCTTTGGGCCCAGCTTTCCCCAGCCCCGCTCTCCGTAGCTCCTTTTATGCGCTGATCCCACGCCAGTGCTCTGTGCGGCCGAGGGCAGCGGGTGCCGCTGGGTGCCGGCTCCCCTGAGGAACGTCCCCTCGTGCTCAGCTCCCTGCAGGGGCCCTGCCGCCGGTGCCCTGCGGGGCTGGGTGGGTGTGCAGGTCTGTCCCTGCCGGAGAGCGTCCACTGGTGCCAGGACAGGCAGGTTTGTGGCACGTGGGGGCTGCTTTGAGCCCCATCCGGCCTTTTTCACCCCAAACTGTTGCATTTACACGGCGCTGTCCCTGGCACCGGGGGTCAGCTCTGCACCCCGGGCACGCCGGGGGGGCCGGCGGCTGGTGGGGGTGTTTCAACCATCTCGTGCCCCAGCCGCCGGCTGTCCGAGATCTGATCAGGTTGTGGAGCCAGGATGGAAAACGTGTGTTTGTGCCGTGGCTGGGGTCTTAGAGCGCCGGATGCAGCCGCCGCGGTGGCTGGTCCTGACACGGGCTGGGGTGGACCCGCAGGGGTTATCCGAGTCGTGCGCGTGGCCGGGGTTCTGCAGTCGTGGGATCAAAGCTGCGGGAAGCACAGCAATAAAAGTGACTTATCCGAGCACCTTCTGTTTGGTTTGGGATTGAATGGCACTGTCTGGGCTCCTTTCCGCTGCGTGGGAAGATTCTGTGATGCCTCTGAGGAAGGACAGGAGGATGGAGCTGAGCACGCGCGGCGTGTACTCCTTTACAGCAGCCAGAAAACAGAGCGACCCGCGGTTTCTAGTGATGCGATCCTACTCAACAATAGCTTTTATTAAGTCAGCTTAGAAATGTTAAAATGGTGGAGCCACAGACAAAACATTTGTTACCTTTTGAAATGAGTTGCAATGGTTTTGTCACACTTGTACAAGTATTATAAGGTCAGTCTTTCTGTATGTTTGTTTTACAACTCGTTGTAGAATAGTCTTCGATGCATAGCTGTTCCACTTGCCTGTGTAAGTTACAAATTTAACAGAAATGAAAGCATGCATTTTTCTCTTGTTTACTGGTAACCTGTGAAATTAGAAACTTGTATTTCTGTGGTTTTAATGTGTTATACTATAAACAAAATTCACAGCACTATTGTCTATGGAATATCAAAAAGTTTTATTAGAATTAATTACTTTAAATGTTTTGTCATTTGATTTAATAATGTGTCAGACATCTACACTAAGAGAATATAATGTTTATCAATAAAAATATCCTCTCTTTGTACTAACTTGACACTTTGGGGTGTGCTTGGACACAGGAGTGGAGCACCCCTGTGGGTCACAGTCCCAGTGATTTACTCATTTTTGGCATAACTCTGGGAATGCTTGGTTCCACTTGTTTGACACAAGCATTGAATTAGGCAGTGACGGAGGAAGAAAAGAGAGGTTTTTTGCTTTGTATTTCCTCTGGCACTGAATGTGTGTTCACTGTCAAGGTGTGTGCGCAGCAGTTCACGCAGAAGCCGGCTGGCTCGCGTGCCCTGCACATATCGGAGTCCGTACGGACACAAACCCTGAGGGAATTTTATTTGCTATTACATAGAGAGTCAGATTCTGCCCTGTTACAACAACACTGATCTGAAATTACCCCACTGAAAGTTCGTTATTCTCGCCCAGACACGGGGCGGTGGGAGTGGGTTGTCTCTCTGCCAGCCAAAGGATGCTGTGCCCGCGGCCGCTCAGCCGTCGGCAGCCGTGGTTACGAGATCCCGTCCTCCCTCTGAAGTTATTCCTGGAGTGATATCGTCAGTAAGGCTTGGAATGACAGTGAGGAGGAGGTGCTGTTGTAACAGTTGTGCTGCAGCCAGTTTCCATTACGGAGAGCTGCGGAAAACCCGTGGACAGGGCTCGTGCGAGGGCGCTTGTAGGGCAGTCAATGCTCGTGCTGCGTTTCTGCCCCACGCCAGCCCAGCAGAGGCTGCGGTTCCCTCCTGAACCCGCGTCCTTGGGCACAGGACTCCCCTTGCTTCTGCCTCGTTGCACGGGAAGGTTGGGACACTTCAGCTGACCTCCCCTCCCATGATTCTTTCTCTGAAAGATCCTTGGATGAGAAGGCGTGCCATGGGGACTGGCCACCTCCCCTGAAATACCCTCGCTGACGTCTTTGTCACAGCCCCTGCCAAAACGACGTCCTTCTGCTGGGTACCCCCCGTGTCCACACGACGCAGCGGTATGTCGTAGGCAGAAGAGGTTATTTATTTACACATCTGCAGCTATTTCCAGGTGCAGGAGAGTCGTGCGGCGTGGAAGAGGCACACACGCTGATCCCATGTCTCTGGCCGTGAGTGCAGCGATGAGGTGCAGCCTTTGATGTTAATGCAGAAAACGTCTTTCATCAGTGCAAGCCCAGCAGTTGTCTTGAAAATATTTTCCATTGGTTTGATTGTTTGCTTTCCAGCTCTGTGTGCTGGCAACCCAAAAGGTATGTTGGAATCCATACGGGTGCTGCGTCTCTGCAGAGACTTCCCCATGACTGGTTTTCTGGTTCAGAGATAATCTCGCTTTTCGCCACAATTTGGGGCTGTTCCAGTTGGCGTCAGACTCTGAAGGTAACTCTCACTCCCTACCCCCGGCCAAGGTGATATGCCAAATATGCATCTTTTTGATTCAGCCTGGTGACTACTTCACTCTAGAAAAATTCTGTGTAACTTACAGCCTGGAAAGTTAGAAATTGGTTTTCAGAGGTCAGGGGAGTAACTGAATTTCTGTCTGCTTTCATTAAAGTTAGGGTAACCCAAGTGTTAAGGCAAGCAACTGCTGTTGCTGGAGTACTTGATATTCATATATTCACTTTTGCTTTTTAGAAGCCCTTGCTGTGTCATCTTTGCAGTTATTCTTCAACTACCACAAACTGTGCCTAAGCAAAGATGTGAATTTTTAGTGCAGAACAAAAAATGAAACATCGGAGCAGAAGTACGAAATGGTGAAAAGAAAACTAATCCTCCTCTCATAAAGACGCAAAACTAGGGCACGAATGCTATTTACTGTCCCTTTGGAGGTCACGTCTAGCTTGCTTTACAGAGCCCCATCTTGTGCCTTTGCCACCCTGAAAGCTGTTTGCTTTGAAACACCACTTCCAGAGATGAGAGGTCTTTTCTCGGTAAGTGGCAGATAACAGTGTCCCTCCAGGCTCTGCCCGATTGATCTTGACCCGGTTATTACCTCCTTTGCTGCTTGGACAGCACTGCATCTGCCTGTGTTCTCGGCATGACGTCCTCTGATGGATAACCCTGGAGTCTTCGGTCAAATTAAGTTTCCAAGAGGTCTGATTAATGAATGTCTCTGCTGCTGAGCAAAATGTCTTTTCTTCTTTGTTTTAATCTTTGCAATAACATATTAAACAAAACCTAAAACAATCAGCCCCCCTGAGACGCAGGTTTTGCGGCTGACCTTTCCTTCCCGGTACACCAGAAGTCAAACCCTAACCTGTACCAGGGCATCAGGCTAGAGGTGTCAGCCCCACCCTGGAGAACCACTGCCTAATGGTTCCGGCTTTCGGTGCCAAAATCCTTTACGGGGCACCTTCACGTTGCTGGCGAGCTCCTTGAAACCGCAGCTCTGAATCCCTGGCGCGGGGAGGTGGCGGCACATCGTGGTTTCTAGAAAGCTCCTGGAGCAGAGGCCGCGTACGGCTGCGCCTCCGGGGGGGAAGGATGCAGACACAGGACTTGGGACAAACTGCAGGTACGTTGACTTTGTGTGTGTGTTTCCTCCCTGCCGCGATGGCAATCAGTCCTCCGGGCACAGCTGAGCCTCTGCCCACTTCCCCTCCAGCTGCCCTCAGCGGGCTGCAGCCTTCAGCGAGGAGGAGGAGGAGGCTCATCTTCAGCCCCTGGCTGCCGGGAACAAACGGCGCTCTGTGACGGGGCTGAGCCTTCCTCAGTGCCAAGCAAATCGCTAGAGAAGAGTAGCACAGAATAAACAAATACCACAGCCTGCGGAGAGCAGGTGCAATGAAACCACTCGAACCAGAGCAGGTGCCTAGTGCAACTGCTCCCACCAGAAGATTTTACAAGTGATCTTTCAAAGAATGAATGGGAAAAAAAAAAGTGGCATAATTAATGTATCAGCTGCAGTGGAAATGTCTCAAACAAGTAACATTAAAAAGAGAACGCTGCTATTATCTTTGTGTGTGTGGCCTGCCTAGAATTCTTTCATGCTGACTGCAGCGAGAGCAATGCCATCTAGGGTGTAGGGACCTAGGAATACCAACAGGAACGCTGTCCATGCTCAGTGACAGAGCGTGCTGGATTGAATGTTAATGACTGCCTCATCACGCATGCATTAGGCCTGTTGGGATTTGCTCATCTTCAATATCTGCTCCCAGTTCTCCAGTGTCTGCTGTGTGTCAGGTATTAATGGATAGTTTTGTCTCAACAGGAGAAGAATGAGTTTCTGTATATCCCTTATTTGCTCTGTAAATCCACCTGGCAGCTGCCACCCGTGCAGCGCAGCAGGGAGCATCGGTGGTCTCGCTGACCCACTGTGGCTGCGATCCGAGCACCGATACTCTCCAGCAGCAGATTAAAGCATTAAAGCCTCGCAGGCCAGATCCTGGCTTCCTGACTCAAGAAGCTGCTTGCTCCGTGGCTGATCCTCCCGTGCAAACCACGCTGCCTGTAGGACACGGGTCTGCGCTGGCGGAGAACGTCTTGCGAACCTGTCCGAGCGGCAGCTCTGTCCTCGTCCAGGCTGTTGCTGCTCTCTCCAGGCTGAAGATTCAGCACCAAGTACAAGTAGGTGTCAGCCTGCTGGGCTCAGCGGGGGTCTGCGGCAAAAACTGATCGTGTGCCTGGGCTCGCGGGCATTGCAGCTTGGGTACTGCCCCGTCCTCTATGACTTCATAACCCTTGGCCTTTCCAAGGGACCGTAACCCTGTTTAGTGGCACTTTAGACCAATATTGTTTATCTCTCTAATGGGTTTTCTTGTTCTGCATACACGAATCTGCTCCCCACTGAGCAGAACAAGCGCATTAACTCCCAAATCGGTCTCAGGAGATCCTTCAAACTCCAGGGCTGCACACCAGCTTCTGGACCAGCCGGCTTCTGCCGCTTACTGCTCGGAGCTGTTGGTCCTGTATGACTTCACTGTTGGTACAGGCAGCTCCAAAATGAAGGGAAAACACTTGACTGCAGCTTGAAAGCACACTGGGAAATGTACAAGAGCTTTTAGCATAGCTACCGGCATTTTTTCCCCGTCCCCTTGAATAACGGCGGTCTTGTTGCTACCCCAGCAAGGGGAGGGCCCGATTCTCCCCCAGGTCTGGTTTGGCTGCCAAGAGATAACGAAGGAAACGCCTGCTGCCGCCTTCGAACGGCGTTGCCTGTGGGCACAAAGATGCACGTGTGTGCAGGCGCAGGGAAGCAGGGGAGGTCTTGGGAAGCAAGGGGCAGATGCTAACAGTATTAATTAAGAAGTATAAATTACATCAGTAATTATATTTTGGTTGGGTCTGGTTAAACAGTGCCCTGTTAAAACATCACGCTGAAGTGGCAAATAATTAATTGATCACAGTTCTCCCTCGTGATCCGTTTTCCCATAAACTGCTCTGGTGTATGTCGCTTCTCAGTGTAACTGGAGATTTAAGTTGACTTTATTTAGCAAACAATTTTATGGCCAGACTACCAGCACTTTTTCCCCCTTTTTTCTTCTTCAGGGCTGTTGTAAAGATGAAAGGATGACTCACAATCATTATTTTCCTGCAAGTGAAGACAGTTGGAGAGGACTGGAAATGCCAGCCCGTGTGTTTTGGCAGGCGATGAGCGTGTTCTCATTTGCCAGGACCACAGCCGCCATCGCGAAGGCAGAGGCTACTTGGAGTTGTGACTTCCAGGTGCTGCAAAACTAATGTCTGTACTCGCATCAGCTCAAGTTGCTGTGCTGCGGCGGTGGGTCTGATTCAGAATTCAGGTGGCGCAGGGCAGCGACCACACCAATACGGGTCCCACCACCCCGTCCCTCCTCCCCGTGCGCTGTCCCATAAAAAGACAAGCGTTCGGCACGGGGATCAGGATGTGGCTCTGGTTCTCCCCGGGTTCCTGAGGATTACTTACAGCCTGACTCTGGCAGCCATCATCTCCTTGGACAGAGATCTCATCACTCCTCTCGTGTCCCTTTGTCTTGGGCTGCAGGGAAAGGAGCAGCTTTTGGCGCGTACGCAGCTGGAATGAGCTTTCGTTGGCAGCTGAAGATGCATTGCTGCACCTTCCTGTCTTGCTGCCCGATGTGATGAGGCTGCGGCGAGGAGATGGGGTCAGATGCCCTTGCGTCTCCCTCACAGGGTGCTCGGAGGGGGCAGGACGTGCACGGGACCCTGGCGTGGCTCCTGGCCCGCGCCCTGCAGGGGCTCCATGGGAAGCCCAGGTCTCTGGTTCACGGGCTCTGGGAGAGCTCCCACATCCCCGTATGGATAGACATCTCATGTGAACACTGTTTTCAAAAAAATACTTCAGATAAAGAGAGGGAAGGTAAAAATTCAGTGCTACTGAGCTGGAAATGCAGTTATGCAGCATTTCCACTTACTCATTTCCTGGCTGTCAGGAAGACACATGAAGACTAGCCGCTGTTGGAGCTCTCATCAGAGCCCCGTGATGGAAATCTGTCTTGATGGAGGGGGTGTTGAAAAGCTGTTGGCCAGATCTGCCTTCATGGGACAAGGCTGAGAGAGTTGGATTTAAGAGCACAGCACCATGAAATAGTAACGGTAATTTCTTCACATGGATGTAGTGACTACTAATCATCAACAATGTGATTCCAGTCCTTTGCTATCAACCTTAAAAAAAGGGAAAAAAAACCTCCAAAATTGAAGCAGCAAAAAGAGTAGCTCTGCCATGAATACAGAAGACAGAAGACACATTTTCTCCTTCTATGTTGGAGAGGCCACATGAAGAGGCAGAACCGACCTGGGGCTTTTTTAATCAGATTTGTGCAGCCTGATTTTCATCCCATTTGTGTAGCCCATAGTTCAGTAAATACAGGAGCGCTGTATACTTTAATAAATGCACGCTAATGCCCCGCAGTTAATGGGACGACCAGTAACAAGAGTTACTTGTTCAGAATCGCGCAGAGCTGGGAAGGGAACCAAAACCTCCTGAAAACCAGGTTAATCCACAAAACATCGTCTCTTTCGAGAAACATTCTCCAGTATCATTGTCAAGCTTTTCACCAGGAGCAAGCGGGTGACGTGGGTGGATATGCCAGGATCGTCGGAGTGACGAGGGGAGTTTGTATGCAATCAGACCTGGGACACTGCTGTCTTGCCTCAGAAGGGAGAACCGGGAAGATGTAAGTCCCAGGCAGGCACGGGTCAGCAGGACAGCAAGTGATGCTCGCAGGCAGCCAGTCTGAACAGCACCAGACAGACTACGCTGGAAAAGCAGCTTTCGGGGAATCCCCAGAGGTGGAAGGAGCAAACATGGATCCAAGCCTGCACCAGCTCTGCCTCGCGGCCCTGGGGCTTCTCTTGGCACTCTCCGGCCACTCGGCTCTTTGAGGTTCACGGTGCATCTCCTGTGGCTTTTGGCTGTATGAAGTTTTGGAGTGTACAGGGTCAGGATAGTACTCTCTGTGACGCCACAACTTTGACAAAGATGGAATGTCCTCTGGGTCTGGAAAATGAGGAGGTGGAACAACAGAGAGTCTGCCTCGCCGTGCTCAGGTCACGCCTGAGCCCAGAACAGCTCGGGATCCCAATACCAGCCTGCTACAGCTTGCAGAAAAACTAGTTGGCTCAGTTCTGTGGGTTTTGTTCACTTGTTGGTTTGTGGGTTTGTTTGGTGTTTTTTTCTGTGTGTGTAAGTATCTATGCCCCTTCTGCTCACTGTATGAAGTCATTGGGAAAACTAAACAAAACAACCAGGTCGTTTTGCTCTTAAGCAGCTTTGCTGTGCCCCCTTCATGCAGTTTGATTCTCATCTTCCTCCTCCGTTATAAAACCCAGCTGAGTGCCAACGTTGTTTTGCAAATCAGAGCAAGAAATCCGCCTTACAGCCCAACCTGTAACACGCACGATACTGCCAAGGGATCAGATTTCCAATGTACTGAAGTAATCGCTGTCACGGGCTATAAACTGAGACACACACCGTGTTTTAAGGTGAGAAAAGATCACTCTGAAGTCATCGGTAAACACGACCAGGCTCTGGAGGGCTGGGGGGGCATCTCCATGGCGGGGACGTGCGCAAGTCTTCCTGTGGTGCAGCAGCAACGCGTTCGGCGCGCGGGAGATAGAGCCCAGCGGCTCGTCTCTCCTTCTTGTAGAAAAGCGGGGCAGTTTCTCTCCTCCCTCCTGCAGAGTGCGTGGCGATGTGGCAGGCTTCTGGGACAGCAGCTGGTGGGAGAGGAAGGTCTCTTGACGTAGGGATTTTGGCTCCCACCAGAGCAGCTCGCTGAAGGAACTGGTGGTTGCTGCTCCTTGCTGCAGCTGCCAGGGTCTGACAACAGACAAGCCTGTGTCCTGTCCCCTCAGTACCTACTCAAGGCACCGGAGATCCCAGCAACTCCCTTTTCTTGCAGTGGAAATAAAAAACAGGTGGTTTGGTTTTTAGAGCTAACGTACACACTGCCCAGGCCCAGTCAAAACCAAATGACATGGGAAAGCCTCCCTTCCCCTCCCCTCCCTTCCCTCCCCTCCCCTCCCCTCACCCCGCCGGGTACAACGCAGCGGTGCGGCAGCCTGGGGGAGGCTTGGTGCCTGTTCTTGTCTGGGCTAGCCAAGTCCTCCCGGGCATCCCACCAGAGCTTAAGGCCTTCTGCCTGCGCGTTGGTCTCTGCCCCACACCCGTATGACCACAAAGAGAGTCCAGCCATCCAGGGCTTGGAAAAATCTGCTTTTCTGCAGGCTTACATAGAAAATCACACCAAGCCGATGGTCTCAGCTGGATTGAGGGGGGTCTCGGCCAGGGGTAAATAAGAAACACAAGCCACGAAACTTTGCCTCATATCTCATGGAGTTGAGAGGCTGTGTGCAGCAAAGTCTTTTCCAGTGCATTTCCTCCAGCCCTTAGAGCTCAGTCCTGCTCCAGTTTGGCAGGGCTGGCTGTGTCCTAACCTGCCTCTCATTTTGTTTGCTCTTGTTTTCCTCTGTGGCTGGCAGGCACCTTGCTGAACTGCTCCCAAATGCTTCGGGGGGCAGTGGAGTCTCCCCCCTGTCTGTAAGGGTAGCCAAGGGCTCTGACAGCAACGCCAAGCCAGGAACCGCAGAACTCGGGGGTAGTGCCATCTGCTAGGCTGCCGGAATAAACGCCAGCAGCTTCCAGAGGCAGCAGGACCGACAAGTGAGTTGCAGTATCCCTGGTGGTAAATGCTTTTTAGCGTCGCAGTTGTGCGGGTATGGGTGGCAGGTGGAGCAGGAAGGTCTCGGCAGCCCTTGAGACAGCTTGCAGAACCCACCGCTGCTTCCACAGCCAGCAGGCAGGGTTACTTCAGCTGCCTTCAGCTGATGCCAGGAAAGCTTCACACCCCTCTGTCAAAAGACAGCTACAGATGACAGGGAAGCTGCAACAGGAGCCGCTCAGATGCTTTAAGCGGTTGCATCCCAGAGCCAAACAGGTCTCTTACGCCTGAAGTTCAACGGCCGCTTCCACGGAAGCCGTGGATGAATGGAAATGTCACCGCCCTGTACACAGGACAGCACTGCTTTGTCCTGCTTCCTCACAGCTGGGTAGGCATCCACCTTTCATTTTGATGGTCTGAATTTTGGAATGGACACCCCTCAGGCAGACCTTCGCCCTCGTGTGTCTGGGAACACGTTCCCATCGCACTCCACAGCTCTCCGGACGGGCACGCCAGCCGCAGGGAAAGCAGCTGCCAGGCTGGAGGGGAAATCTCGCTCTCATTGCTGTGTCGTTGAAGTAACTCGCACTGCAGTGCATCTCATAAAGCTGAGAAACGCCGAGCGCTGGGATCCCGGAGCGCGCATCCCGACGGCAGCGGCGGATCCTCTCCAGCTCCTCCGGAGAAGAGCCCGCCGGGGACACCCTGCAGCCGGGGACACCCTGCAGCCGGGGACATCACCCTGCAGCCGGGGACATCACCCTGCAGCCGGGGACACCCTGCAGCCGGGGACATCACCCTGCAGCCGGGGACATCACCCTGCAGCCGGGGACACCCTGCATCCGGGGGCACCCTGCAGCCGGGGACACCCTGCAGCCGGGAACCCCCGGCCCCGGAGGGGCGGACACGGCCGGACCCGCGGCTGGAGGTGCGGGGCGAGGCCGGCGGGACCCCCCAGTCCCCGGGTGTCCCTGGGGCCAGGACCGGCCCCTCCCGCGGCGGAGGGCGGGGCAGCGCATGGCGCAGGCGCCGGGCCCGGGGGGAGCCGGCCCCGGGGCGAGGGGCGGGCTGGCCCGAGCCGGCGGCGCGGCGGGGAGCGGAGGGAGCGGAGCCGCGGCCCCTCCCCGCGCTCGGCCCGGACCGGGCGGCTGCCGGGGGCGCGAGGTAAGGGGCGGGCGAGGGCCGCGGCCGGGGGGCCTGCGGCGGCCGTGCGGAGTCCCCGGCGGCGCGGGAGCGGGCGGGGGGAGGCGAGGCCGCGGCGCAGGCCGGGACAGTGGCGGCCGCTGGAGCCGCGGGGAAGCGCCGCTCTCAGCCCGCCGGGCGCAGGTGAGGAGCCGGGCTGCGGCCGCCGCTCCCGTCCCCGGCCGGGTGCCGCCTCCTCCGCCGGTGGCCGCGCTCGGGACGGACGGGTCGGGCCGGGCTCCCCGCGGCGTTCCCGGGGGCCGCGCTCCGGGGCTGGGG
>WKFP01013669.1:128260-168844 GCA_011057875.1 Pterocles orientalis
AGCCGGGGACACCCTGCATCCGGGGGCACCCTGCAGCCGGGGACACCCTGCAGCCGGGAACCCCCGGCCCCGGAGGGGCGGACACGGCCGGACCCGCGGCTGGAGGTGCGGGGCGAGGCCGGCGGGCCCCCCCAGTCCCCGGGTGTCCCTGGGGCCAGGACCGGCCCCTCCCGCGGCGGAGGGCGGGGCAGCGCATGGCGCAGGCGCCGGGCCCGGGGGGGAGCCGGCCCCGGGGCGAGGGGCGGGCTGGCCCGAGCTGGCGGCGCGGCGGGGAGCGGAGGGAGCGGAGCCGCGGCCCCTCCCCGCGCTCGGCCCGGACCGGGCGGCTGCCGGGGGCGCGAGGTAAGGGGCGGGCGAGGGCCGCGGCCGGGGGGCCTGCGGCGGCCGTGCGGAGTCCCCGGCGGCGCGGGAGCGGGCGGGGGGAGGCGAGGCCGCGGCGCAGGCCGGGACCGTGGCGGCCGCTGGAGCCGCGGGGAAGCGCCGCTCTCAGCCCGCCGGGCGCAGGTGAGGAGGCGGGCTGCGGCCGCCGCTCCCGTCCCCGGCCGGGTGCCGCCTCCTCCGCCGGTGGCCGCGCTCGGGACGGACGGGTCGGGCCGGGCTCCCCGCGGCGTTCCCGGGGGCCGCGCTCCGGGGCTGGGGGCACGCCGCTCGGCGCCGGGCTCTGGCAGGGCCCGGGGCTGCTGCTGCCTGCCCGGGGACCCCGCTGCCCGTCCGTCCTCCCGGCCGGAGACCCTCGCCGCGTGCCTCCCGCCGCCCCTCTCCTGCTGCCGTTCCCCGGGACCCGCGGTTTGCGGCGCGGGGTCGGTGCGGGCGCGGGCGCGGAGCCGGGCTGGGGCAGAGCGCTCGGCCTGGGCACCTGCGTCCCTGCTGGGGCAGGGGCTCGGGGCCCACGAGACGGGATGCAGTGCGGGCCTTGCCAGTTCCTCCTCTTACATGTTTCCTTATCAGTGTTATGGTAAAAGTTTATTTTACCTCGCACAGGTCTGATTTGACAGACAGCAAAGCAGCGGTGTGCTTTCCTCTGTTACATTAGCTCCTTTGTCCTCTTACCCTTCCAAGCTACTCAGCTCTTGTTTGTTTTATTTTCTTGTTTGCTCAAGTGTAACCCTTAAGCCCTTTTAAGTAAGGAGCATCGTTATGTGCCGTGTCCAGCGCAGCTGTGTTGGGGAGGATTGGGCAGAACATGATTTCCACCTGGTACTTGTGTGCGGCAGGAGCCCCCGGGGTGAGGCGGACAGGGCTTGCGGGAGCACCCTTCTCCATCCGAGCGTGGCTGGTGGGGAGCAGCGGGCGAGCTGGCCGCTGGCGGGAGTTGTTGTGTTTGCAGAAGTGGGTGTTCACCCAGGTGCAGGCTGCAGGGCCGGTGAGTGAGGCAGAGCTCAGAAGGGCAGGTCCTCGGAGCTGTGGGCTCTGCAGCCACTCCGTCCTCAGTTCAGCTGCGTCTGTGCGACTGTGAGTAACTCCGTGTTTTGCTGGGATAAAATATGTCAGTGCAGCCATGGAACCAAGCTTTTAACGTTCCTCATTCCAGATCTATGTTAAGTTTCGTTAGTTTTAGATCTATTTAGCTATAAAAATATTTAATTGTTAATAGCTTACTTGGGACCGGACTATTAGATGAGCTGGAAGACTGTGGCAAATAGAGTTGTCTGTTAATTGCACAGCTCCACGAGAAAGTTGTGCTGTGATTCTGAGGACATTTGTATGGAACAGTCCCACGTGTTTTACCGTATGTAATCCTACGATGCATTTACTTTTATTGAGAGGGTTTGTATTCAGTCCACTGCCTCATTCTTTGTGTTAATTAAAAACATCAACTAAGTAGTAATTACCAAGAGTATCAGTAATATTGACTTTTCTGAAAAGGACGATGGAACGGCTGTGTGGAACAGTGTTCCTGTATGTTGCTAGGAGTGCACTCACCAAATGGGTTTTGAGACTGACTTTTTTTCTTCAAGGCATTTCCGTAGGTTTCTGTCTGTTTATATTTGGTAAACTTGTGGATATTGGGATTTTTTTGTTCATTTTTGCCCCTCACCAGGTTTGAGATCAGACAGTGCTGTTGGAGGTGGGCTTCCAGGGTACGGTATCCCTGGTGGGGGAGTTGGTCAAGGCTCACTTGTGGTGTAGCTGTGATGTAGGTTTCCTCTCTAAGGCTTTAAAAGGACAGATAGTGTAAATATTAGTCTGTGCTGAGAAACTGATCCTGTTAAGCTTCAGGATTTTGAGGTTGCTTGAAAAACTTCTAGTGGCTTGAGAAGCTTTTGTGTTGGACAAGGTGCAGACCCAGGAATGCATCATCTCTGCTGTTTGGAGCACAGTTAGCCCACCTGTGAGTTGGGTGGGTTGGTTTGTTTGTTTGTTTGTTTTTCCCCAGAAGTTCGAAATCTCCTGTCAGGGCTGTGCCCTGGGAGCGGCGTGTGGCGGTGCTGGCCGGGGGTCTGCCGGCAGCCGGTGCTCCTGCGCAGCTGGGTGAGGTGTGCTGGGGGCTCCTGCGACTGGCTTTGGCGGCAGGTTGCTCTGTCGCCCCACTGCACTCCCAGCCACCTCGGTGTCCCTTGCTCCAGCTCTGTGGCCCTTGGGGGGGTATGGCCGTGGTCTCGGTGCGGAGCTCTGCTCGTGTGTCCCCCTCCCTCGCTGGAGCACGCGGAGTGAGATCGGCTGTGTGGGGTTCGGGCGTGTGGCTGACGGGACCGGGAAGGCTGGCTCTGCGTGCTCTCGAGGGTGTCTGGTGTAGAAGAGAGGAGTTGCTCTTTCACCTAAGGCTCAGGGATGTTTTGGGGTTGTTGGGTAGCTCGAGCATAGTGGTCACTAAGGCAGTGAAACCTGGTCTGCGGGCATGTGTATCGCAGGCTCCGTGGTTGTGCAGGACTTGCCTGTGGCTCTGAATACTTGGCATACCATACAGATCTTGAAAATAAGAGGTTTACCTACCTCCAGTCTGTAACTGGAGATTTATCAAAACGTGTCTCACAGAAATCCTCTGAAATTCCTTACCTGAGAGTTCCCTGGGAAGAATGCTAAGCAGAGTCAGGTGTCTTATGTCAATATATGTCTTAGTTTAGAACACGGAAAATAAACGATTGCTGACACATAAAATGCTCCAGCAAGACACTAAATATGATGAATGCCTTATCTTCCTGGGGAGCACGTGACTGAGGGCTGGATGTCATGTTCACTTCTTAGTATTTATGGTGCTCATGACCCGGGGTAGGACTGCTTATGGCTGTTAGTTTCATCTGATGTTCTGCTGCCGGCAGTTCCCCCCCGACCACGCTGGTTCAGCCGTCCGTACTCCCTCAGGAGCCGTGCGGTTTGAGCAGGACGAGGAGAAGGGGCTGGCAGGGACGTGGGGTTTTCTTTGTGTCTCTGTTGCTGTGGAAGGGCAGCTGCTCCTGCTCCGCGTCCTGGGCTGCAGGTCTGCGGTGCTCCTGGTCTGGTCAGATCCCTGTGCGACGCTTCCCGGGCAGGGGAGGCGTTCTGCTCTGTGACCTGGCGTGGTTTAATGGGCTTGGAGGGCCTCTTGTAGATGGACCAAGACAAACACATGTAGGCTTTCCCCTGCCGTTCTGTTCTGCGATGCTGCTGCAGAACGGAAGGGTGATGGAGGACCTGCCAGGCTTCACGGCGAGGCTCAGCCCCAGGCTGCCTCCCCCTGGACCACCTGCTCCAGAAAGCGCCCGCGCTCCAGCCGATGGCGTGGCTGGCGAGATGGAGACACGGGTCCGTGCAGCGTGGAGGCAAGTCCTTCCCTCACCCGGGTGCTGCACGACTCGGCCACGGCCGCCCTCGTGAGCAGCATGTCCAGCGCGTGCTGCGGCTCTGCGAGCGGGGCTCCGCGTGGTGACGGCGCTCTGCAGCACCGGCTGTCTGTGGGATGTGCCCTGTGCCCTGCGGCGCTTTGCCAGGGAGGAGACAGGTTGGCGCGTGGTCCTGGCGGGTGTGCTCCCCTGGCCTGCCTGCAGAGCCCCGGGGGCTGGTGGCTGTGGGGCAGCCGGTGGCGGTGGAGCCGAGGGCCTCCCCCTCTGCGCTGGCGGGCTGTGCCCCGGTGGTCCCGGTGGTGTGGGCAGGCGTGGTGGTCCCTGGCGGGATGCTAACAGTTGTCTCCCTCAATCTCATGTATACAGGCTTAGAGGCAGAAACAATTTTATTTGGAGGGGCTTTCCGCAAAAAAAAAAAAAGGAAGGCAAACTACTCTTGCTCCTCAGTCCACCAGCTCCAGAATGAGAGTGTCGTCTGGTCCAGTGCCCAGGACTACGTGCAGTGCCCTAAGCGTGGTCGCGCAAGTGGCTTGTAAAGAAAAAGGAAAAACAAAATATTTTTGACTTCTAAATGGGTGTCTTTTTTTGCATCTGGAATCATGTCTTTGGCTTCTACGTTGCATTTGCTGGATACAAATCTGTGCTTTCCAGTAATTAACTGCAGGGCTCTTTGACTTTGTTGGAACATACTTCCAACATGAAAATAACCCAGCGCCTCACTGGTTTCCTTTCACACACGGTGCGTGTGGCGTGTGCTGACTGGCGTTCCCTAACTCGCCTGCAGACCCATCGCCCTGTCTTCCTCTCAGTCCTTTGCTTAACAGCTTCTCTTGATGGATGATGCTTTCTGAGCATATGCCGAAATGTACGTTTAAATACATTTGAGAATGAGTGTGTGGAGAGCAATGGAAATATTTGCTTGACTGCGTTCCGCGCTGGGGTTGCAGGCTCGGGTGCAGGCTGGGCTGTGGAGCACGCCGGGACGGGAGAAGGCAGGTCTGGACGAGCTGTGGAGCAGCACATTCGGCAGCGCATGGAGAAGGGTTATTTACCATTATTTTCCTCTGCGATCTTCCCACCCTGCAGACGCCTGGTCGGGGGCTTAAGGTGAAAGCCGCGTGCTCTGGCTCAGGGTGGTCTCTGCTGCGTGCAGCAATGGGCAGAGCTGCCAGCTGCTGTTCCCAGCTCAGCCTGAGCCCCCGGGCCGGCGTGGCAAGGCGCCGTGTTTGACTCCAGCGTCGCGCTGGCTGTGAGCGAGCCTTGGGATAACTTCAGGATCATACTGGGGTCTGGGTGCACCTGTCGCCAGTTTGGAGCTGCTTGTGTGGGGAGCTGCTCACCGCTTTTTGCAAAGAAGTTACGTTTTTAAAATGAAGTTATCTCTTTTTTTTTTAATACAACCACAAAACAAAACCATAACCTTCACAAAAATGAACATGCATCCTTTTGCCAGCTGGGCCTTGGGATGCTTTGTGATGCGTAACTTGCTGAGACTATAATATCTTAGGAAAGCAGTTAATACTGGCACCTATGAGATGCCAGCACTCACTAAATTGTCCTAATAAGCTATTTTAGCTACAGTTGGGGATTTCAAAAAATAATAATTTCTTCACAGTGTTCATGGTAGTTAATGCAAGATGAAAAATCGTAATTTGAACACTTTGAATGGCTTGGGAGAAGGAAGCCAGGGTTCTTGCAGTGTGTTTGCTGAGGGGCATGCCTGCGTGGTTTGCCTGTCTGGGAGCCTTCGGGGTGCTCGGGGTTATTTAAATCGTGTCTGCCTGTATGCCGCAGTGTAACCCCGGCTTTGTACATGGGCTTTGCTCGCATCTGTCTACAGACAGCTCTTTAAAATGGTGGCTGTTTTGGAAGTTGACAGGAGTTCAGTTTTGGGAGGTGTGAGTTGGAAATGTGAATTTTCAGTCCTGTGACTTTTACTGCTGGTAGTTTGAACTTGATTGACTTAAATAGCTGCCGTAAAACTCCTGTCCTGAAGTGTTCCTCTGAACGTGTGTTAGACCTGGGAGTTGCTGATGAAGTCTTCAAAAATGGCTCTTAATTTAAATTTTAGAAAATTATCTTTGAGCTATGAGTAAACTTTTCCACTAGTTAAATACGTCACACTTGTGAAGCTGTGTAGTTAAGTCAATTACTAATGTGGATCAAGAGCCTTTCTCCCGGGTTGTCCCCGAAAGGTGCCGTCCCTGCCTGCCCTGCCACCTGAGAACAGGCTGTGGTTCGGCGTTACAGCGGGGTACAATACAGGAACTTTTAATACAGTAAAAACAGTGAACAAAAGTATTGCACAGCAGCAATGTTTGAGTCTTAACAATTTGTCACGAGGAATTGCACAGAGAGCATCAATTGTAGCTTGTGTGAGTGGTGTTCATTTTGTGTAGTGTGTACGTCTTTGCAAACTGTATTGCTCAGAGTTTTTGGCTTGTTTGATCAGAGAGAAAAATGAGCAAGTGAGCAGCTAGCTTTCCTTTGGGTAATTCAAATTTTCTATGTAGTGGTTCCATAAAAATTCTTAATTTATGTTTGTTGCACTGATAAAGGCACGCTCATCCTTTTTGGCAGGAATTTCTTACAGAGATGTTCTCAGCCTTTGTTTTGCAGTATGTCCCTTAAAATATTTAACTTCATTGCAATTTTTTTTTCTAGACCATGTAATCTGTCAAGATAAATATTTGGTTTGTTATCGTGCAGGTTCTTTTTTGATGTCTGTATGAAAAGCGTTTCATCCCTTGGTATTCTGTGAGTGACGGGACATGAGCAGCTATCGCTTACCGTGTATTTCCTGTACAGTTAACAACCGCTCTGGGAGCCAGAGAAGCATTTTCGCTCCATCTTGCGCGTCTTGTTCCTGGCTAAAGATAGATCCTGGCATGTGCACACCCTTGGGCAGTCATGCCGGGTGTCTTCCTTTGCTGCTGTAGTCTTCTATTAGCCATGCCGTAGTCTAGGCTTGAGAACCATTGCATTTACTACTCTGCAGCGACTTGGAGGCGTTTTGGTTTTTTTTTTCTTTTGGTATCGCAGCCTGAGAGCAATGTCTAAATTCAGCCTTTTACTTAAGGTTTATTTCAGGCCTAGGAGTACATAATGTGTCAATTCCGCTGCTGCTCTGTGTGTTGCTTTTGTGGTGGTCTGTGCTTTGCTCAGCATTTGAAGTTGTTTTACGTGTTTTCAGAACAGGTGGTAGGTGATAGTTGTTTTTCAACAGCTACTAATAGTGTTCTAGCAGTGGCTAGAACATTTAGTTCTAATATTGACCATCTAACAATGCTGTTCCTGGTAGGCTTTAGGTGCTGCCACTGGAGTACAGAATGTAATCCTGGGGAAGAGTCCAGGGCTTTGGGTTCAGCTGAGCAGTGCGTCACTGGGGATTGCTGGGCAGAGACACTAATGTGGAAGCAGGGAATTGAAGACAGTGGTCTTAATGTCAACACGTTGTTTCATGCCGCCTTTTCCTTCACAAACACAGGCGTGGGTTTATCGGTGTGGTTAAAACTCCTGCTAGGAGGCGGTGCATCCCTCGGGATGGGAAGACTCCCAAGGTTTTTATTCTGTTCCCATGTGCGGGTGGATGTTGCGGTTCCTGCGCAGTTCTGTTTGTGAAGACGTTTTCTTTCTGGTCCAGGACGGGCTTGTAACGTTGGTTACAGGCATTTGCTCCGTGTCAAGGCTGAGCATGCCCTTTGGGCTCAACAGGACGGGAGGACAGCCTTCGCTTTGCTCGTGGAAACCTTCATTTGGAACACGCGACTGGCTCTGGTGCGTTGGAAGGACACGAGTCTAAGGAAGGTAGATCATAGGTTCAGCGCAGTAGGCTTTCCATTCAGCACGGTGTTTATGTGTAATTTTAGCTGTGCATAGGCTGCCAGTTGTTCTGTTCATACTCTTCCTCGCTGACGCACTTTGTTAACGGAGCGGTAATGCAGCGTAGGCCAGCGGGTCGCGTGTAACTCTGGAAACTACGGTGAAGGTCCTGGCAAAGATAAAACACCAAGTCCAGCAAATTATAGGTTGTATGCGCTGTTCCTGACACCTGTAGAGCCCTGGCTAGTCTGAATGTACGGTCTCCAAAGACAGCTCGTGTAAAGGTTTGGCAAAGTCCGTTGCGGATGGGTGGTGCCTGCAGGGTGACTCTTCCAGCACTTGACGCAATCCCTTGCTCTTACCCATCCAGTGCCCAGTGGCTAGCACAGAAAGCTGGTTGTCAGTTGAAGGCTTTTCGTCTCAAGCTTGTCAGCTTTTAATGGAAGGCAACATGGTTATTTGCTTGGCTACTTGAACCCGTTCCTAGGCTAGCATTGTTTCCCTACCTTTCAAACAGCGTTAACCCAGCAAGGTTATGAATGTGGATGAAGCTTGGCCAAGACAGCCCCAAATACCTGGGGAAAGGTGCTTGTGAATGTTCACCCCCCGTGGTTTTTAGAGTGTAAGGTGGCTGGAGAAAGCAAGCACTTCACGTGTTAGAGCTGTTAATTCTTTTCAATAAAACTATCTCCTAAAAGAGCCGAGCCAAAATCTGAGCTGCACTGTCCATATGCCCAGGGCAGTGGTGGAGTCACCGTCCCTGGGAGGGCTCAAGAAACGTGTTGGTGTGGTGCCTGGGGACATGGGTTAGTGGGTTGGGTGCTGTGGGTTGGTGGTTGGACTTGATGATCCCTGAGGTCTTTTCCAACCTTCGTGATTCTGTAAGGTGTTAGCCCTTCCTCTTTCAGATCCAGTTCAGCGAAGCACCTGCACTGGAGTCGGTGCCGCTCTGGTGTGGCGAGTCCTCGGGTCTGCGCTGGGAACGTGCAGGCTGACTCCGAACCGCGCGTGGGGTGGTCTTCATTTAAATGCCAGACCTCCCCAGGCTGTGCATGGATGTCGCGGGTTGTTGGGAAATGGCTATGTTGTCATTTCCAGGGACACACCTCTAAGTTCCTGCCTTCGTGGTCATGAAGCGGCAACTTAAACTGTTGCTCTTGCAGCATGGGTGTGATGTGGTGTGAGCGTGGCTGGTCTGTAGAGGAGAGGCGTGCTGCTCGGGGGATTTACGTGTTTGAGGAGATGGGAGAGAGATGCTTTTTCGTGGTAAGTTGCTCAGAAGCGCAGCAGCTGTTTGAAGGTGCTCGTGGGCTTGGAATGCGTTTCTGATGGAGAGATTAGTGAGCAGAAGTTGGCAAAAGTTCACTGGGCGTGCGGGCGGCGAGCACGTAGCTGTTGGTGCTTCTGCGTTCCGCTGTGCTGGTGCCACGGGGCGGCTGGTGCTTGGTGCCGCACAAAGCAGCGGTGGTGGGAAGCTCAGACTAACAGGTCACTGGCAGGATGGGCAAAGCCTGGGAGGAGAAACTGGATCGCAGAGTGAAAAGTGATTTAGGTGTTTTTAAAGCTGCATCACAGTCTGGGTCTCTGTCCACTATGGTTGCCAGATAAGAGGTTCCCTGGACAAGAGAGGGACCACTGCAGTTACACTCTGCAGAATATAGCTTCTGTCTGAAGGGGAGAAGGGGAAAAAAAGATGGTTCTGCCCCTTCAAGCTAAGAATAAATGTGTGAAATGAGCTGAATGCAGTCAGACTGGCCGGCGGCAGCAGCTGTGCCTGTGACAGTTCAGGCAAGGGGAAGAGCTTTGCTCCTGCTGGAACTGTGCCGCAGCACGAGGCAGCCCCGGGGATTGGGACAGCCCCCAGGGATTGTGACAGCCCTTGGGGATTGTGACAGCCCCCAGGGATTGTGACAGTCCCTCTGGGCTGGGGAGACGGAGTGGGAAGGGTGGACCACCAGTCCCTCCAGGCTCCTGCTGTCCTGGTTGTCCAGGGGCACTTGTCATCCAACACCGGTAATTACCTGGGGGGCAGGAGGTGCTGGGTTCAGCAGGGTCTCTGGGCAGCTCCGGTTGTCCTTCCTGCAGGCCCTGGGGGAGATAACTGTGTGTCTGGTGTCTGTCTTGGGGGGAAGCTGGTGCCAGCTCCGTGCTGGGCACTGTTCATGTTCTCCTTGGACCTCGCAAGGAGGAGGAGAGGCAGGACAGTTCCTGCCCACGTGAGGTCACGGTCCACAGGCTGTGGACGATGTTCGTTTCCTCCTTGGTTTGCGTTTTGTGCTGTGGTTTCGGAAGGAAGGCAGAATGGGGAAGAAATAACGAGTGTTGGGGGTGGATCAGGTTCCCCTAGCTCAGTCACATCGGGTCGAGTTACTCTCTGGAGAGATTTGTGACTCCCCAGAGACAAGCGTGTGTCTGTGCAGGGACACATCATAGCTGGGGTGCAGAGGAATGGAGAGAAATGAACTTGTTGGTGTTGCAACAGTGGTTGATAGACTTTGAAGTTTTTTTTCACGTTGCTGGATTTGTACGAAGAAGCTGTATAAAATAACTGGCACCACATGTAGAAGCAATAAAATAAGGCTGTGTTAAGTCCTGAAACTGCGGTATGTAACCACAAGAACTGTTTTCGCCCATTGGCAGCTTTCTCTTTATTATCTGCAGAAAAAGAATGGTAGAATTTGTTAGCAGTTGTACAAATGAAAAATTAAATTGTAAAAGGACCAAGTAAACCTGTATCCCAGTGTGCTTGGTCTCGGCTGCCCATACACAGTGGTTGCCAATGTTTGTTGCCAGCAGTCACTGGAATCTCCTGGTACCAGGGCGTCAGCAAGAATTAAACCCAGAAAATGTCTTGTAATCTGGCTGCTGCCACGCTTTCTGGGTTTGATTGCATTTGATTCAGATCAGAAAGAAAAAAAGTGATACTAAGAAACCCTCTGTCTGACCTGTGTGCATAACGTAACCCCCCGCGTGTTTTATTTCAGCACGCTCTGCTGTTGTCAGTACTTTGACCCGGTTTTACCATTTCTGCAAGTGAGGCTTATTTTCTTCTAAAACACTTATTTCGAAACACTCTGTCCCAGGAGAGAGGAGAGAGAAAACAAATTGTTTACACAAGAAGACTAGCAGTAGATAATTAAACACCCACACTTCCTTCTTCAGGAGTTCCCCTGCTCATAGTTTCTATGAACTCATAAATCCAGCGAGGAAAGAGGAACTTTTGTTAGTAATCAGGTGGGTATGACCTGACTGCTGATACTGCTGAGGAATCAAAGTTTGGCAAAGGTGATATTCTCTGTAGCACTGGGGGATCAAAAATAGGTTGGACAGAGAAAGGAAAACTGCTGATCCCAAAATCTAGGGCAGGGGGGACCTTCTTTCTTCCTTGTCAGGATGAAGACCCCCGGGGAGAGGCTTTAAGCCTTTCTCTTTACTGAGAGCTGGCTGGTGGCTGTAGCATCAGTACCTCCCTCCACCTACGGGCGTGTGTGTGTCCTGGTCTTGTGAGGGGCTTGAGGAAGGAAGCAGCGCGTTGAGTCATTGGGTGGTGATCTTGGACCACCTCAAATACCAACATGATGTTGGAAGCCGGGGAAGGGGCCAGAAGGCTGCTCAAGCCTGTGTAAGATGCCAGGCCTTGGGGATGTCGTGTGATGTGGGATACCTCTGTCTTTCCAGGATCCTTACAGAGACAGCTGGGGAGAAAGGCAGAGAAAAGGAGATCTAGTAGGAAGCAGAAAACAGTGAAAACTGCAAAATGTGAAGAAAATTGGGTTAGAGGATGGAAAACTTAAAGGAACAGGGGAGAAAGCTGGGAAAGTAATGGGCTTTCATCCCCAGGGGTTCAGCTGGAGGAATGAGGGGCTGGGGCAGGATCAGCAGAGTGAGAGGAGAGCTGGTGATGGACAACTTGGTGGAAAAAGGGAAGAGAGCCAGGAAAGCAGCGGTCACCTTCACATTGCTGGTGAATTGCAAGTCAGCAGTGACAGAAGATGATGGAGGTGCCCAAGATAGTTATCAGAGAGAACAGTTATCGGGACAGGTCAGAGGGAACGATTGTCCTCTGAAGGAGGATCAAGAAGAGTAATATGAGGACAGGAAGGAAGACTTGTGTTTGTGTGACTTTGAAGTTAAATAGATTGAGACCCAGGCCAGGAAGCTTGGTTGAGGCTAACATTGTTAATCCCATGGTGTATATATGTGTAAAAAACAGGAAGAGGAATGGAATTAACTTGGGACAGATATTTCAAGAGCCTTCAGATTTGAATTTCCTGGGTTTCATTGGTGTGTGTCATAACCTTTTTGTTTTCACTATTTAATTTTTTAAATAGATAAATATGATAGGAGAAGAAACAATAAACATTGTTTATCAGAATAGTGTGTCATGTTTGGCTTCTCTCATTTATTTGTGTTGTAGTTTTGACCCTGGCTGGCAGGAAGACACCACAACCACTGCCCTCCACCCTCCTAGGGTTTGGGGAGAGAGTTAAAGGGTAAAGGGAAGAGACTCACGGAACACTTTAATAATTAAACTAAAAGAATATTGAAAACGATAATGATCATAATAATGGTAATAATAACAGTAATATACACAACTGAGCGTTACACAGGGATACTGCTCACCGCCTGGTGACCAAGGCTCAACCTGTTCCTGGCTAATGGTCCTGGAGCAGGGAGAGTCCTGAAACCATAATCCCGGAACGGAGCGAAAAGCCTGAGCATCTGAGACAGAGCACTTCCGGACAGAGCCTCATCTATATACTGGGCATGACGTGCATGAAGTGGAGTAGACCATTGTTCAATTTGGGTCTTAGGACTAAACCTGTGGTTGAATCCTGGGCTAGCAATTGGGGCTGTGCTCCCTGCCAGCTCCTCCTGCCCCTGCAGCCATGGGCACAGCAGAGAAGCTGAGCAGTCCTTGTCCGTCCTGGCAGCAACTGCAAGCATCAGTATGTGATCAGCTTCTCCTCAGCACAGATCCAAACATAGCCTCTCACCAGCTACTGGGAAGCAAGTTCAGCTGCTCTGTCCCAGCTGAAACCAGGACAATTTGGTGAACGTATATTTAGAAACTAAATTATAGATTCTGTTTAAGTATCTGAAATTCCCATGTCCCTCAAATAAGTCTCCCAAGCCCCCGAAATAAGTAGTAGTTTAGTTGTATGAAAAAACATAATTAAAATAATATTTCAGAGCGTAGTTGTGGGTGAATTTTCTCATAAAACAATTGCTCTATATAGCCAGTCCTACGGTCTTGATCCTTATGGGAAATAAATCTTTTACTTGGTACAAAACTTGAGGGTTTGCTGTGTTTGTGCGCTGATTCTACGAGAAGAGTTGGTAACAGCTTTGGAAGTGACGCTTAAAGTGGTTGGTGGTGTTCTGCAAAAGTAAGTGGCGAGTGCCCAGTGAATAAAGCAGCAAAGGGTGGTGTCTCTGATGTGCAGGTGTTTGAAATGAACAGTGCAGCCACAAAAGCTTGCCTGTGATTTTCCTCACATAGGCTGCTTGGTGGCATTAACCTCTTGGTCAGGAAGCAGTAGTGGAAATGTAGCTGACGACATGCAGATGCAGTTGGTCTCTAACAAAAAGGAAATCCACAACTGTGTGGCTCGAGTGCATTCAGGTTCGTCACTTGGTGCTGACCTGGTGTAATTCAGTGTGTAGGAGGCTTCGTAGTCTTAAGCAGGGATGTTGAAAATTGGTCCTTTCGAGATCCAAGAATTTAATGGATTTATGCCAGCTGACCCAGAACACTTAGTTTACTTATTTAGGAGAGAAAAATGAACTTTAGCCGTGATAATTTTTTTCCATTTAAAGTTAGATAAATGTTCACATATCACTCCCTAGGTGAGCTGCCATTTTTTTGTGTGCGTTTTCCAGGGGTAGATAAATAATAGTTGTGGTTTGTTTAGTCAAGCTGTCCCTGCAGAAAATGGACATCCAAACTTCTCTCACACATTCTGGGACATGGTTCCAATTGTACATTGAGTTGTTTGCTCAGAGTTTAGAGCTTTCTGCACCTGGAGGTGTTTTCTCACCCAGCCTCTGGGTGTAACATTTGCTAATAAATACACAGCTAAAAGTTTTTATTATTTAAGCTGATATGATGCTTTTTGATTTCATACTTTCTGTTAGGTTATGCACGTGTAGTAGTTCCTATGTCATTAAAAGTGAAAATGGGTTTTGGAGGGGTGGGGAGCTCCCAGCCCTGTGAGAAACTGAGAAAGAAAAAACGATGCTTTTCTTCTGATAGCTTGTTCCTTCAAAGGAAGAAAAAAAAAAAAAAAAAAAGGCGATCTGGATCATGCCATCTTCCACCTGGTTTTACTGTTTGTTGTGTATTAAATAGAAATTCAAGAAGACACTCCAGTGGTGGATGGGAACACACACACCTTTCTGGGAGGGCCCCAGGGGCTCGTCCATCCTCCGTCGGTCAGGTGGGCGCTGGGGACCTCGGCCCCAGAGTGCTCGGCGTCCCCAGGGTGCAGACCCCGCAGCCTCTCTGTGTCCATGTCCCAGTGTCTGGATGCGCTTGCGGTGACGATCCTCTTTTCTCACGTTGAGCTGGAGGCTTCTGTGTTCACTTTGTCTCTTGTCCTTCCAGCGGCGTGCTGTGGAGAAGGGTCTGGTGCTCTGCGCTGTGCCCTCCCCGGAGGGCCCTGTGGGCAGCGTTGCGGTCTCTCCTAGCGTTACGGACACAGAAAACGTCACTGAAACGAGCCGAGGGGCTGAGCGTGTCTTTGTAGTTGGGGGGTGACGTGTGTGCGTGTCTCAGTGGAAGCGAGTTTCCTTCAAATACGCTGTTGGTGTTCATTCTTCTTGTACGGGGTCTCTTCCCGTTTCTCTGTGCCAACGAAGGGTTATTGCACCTTGCCCCCGTCCTTACGGCATCTGAAACTGTCTCAGTGCAAAGGGAGTCGCTCCTCAAAAAAATTCTAGTTTTGTGAGGTGTCCAGGGCATTTGGGAAGAATATGAACCTTCTGAAGGTTATCCGAATCAAAGCCAGTCTGACAAGTGTATTTCTCGGACATGTCTAGAGGCAAAACAAGACACGAATGTACCAACGTACAATCATCCTCTTGTAAGAGATGTGGTTGTATCCTTCACGATTAACTGCTGTGCCAAAGGAAATGACTTGGGTTTTGATTCCTTTTCAGTAATGTGGAAAGTATGCCATGGGGGCAAGCAGGAGGAGGCTGTTCAGGGGAAGGGAGGAAGCAGGAGCTGCTGGGAAGGGGTGCAGAGAGCACCAGCAGTGAACACACACCTCCCGGTGGTGTGCCGCGTACGGCAAAGCTGAAGGGTTGGATTTTCTGAGGTTTTCAGTGTTTGCCCGACTGTACGCTCCTGCTGGAAGGAGTGATACGATGTCTGTTCGTGTCCATGGGAGCAGAATCAGGCCAGCTCCTGTGCACTTTCCAGACGGGGTTTTCAGGGGCTTTCCGGCACTTACGACTTCAGCGTAGACAGAAGCAGCGGGCAGACAGCTGCGAGCGAGACAGCGGATCCATCTGAAATCTGATGGGACTTACAGCCTCAGCCATGCTGAAACAAGTTCAAAGTGATGCCTCTTTATCCCTTCCTCTCTTGAGAGGCTGCCAATGAAAGATCTGGAAATCAAGGGGAAAAAAATAAGCCTGCAGGCGAAAGGTTGGTTGAGGCAGGAGTGATGATGACTGGCTGAAACCAGACGTAGAGGGATCAACGTGTGAGTTGGGCAGGGATGTTCCCATTGCAGACTGAGTCAGAGACCAAGCCTGACGCGTGGTCTGGTTCACAGCCGCTGAAGGTTCGAGTCTGTCCAGGCAGCCGTGCCTTCAGCAGTTGCTGACCAAGGAACGAGGCCAAAGTGACAGTGCCTGATGTGGCAGATGTAGAAACTGGAGAAACCAACAAGCATAAGGTGTTCTGTCAGCAGCTGACGTCAGAATATTTGCTCATCATTTAATTCTGCTGGTTGCCTTCAGGTACCTCGTATCGTCTTTTCTTCTTTATGGGAAGAGTAATAATTTTCTTGGAGGAATTAGTGAGAGGGGTGTAACTGGTGGTAAAGTAGGTGGTGTTGCAGTTCAAATTTTGCAAAATACATTAAGGAGCACATTGGAGGAGTAGTGAGCACAGTTCACCTGTGATCTCCTTGTTGTTCTTGAAAAATTATCAATGGGTGTTGTGTGTTTCTGCTTCCTTTCTAGTGCTTCAAAAGAGTATTGTTTCCTGAAAAGGATTCCAGACAGCCATTCATGGCCCTTCTGCCTCCATCTGTAGTGAGTGTCAGTCTCTGTGAGATTTTTTAGCTCGTTATGGGCAGAAACACTGTTGCTCACTGACATGCTGGTGACAAACAGGCTTTCTGCAGGGGATCAGAAACAGGACGCTCTATCTCACATGCTCTCATGTCCGGGTAGCAAAGATAAAAGTAAAAACTTGTGCTTGAAGAAAAAGGAGGCTGATCAGGGATCATTTGTTATTTCCAAGCTTTTTCAAACGCTTTAATTAGAATGACAAAATACAGGAATATGACACTGTGTAAAGAGTGACTTGTCATTTTTGCTCTGTGCATTATTTGTTTTCCACAAGTAATGTGCCCTTGAATCATTCAAAGGGAAAAAAAAAAAAAAAGACTGTAAACCCTTTCTGCAGCCAGAAGAATGATGGAAGTTAGAATGCTTTTTGCATAATCCCCTCGCTTTTTGCTTGTGGATACAGCTGTGCTAACACAATGCAACATTTGAGTTGAGAGGTCTGCAAAGTCCTGGCACCCGTGAGAGCTTTCAGACTGAGGCTCTTGTTTGATAGATTTTCAAAGTGATACTGTGCTCAGTTCTATCTGTGTCCCTGGCAGTGGGCTTTCGGTTAACTTCTCAGGGGAAATAATTTCAAAAGGAAAAGTTTAATTTTGCCAAGAATCGGATAAGGTCAGAGTAATTAGACAAACCAGAGCTTTGTAGGTTAGAGATGAAAACAGCGCTCTCCGTAGGGGAGTGCAAGTGTGCTAGGAGAACAAGGAGATGAGATGCATGAAGAAGCTTGAATTTGCTGAAATATCAAGTTCTGTGCATATCTCTTAGCATATTTTCAGGTGTAGGATTGCGTTTGAGAAGTACTTTTTCATTTTTAAAAAAAGTAAAATATGTTTCTTGTTCCTCTTTCTGGTTTCCAGTTTAACCCCCCAGAAAATGGGTTCACTGAAGTAGCTGTAGTTTTTTATTTATAAATTTCTATTACAACTTGTTTGTGATATGAGACAAATTCACCGCAGGTGTCCCAGCATAGCCCCGATCCCTCGGGAAACCAGCAGAGGTGGGGTGGGAAGGACTGTGGGCAGGGACTTTGCTGTCCAGCTCAGGGCAGGAATGCAGCCGGTCGCGTCTTGGCGAGGACTTTCAGCTAAAGAAAACGGGATGTTTTCCCTTGTAAAAGTGAGTTTGGAATGAGAGATTAAAGGGAAGGATCCTGAGAAGCCCAGGAAGACAGGGGCTGGTGCTGCTACGGTTCACTGTAGGACCATACAAATACCAAATAAAATTGCAGGAGGAGGAAAGTAGGAGCTGTTCTGAGCAGAGGTTGGAAGACTCTGTTACATCCAGGCGCTTCTGGCGTTCCATTATAAATGGTGACCTGGAGGGGAAGGGAGGAAAGAAGATGGAAAGCAGCATTATTTTTTATAAACACACGGCTTGCACGGGTGTCAGCATCCGTGGAGCAGCATCGTGTCAGAGGTGTGCCAGGCAGACGGGTCGTTTGTCCTCCCTGCTTCGTGTCTCGTCCTGTGCACACAGGGGCCTGGTCCTGGGACTGGGGCGCTGCCGGCGGGAGCGTGTGGCGCTGGAGCCTGGCGCCCGTTGCCCTGGGAGCCGAGAGCTGCGCAGCTGCTGGGGTGGGGATGCGGTGGCCACCGGAGCACAGGAGTGGCTACCTGCCAGGTGGCGAGCAAAGGGCGCGTGGATTGTGCAGGGAGCTGGCTTCAGAGCCGTCACCCAGGCGATGTCTGAGCGAATCTATCCAGACCCTCTGCCTCAGCCCTTAGAACACGGAGGGGAGAGAAAATTCTTGCCCCAGGTTTGTTCAGAGGAGGACGTGCTTTGCTGTCTCTCTCCGCTGGGATTCCCAGCCAGAGGAGGGAGATTTTTCCTTGTGACGGCCTCGTGCTGTTGGAGCTCAGCAGACGTCTTCCGAGCAGCGCGGTGTCAGCCTGGTTTGGATCCGAATAGCACCAGGCCTGGACAGCTGTCTGGAGGAGTGAGGCCTCTGACAGCAGGTTTGTTTTTCGGCAGTTGTTTCTGTGCGCCCTGTGGAGGTCCCTCTGGGCGGCGGGGTGGGTGACAGGGCCCATCCCCACCCGGGCGTCCGTTGTACCCGCAGGAGGTGATGTCTGCCTGAATATTGGGTGCCCGGAGAAAAGCATCTGCACAAAAAATAGGCAAACCCCCAGCAGCAGTGTTTTCCGCCGTGCTGATTTTAATCAGAAATACTAAACCCCCTCAAACGCGAGCAGCAGCTGGGTGACCCCCCGCCAGTGAAACGGCGCTGCAACCCCGGGGTGGTCCGACGGCGTTCAGCTGGGGCGCGGGGTTCTGGCCGTACCGACAGCAGGAGCATCGCGTGAACAGTAACATCATCGCAGCTACGGAGAGTTCAGAGCTTCAGGCCTCTTACCAGCAGAATAAAAAAGGTCTTGTTTGAGGCTTTCCTCTGATTCAGTCCTCCCGCTCTTTGAAGGACAAACTGTGTGTGTGTGTTTGCATTCCTGTGTGTTAGAGCCGGGAAACTTGTGAACTTCTGTTTTGAAATAAGATAGATGCAGAAATGTTGGCACAGTCTTATTTTGGTAATAGCGTTGCATGCAGACATCCTTGTGGCTAAATTTAAAAAAAATTTAAAACCATTTGATTTCCTGTGAAGGGGTCGTTGTTTGCAAAGGGAATGGTTCATGACTGAGACTAGAGATGCACGTACAGCTGCGTGGACTTGCTCATAAGCCCCTAATATAACTCATTTAAAGCCTCTGCTTTTTTTCCTGTGGAATTGAATTTGGTGTTGTCATTAAGAGGATAGCAGCAACTTGGAAAATTGAGTTTTTATTCCAATTCCTTTTTGGGTTTCTTGAGTCTCCCTCCACCTTAAGCCTTTCAGGTTCAAATTCCCCTTTCAGAAAGAAAACATTTTTATTTTGAAATTAAAAACCTCTTGTTATACAGCAACGTGTAGGTTGTTTAGAATAGCCGATATCAAATACCAAAAGTTTTCAAAATGTCTGATGCTCCTGAGGGTGAAGCAGCTGTGCTGTACCCTCGTGCAGATGCTCAGCGGGTTTCACGGCACCCGCAAACCCCCAGGTTTCACTGGGCTGCAGCCTTCTGTGGGATCGGTGAGTCGAGTTATTTAGGCAGACTTTAAGTGAAGCCACATGGATCACAATGCTTTAGAGCCTCATCAGGAGTGTGTTCCTCTAAATATGCTGATTTACAAAGAAAAATGGATTTTTAAAAATTATTATTGTTTTTTTCCAGTGCTGTTTTTTTGCCTCTTCTTGGTCATCCTCTGGAGTTTGGCTTTCACAAGAATGCAGAATTCAGGATTTTTCCTTCAGCCTTTAAAGTCTGAAGCTGTGCCTGGAAAACAGGCTGGTTCCTGAGCTTCCTGGCACGGCTGTTTTTTAACCAGAATCTCAGTGGAAAAATGTAACCTTTGCTAGCGCTCCTGCGGTGTGACCTTTGGAAAGAGGGTGATGGTTCAAAGCTTCCTGCTATGTGGTGAAACCAAGAGAAAATATTTCTTTTCTCCTGCTTCTATCTCTCACCCTTTTCCAGGGCATGTGCTGGCCGGGGCTTTCCACTGGAGCCTTTTTTCTTGTCAGCTGCTCCTTCGTCCCGTTTGCCCTGGCTGGTGGCCTCGCAGGAGGCGTTGGAGGGACGCGGGAGCGTGGGGGGTGGATGGGGGCGGGTTGTGCCAAATTTGTGTTTTTCTCTCGGCATCCTCTGTCCCAGCTGCTTTGTTTTGCTCAGGCTCCATCTGCAGCCGTTTGTGTGCTGTTCGCTGCTGCTCCTGACACCTCTGTTTTAATTTCTGCTTGTACCGAGTAAGAGCTGTGCCTCTGTCCGTCCAGGGCGGCCTGCACCCGCAGCGTTTGCCCTTCAGGTGTCTGGAGCTTCCAGCATAACGGCCTGCATCGTGTAACCTGGCCGAGGAGGAGAGTTAGATGTGTAAACACAGTTGTAATCTCACCGTTAAAAATCCGAGGAGGACATTTTAGCCGTGGAGCCTGGCTCCTGTTGGTTCAGAAGTTTGTTCACAGCTGCCAGCGTGAGCTGCTGTGGCTTCAGAGGAGCCCTGCTGGGCCTCTGGGGAGCACTCTGCGGTGTTTCCCACTGCGTGCGCGTGTTCTGGTTGTATGTTGCCGTGTTCTTCTTAAACCGTTCGTCCAGTTTACCTGGCGGTGGAAATTGCAGCTTCTTGCCAGCTGCACCTTCCGCTCCTCACGTGGAGGGGATTCCCAGGAGGCTTAACTGCATTGTAGGAACTTCAAGCAGGATTTTTGGGGGTGTTTGGGGATTGTTTGTTTGTTTTTGTGGGTTTTGGTTTGTTTTTAATTCGTGATAATGTGTTTTCTCCCTTATGGGTGATATTTTAGGTTTTTTTCCCCTCCTGGTCAGCCCCATTAATACTGTAATATTTGAGAGCAGATTGTGGTGACATCGAACATTTGTTCCATTTGCACTTCAGGCTGAGGTCAAGCAAACAAACAGAGCAATTGTTATGTTTTAGCATTCTTTTTTAATGAGCACATTAAGATCTGATCAGGGCTTCAGGATCAGCTGTGAAGAGAAGGGAGAAACAGGGAACTCCAAGAAGCGCTGTCTTTTTAAAGCAACTTATGGAAAAATAATAGACTAAAGAGAGACGTGAGGACTCTGGTAGGAAATAAATGGCACCGTGTTGTTGACAGAAAGGGTTTTGGCAGGAGGCTTGTTGTGACTGTTTCTGTGGCTTAGAAAGGAATTTCCTACAGACTGGACTAACCGTTAAAAAAATGTCTCTGCTTTTAGGAGTTCGAGGCGTACAGTGGAGCCTTCCTGGGGAAGATGTCGTCTTTGACAATGAAAGCCCATTGTCTGGACAAAAGAGGAAGTTTCTTTAAGGTAAATGGGATATTTATACAGAACGTAAAGCACAGGTTTTTATGGGAATCGAGTGCTGCAGAATGTGCAGTACAGTCTGTGATATGTGGCGAGCCTTGTCTGTGAAGCGGGAAGCACTTCGCTGAGCATCTCTTTTTACAGATGGTATTCCTGGTCTGCTTACCGCCCAGCGGTTTCGTGTGTATGTTGTTTGCCTGCACACGGAATAGGATATTTGGCGTACAGCAGTTTATGGCTTGCTTTGCTGCTAATGCTGAGAACATAAGCTTTATTAGGCACAGGCATAAAATTATTGTAGCTTTCATAAACTGGATTTGTGTAGCTTAAAGTTGCGGTACAGGTTGATGATTTCCCTTATTGGACTGAAAAGTTGGTTTCGTTTCCTTGTCTATTTTAAGAAAAATTGGTGGGAGCTCCTTGTTTGTGTGTAATCTGAACACTCACAAAAATCCTGTCTTTCTGTTCTCAGTGTGTATTTCAGTCCTTTTTGTGTTCGGGTGTTTCTGCTTTGTTTGTAGGTTTTGTTTGGTTGTTTTTTTAAAGCCTAAGTGCATCTTGTTTGAAATCAACAAGAAACTGGTGCTTAGCTCACTGCCATAATCTCAAAAATCCATCAAGGCAGATGTCGATGTCTTGGGGTGCCTACGCACTTTAAAGGAGTGTAATGCCTCCTTCCCTTCGGATACTCAGCCCAGCTTCCTGGGTGATAGAGGCACTGAAAGCCGGTGGTTCTTTTCTGGCATGGACATGCTTGGAGAAAGCAGAAATAATTCCAGTTACTGTGTGCTGGGGGCTGTTTTGAGCTGTCGTGTGGCTTATAGCACCCATAATACTGCACATCCCAGTGAGACATATGCTTCAGGCGAGAGCCCTTGTGTCTCCCCCCAGTTCCATCCCGTCACTAGAGCTGATGTGCAGCAGTGTACGGGAGGGGCTGGGAAGGCGGGATGCAGCGTGTGCTCTCCTCATGCCCCGGGGAGCACGGGCATGGGCGGGGGCTGCTCCGGACCTGGGGGTGCTCGGAGCTGCAGGGGGGCAGAGCCTTCAGCTGAAGCGCATTTTTCCCTGAGCGTGGATGTCTGATTTTTGTCCCACTAGCCTCATTACAGCTGGAAAATGGGACCTGGAGAGCTGCACGGGGAAGGATGCACTGCAGACCGGCTGCCTGCACACGTTGGGTTTTGTGCATCGTCTGTGATCATCTTCACTTTTGTGTAGTTAGAAATCACTTCTGTCTCTGGGAACTTCTGTCAAGGATTAAACTTTATTACTTAACTTTGCTTTTCACCAATTTTTCCTGCAGAGGTGACTTGCACGATTGGCCCCAGATTTGCTCAGCAGTGGTGGCTTAGCTCAGGCGTGAACAATCACACTGCAAAAGTGGGGATGGGTCACCGTCACTCTTCTGCCTCCTGCTCTGTGTGGGGTTTGTTAAGGCTTTGTGGGGATCAGTGAGAGGGCTTTCGGGGCTGTGGTGAGCTTACTGTTTTCTAGGGGAATGTGGCGACGTGTTTTGGTCTCTTTGTATGACAGAGACTTTATGCAGTGGAGAGGCTTTGGAGAACTGTCATCTTTCAGGCTGGCATCACAAAAAGCAGGAGCGCAGCAGGAGTTGTCAGTACGGTTTTCAAAAGATGACTGAATCCCGTTACCTGTGTTTTATTTACGTGTAACGGAGGAGGTCTGGGGGCAGTGCTGAAGTTCATTGTAGAGAACGCTGTAGTTAACGTTCTCTTCCAGAGAAAAAGGATTAGTTGATCTGAAATGTAGTTAACAAAACCTTCGTGTGCACCGAGTACAGCTGGGAACACCGCATGTTCTGGAGAGCAGGACTGGCAGCGCTGCTGTGTTGGAAGTAGCTGACCTGTCCTCCCGCTGGCCAGGGAGATGTGTGTGTTTTTCTGATGTGAGGGAGAGAGTAAACTGCCCTGTAAACCAGCTGGGGATCAGCGTTAAATAAAGTTGAACTTGGGTGTTCTGCATGAGGATTTTGCTGTTTATACATTGCTGGGGTCACAGTGGCTTGCCAGGCATGGCTTTGCTCTGAGGAGCAATCAAAATTTACAGGTACTTGTGAGCACTGAGTTAACGTACCTTGGTCATTCCCTCAGAGAGTGTTCATTGCCTGCTGCGGCTTCTTCCAGTGGCAGGCACTAATATGTGTTGCCATCTCAGCCTGTGTTAAGAAGGAGCATCCTGCTGCGGTGAAAGACAGGGACCAGCCGCAGCTCTGGGCAGCGCAGCAGCTGCGATGTTGCTGTTCCCATTCCCTCCGCTCCTCTGGGACCGAAATGCCGTCTGCTGCTGCCCGAGTCTGCCCAGTGCTCGGGGGTGTTCCAGCCCGTGAGAAATACCCTCGTGGTAGGCCAGGGGTGAAGGGGAGCCAGGCGGGCAGCGGCCGATGCCTTTAGCTGGACAGGACTGTTGTAGTGACACACGGACAGCTGGAAGTATTTGTGTCCTGTGTTGCGTGTTCTTGTTATCTTAAGGCAATCTTGCCAGGCCAGTCTCCAGGAGACAGACAGTCAGCAGCGCAGTGACAGCGACAGCGTCTTTTCCTCTCCCAGAGCTTCGGGGGGTCAGCAACAAACAGGGTCCGCTGGGGACAGGACCTGCTTCTCGGTTTTGCAACACACTTGTGTTACGTCTTAGATCTCATCAACACAAACTTTAACCTTGTTTGGTGGTGGTCCACGGCCATGCAGGGAGAATGGTGGTATTTGCAACTCTTGCAGGGAACTGCCTCAGCTGTGAGGAATATTCCAGGTTGTTGCTTACGCGTGTGCTGAAGGAATCACGATGTCAGTGGGACCAAGTGAGTGCACGTGTCATTTTCTGCAGTCCCTTGGGATCTCCTGTGTAGGTAATTCCTGTGTGGACAGTAGACGCTGAAATAGTGGTTTTGTGTGCCTCCTGTTCACGATGTCGTGGCTGTAGTCCATCAGAATGATGAGGAGTTCAGTGTGCGTGGGCAATCTGAAGACACCAGACTCTTATGGCCGTGAGACATGTTGTCAATTAAGAAACAAAGGTTGTCCTGAATTTTCCTAAGGATAGCCTGGTAGGGGAAAGGCCTGAAGAACAGTGGGAACAAAAGATGCCTCAAAGCTGCCTTTCCAGACCTCTCACCGTCCCTGGGAGGCTGCACTGTTGGAGCACCCTTCTGAACCCACTGCCTCAAGCTGGCAGCTGCAGGCGGTCGGTGTCTGCAGCCTCTGCGCAGCGTGCCTGCGGTCTGTGTGCATGCACTTGGGTGTGCAGTGAAATTGCCTTCTCTTTCCGTCCCTCCCGCACATTTGTGACATTGTCACAACCCTATGTGCTGCAGCTGGACAGGTGAACAGAGAAAACATATAGCAGATGAGATTTTTTCAGTATACACTGTTTTATTTGCCTTTTACCCGTGCTGACCTGTGCGTCAGAGCGCGCTCGCAGGTGCACAGACTGTATGGCGTACGTCTGCGTATGGCTCTCGTGTTGTGCTTGGTACTTTGCAGTTTCCCAAGAAACCTTTAGCATGCTGGCATGCAGTTTCACACGGCATTTAAATCGTCATAAATAGTACCTTGCTGTTCTCAGCAGTGTTTAAGAGAAAACTCATTGACAAATACCAGTGGGAAATTCCAGGTTTACTTTTCTTTCTGGTTCTTCAATAGTTCCCATTGCTGTAGCTTCCAACCATCTCTTAGTTTGTTCAAGTTTGTGCTTCTGGCTGTTAGTATGCCAGGAAAACAGCATTGTCCCCATTTTTCAAAGAGCAAAGGTCTGTAGTTTCATAGGCTAAATTCTCCAGAGTCTTTATACCTTACAATCGATGAAAGCTCAGAGCCAGCAACTAGTAGAAATGAAGCAAGGACGGAGTTCGGCGTGGGTAATTCTGGGACTGGATAGCTTGCCAGTGGTTGCAGAGGGAGTCTGTAGTAAAGCAAGGAACCAAATATATGTCTCAGACAAACATCCTTTCTACTGAACCACCCTTCTTCTCATCAGAGTGTTCCGATCTTTGCTGAACTGGCATCAGAGGTTTTACACCACTGCAGCTTTTCTGTCCTAAAATCAAACATCGGGTGAAACTTCATTGCTTACTGATGAATGAGACACTGAGTAATGTTAGCGGTCTTGGGAATTCCTAGCTCACTGTGCAAAATAACCAGAAGTGGCCGCCACGTATCAAAATATTTAACTGTATTCAGCGTTTGGACACATGCAGAAATAGCATTCCCCGCTTGGCTTGTCTCTGGCGCTTCGCCACCTCGTCACACAGCGTGCTCTTTGAGGGTTGCTACGCTCCGCTTATCAAAACAGGAAGGAAAAGCTGTGATGCCAAAGAGGATGCAGGTCTCCAGAAAGGATGAAAAATGAGCTGCTGGCAGGAAGGGGGGTGGTGAGTGCTGGGGCTCGTTTGTCCAGTCTGATCCTGATCCTTGCTGTCTTCAGCCCGCGTTCCCGTGATGGATTAGAAGGACTGATCTTCTGTTTTCCTCTTTAGCTGTTGTAAATCTCGGGGCTGGGGAACGTTCTGCATTGGTCACCGTGGCTGACTCTTCCAGTGCACGCTCAGAAGGATGGCAGTTTCGTTAATGCTCTGTACGGGCTTATTTACGTTTCAACACAAAACCCAGGAATTCAGTTGCCATGCAGTGATGGATGAGTGATTTTTCTAAAAATGTCCTGAAATAGACATCAAGTCAAAGCCACCTGTCTTCCTCTTGGGACTGGGAAACTGAGTAAGAAACTGGAAAATGAGTAAGAATACCCATAGCTGTGCTGGGCTGCCGAGACGGGCAGCGGTCTGTGCCCGGTCCTGGGCACGCGCTCTCCCTGGTGCACAGCGGTGACGTGACCGTGGACGGAGCGGCTTCGGAAAGGCGACTGCAGCTCCTTGGGAGCGTGTTGCTTCCAGCGAGCACACTTGCTGTGATCTTTGCTGCTTAAATGACATCCTGAAAGATGTAAAATATAAAAAGGGAATGTGTGAGTTCTGGTGGGAGAGTGCTGGGGAGCCGAGATGAGTTCTGAGGAGAGGCTGAGTGCTGCCTTACTGCAGCGGATGGGAGGTCAGGAGATCTGAAAATACTGGAAACTTCATGGTAGACCGAGAACAAATTCAACTTTACTCACTGAGCTGCCGGAGAGACTGGGAGGATTTCATCCCAGAAACCTCCTGTTTGGGGGCTGGTGGAAGGTGGAAGCCCAGTGCCCCGTGCGGCTGGGAAGAGAAGGATATTGCCTGAATTTAAGTCAGTTGTCTTCTCAGTCTAAGTAATTCAATTTCCTGGCACCAAGGTCAGTTAAAATTTGCAAGTCTTCTCTTTGTGTACTTGGAAAAGGGGCTGAGTTGCTCCTGAAAGGAGGACAGAAAATACAGGGGAGAGGAGTGGCGAGATGTGGCCAGGACACGTGGGTGGAGGTGTGAAGGGTGAGGTGGTAAAAAGGTGAACAGAAGACTGTGCTGAGCAATTACGAGCTATTTTAAGGAACTAAAATGAAAAATCCCCAGTAGGATCAGAAGGAATAAAAAGGCTGCAAAAGGTGCAGAGGCGTAATAAGACTTTTGTGAGCAGCGTGTGTCTTACTGAGCAGAAACAACTTGTGCAGTTGTGTTTGAGCACCTTACTGCCCTTGGCAAACCTCCGAACGAACGAAGATGGGGGAAATTGAGCGGGTACTTAAAACTGAATACTTTTTGCTTCTGTTTTGACATTGGAATTTTTCTTTAATAAAGCAAGCCCCTTGGCTGTGCGTTGCCCTGTGAAGCGCCATCAGTTATGAAATGTGATTTTAATCCAGGAAGAGGAAATACTAATTTAAGTATCTGATTATAATTAATTAATTAAACTGGGAATGGATTTTGTTCACCAAAGGTGTGCTGTCTTTTCCATGTACTTGTCACACTCCTTATTTAAAAATGTCACATTTTTAAATTTCTTGCTGAGCCGTGCGTTTCTGTCTGAGCATACGATTATTAGCGGTTTTGTCTTGCGTTTGGTACATCTTGATAAAAATAACAGCAAGAAATCCTTTGCATCAGCATTGCAGAATGCCATTAGTTATTTAGAACTAGCTTTAAGAAGGCACATTCATGTTTGAAACTAATTGAACAGCTTAAGAGTGGTTGTTGTACCCCGAGACTGTAACGGACTGCTCGGCAGAGATTCAGGCTGAACAGAGCTGATCCTTCCACTGCTACTGCTTCGACACCACTTGGAAGAGAAATGCAACTTTTCTGTCTTTTTACACTTGTATCAGCTTCTCTGTTTTGAATTAATCGACTGTTGAACTGAATTAGTGGATCTCTCTCTCTCTCTGTACTTTACAGGTGCAGAAGGATTGCTGTTATAAAGATTGTCTGGGCACATTGGCTGTAGTTTGGGTTTGTAGCCAAGACTTTCCATAGGTCAATTGCTTTATTTTTCTTTAAAACGTGAACAGCAATCCATGTGATGAAGAAATTAATTTAAATTTCATTCTTTTAATGGTTGATGTGAAATCTTGGCACGGCTTGTCATAGTTCCAGACGTTATTTTTAGCTATTTTTCTTTTCACTGTCCTGGGAGTTGTTTCTTGGACGGTCACGCGCACATGCCTGCTCCGAACACAGTGCATGACAGGGGTGTGCTGCTTCTGTTCCCTGCGGAGGCTGATAGTTGTTTTTTTCATTACTAAGTGTCAGCTCAAAAGCGTGTTTCCTGCTGCCGAGTGGATGGCTGGAAGACTGAGTGGTCTGAATTCCAGAGGCATCCTGGTTGGGTTGCAGGGTTCTGATGCAGTAACTGGCTGGTTTGAGATGCCTAAACCAGGACGTAGATGCTCTGTTCCGAGGTCAGCAAAACAGCGCCAGACCCTGGGCTGTTCCTGGGGTGGCGGAGCCTCAGGGCACGATTTCACGTTGGCGCTGGTGGGATCCAGGGGTGGTGAGAGGGGCAGGCGAGCTCCCAGCCCGGCGCTGTCCTCGGGTTCCTGGTGTCTGCTCGGGGGCTGGTCTGATCCCCTCAACAATTAGGGTCAGGTCATTAAGCCAGCAGAAAACTAACCGAAATACAAAGTGGAAAACCTTCCAGCCTTGTAGTGAGTGGAACGCACCGTGTGCTCTGCAGGGCTGGAGCTGGCGCTTGCTGAGCACCCGGGCACAGCTTCCCTCTGCAGTGACGCTGCTTCCCGCAGCCGTGGTCCGACGCAGGTGAGGATGCAGTGGCTTTCTGGTGGGGCTCCTTGGACAGCAGTGGCACGGGCGTTTTTCACCGTGTGAAGCCGGTGTGGGGGCTGGATTCGCCCTGCGTGCAGAGGGAGGAGTGACTTGACCTGTGCCTGGCAGGGTGCTTGGTGGCTCTTTCCCGGAGGCGCTGCTCTGTGCAGGCGCTGAGTGCTGCAGCGAGGCTGGTCCGTCAGGGTGACGCGCATTCCTCCTGCTCTTTCTCGTGGTCAGGAGGGCATTGCTCAGCTCTCGCTGCAGTGACTCGCGGCGTTTGAGAGTCGGCGGGTGGAAGATCTTTGTAAACTGTAGTGCTGGTGGTACAGTGTGGCTGGGAGCTCTGGGCTCGGCAGAAGGAGCCCGTGGTATGGATGTGGCGGGTGGTAGTTCATTCTCACTTCAGGTGTGCTTAACGGAGTTGGCCTGCTGTAAGCAGAGTCTGAAACTTCTTTTGAATTGGTCAGAATCATGCTGCACAGCAAAGGAGGGTCTCAATTTCTGAGGTCAAGGAGAGCTGCCAGTAAAACAGTGCAGGGGAGCCTTGGCTGCAGTTCTTTGGGAACGCTGCTGAGCTGAGGTGGGACTCCGGGTCGCGTCTCGTGGGCGACTGCAGAGACTGTTCCCACCTGCGCTGGAAAGGTGTTTGTACGTCGTCTGACCAGGTTTGTGTGTGTTTGCTCCGAGGTGCTGGGGTGGTGTGGAGGAGAGGGCATCTCCACAAACCTGCTCGTCGGGCTTCCCCGCGGGCAGGAGAGAGGGAGCGCCGGCGGGGTCTGTGTGCGGCGTGGTGCGGCGTGTCAAGCCAACTCGATGCAGTTGCTGCAAAGAACATCCAAGACGGCGTTCCTTGCACACTTTGTAGTTGGTTTCTGCTCAACAAAGTGTTTCCCAGACATCTGGATAGCACATGCTGTGTTTCTCAGGATACAGCCCCGGTGCTGATCTCGGCCGCTTTAAAGGGAGCTCTTGCCCGTGTGCCCGGGTTCAGGATTGTGTTCCTCCTGAGCTGAAGGCAGTTCTCTTTTAATTGAGTTGTTCTGTTCAAGGGCGGTCCAGGACCTATTGTGAAAAGCAGATGCCCGTTTCCTTCTTGCCTCGTTACTTTTCATCCACCACAATATTGTAATGCTGGTTTAGTGTCCCTGCTGAAAAAACGCTTGCAGATGGAACTCTTCTAATTATATTTTTTCTTTTTATTTGAGAGAGTAAGTGCTACAAACAGATCATTTAGTTCTTTTAAGCTGTTGTATAATATGTTGAGGCTGCAGATTTAATATATTTAAGTAAAAAAGGTAGCCAACCTGAAAGGTTTTGTGCTGGCACAAAACAGGAATTATTTTTCCTCCATGAATGATTATAAGTGGCCCAACCCGTACTTTTTCCTTTGCAAGGGGAAGTCCAAATAGGATGCGACTTAAAAAAAAAAAAAGTTTGTAATCTCTGGTGACTAAACTTGCCCGGGCTTCTTTTCCACGCCTCTTCCACTCACTTGACGTCATACTATTTTTGTCCCTTTCTAGCTCATTGACACAATTGCCTCAGAAATCGGAGAACTGAAACAGGAGATGGTACAGACAGATCTCACAGTGGAAGATGAATCTGCTGATTTGCGAAGGTGATTAAAATGTTTATTTTCATTGTTGCTGGAGGTGTACCATGACAGGAATGTTTTCTTTGTGCTCCCTTCTGGGGTGGTTTATGTCCTAGCGGTTTCCATCCTAGCGACACGGGGTGTAGATAATCTTGCTCAAACTTGTCTTTGTGCAGGAGGAGTGCCCAGAGATTCAGTTGTGTGTGCATTTGCCTTAATATCTTCTAAAAGCAACTGAACCTCGCTTGTGCTTCCTTGTTGCAAACGTTGGATACTGATGAAGGTCTAAAGCAGGAAACTACTCGTGTTATTCCCATTGTCTGTGGCCATGGGCTTTGCTTTCACGCTGTAAAGACTAACAATGTCCATTGCTTTGAGTGGCTCTGTGAAGATTCAACATACAATAACACGATTTAGGTTATGAAGTAAAATATCGACTGTTAGGAACTGATGCTTGTATGGTTTATGTGTTTAAGTTCATTTTTATGTATCTTGCACGTTAAAAAGGTCATTAAGTAGATGGGGGCATTTCCTTAACCTTGAAATGGTTAGAGATTCATATTACAGTGCAGATAAAGTTCTGGCTTTTTAAAACAGATCGTGCCACGTTGGTGTGGACTGTGGAAGTTTGTAATGTTGAACTTGTACCTTGAGGTGGGCATGGTGGGACTCCAGCATTTTGGCTTTGTGCTTCATCGGCAGTGTCTGTTAAATTGACATCTGGAGGATCCTCGGTGTTTTAATCATGGTGTTAACAAGAGAACACATTCTTGTACTTACTGCTGAAATGTTTGGTGCAGGAGGAAAGCAACGGATGCAGGCATTCTGTTAGATCTGCCTGCGCAGTCTGGGCCAGCTCTGGAGAGGGTGGGCTTTGTTCTTCAAGGCAGAGGATGAATGAATGAATGACGCGGATAATAGTTTCTTATTTAGAATTACAGCCATCTTTTTTAGCTTTTTTTTTTCTTTTTATAAATACTTCTGAAATGTGGTAAAACTTACTACAATGTATGTTTAAATTATTTAAATAAAACACTGAGCAGCACGTTTGTTGCCCAAGTGGTGAAGAACACAAGACGGCAGAACTAATTAAAGTCCTTGGCTATGCCCCTGGTTGCACATTGTTCAAGTTTTAAAGCTTCTGAAAGCGGAGTTCTTTTACAGGGATAGAAAGGATGCTTGCTCCATTTTGGTGGATTTTTCTAATTAATTTCAATGATCATTAGCTAGTTTTCAGTTAAGAAAAGGCTTCTTGTATCTTTGAATACACCATGTGCATGAAAGACCAAGATCTACAGGTTCTAAAATCTTGGTGGAAACAGCTGGAAATAATAAATTAATTTTACAGATCCAGGGGATTTTTTTACTGATTTTTTTTTCCTTTAACAGTTTTTTAAAAAAACTTAATTCATTAATTTTGAGTGCAAAATATGTTTCGATTAAAATGTGTAAGTAAAGCTAACATAAAAGAAGTTAATAATGCAATTTCCATGACTACTTAACGGAATTCAATTTCATATTGAAATAACAGCCTTCCAATAAAAAAGAAAACTAATTATTTTCTGTCGCTTTTAAGATGATAAATGTAAAATTTGAAATCAGAGTAAATGAATTAAGGTCAATTTTTGTATGACTGCATAATTCTGAACTTCACAGTTCTATATAAGGAAGAAGTATCAGTTATATACATATACATTATATATGGTATGAATTATATCATCAGTTGTGCACTGATATCTTTTGTTCACATCGACCTACAGAGCAAGATTACAGTAAGTTCAACTGAGATTTTCCAGAGTTCTTATTTAGACTCCCCACAATGATGCGTTTACTGTAATAACTTTATTTCTTGGCAGTTAATTTAAAACTCTGTAGTTAATGAGGTTGCTTTTGTTATTGTGTGTTGTGCTGTTCAGAAGTTGGCATCCTCATGGGGCATTTGGATTTGCATCCAGAGGAGTCTGAGCTGAGAGGAATGTCGCGTTTTCCGTGCGCGTTTGTCACCGCAGCACGTACCCGCGTGCACCCAGAACCTGTTAGAAAGGCCGCACGTGCAAGGCTCTCGGCTGTGGTCAGAAGAACTGGGTCCACGAAGTCGCGTGTCTGCAGCTTCAGTGTGGAGGTGGGGGTTGGTTGGTTGGTTTTGTTTCTCTGGGGTGCCGCGGTGGCTTTCAGATGTACGCTCCTCCCTGCAGCTGTATTTCGGACTTTTCTCCCTTTTTACATCCACGGCCAAGTAACACTGAGAACGATTCAGGTAACCGGCCCTTCGGCTTTGGCTTCTCAGCATGTCAGAGCCGCCAGAACAGGTTTGTACAAAGGGTTTTAAGCGGGTGCTGGGTCCCCCATCCCAGTGCTCCGTGGTGCCGGATGCCTGGGCTTTCTCCCGGCGCAGACATGTGTCTCAGCAATGTGGACGAGTGGAGCTGTCGGAAAAGGGTGCCGGTGGGATGAATTTCTTGCCCACGCTGTGCGGGCGACTCTGGCGAGGCAGCGGGGAGCTCTGCGTGCCGCAGCAGCCCGGGCCCGCCTGGGATGGGGAGCACGGGGGGCCTGGCTGGCCGCGTCCAAATGGCCTTTTCGGAGGCACTCGGTCTCCTCAGGGCCCGTGACCCCCGCGTGTCCGCAGTCTTTGTGAGCGGCAGCGAGGGGAAAGGCTCGCTGCTGTCCCTCTGCAGGGAGGGCTGCAAGGCCCAGTGTTCCTGGAGCGGCCGGTGCCAGCGAATGACCCGGGACACTTGGCTGGCGGTGGCAGCCACTGCGGCGTGCTCCCTTCCTGCCCCATTACCGTCGCAGGAACAAGGGCAGAACTTTGCTCCCTCCCTCGTGTTTTGCGCTGGACAGCCTCACGCCTTCTGCAGTTTCCACAGCAGTTATTAACTTCAGCGGAGTCGGTGTCTGTGTCTTGCACGGTGAATTGCTTCTGTTACTGCGGACAGTGTCCAACAGCCTTTTCCCCTGCAGCTTTGTCCTGTCCCGTCAGCTGTAACGGGATGGAGAAGAAGGTGCCAGGGGAGCGGAGGTGATGCTCGGCAGGGGCTTTACACAGAGCTGTGTTTTGCAAACCTTTCCACCGTGGCAGAGAGTTGGCAGCAAGGCTTGTGAAGTTGCGTTGCTGGGGAGATGCTGAGCATCCTGCTGCCGTGGGCAAAGAGCAGACCTCTGCTCTGTGTCCCTGCCCCTAGGCACTGTGATCCTGGTGTGCAAGGACCCTAAAAACGAAGACAAATCCAGGCAAAAAATGGAGTGAGGAAACGTGGACACATTCAAGTGCAAGTGCGAGTCCAGGTTTTACCAGGTTAGAGCGAGAGGCATAGGTAGGGTTTGAGAGACCAAAGGAAAATTGCTGCAGTGAGCGGGAGGGCGGGAGCATTTGCTGCACAGATACGTGATCGAGGTTTATGTTACAGCCCTGTGGGTATGAGGGAGAGGATCGTCCTGGTTACAGGCTTCAGCCTGTTCCTTGTCCTTTTTGCTGTGAGCCGAGTCTAATCAGGACACAGCACAGCATTGTTGTCACGGCAGTTGCCTCTGTCTGCTTCCCACACATCGGGGTTTTCTCAAATCTAAGGAAACTTGCATGAATCGTGTATTTTCTTTAATTCATTGTAGGCTGTGTTGAAACTCCTCTCCCACTGGAGAGGAACCAGTGTAGAACCCCTGCGCTGAAGCAGACCATCCATGGAGGTTGATTTGTGTTTTGATTCTGAATTTAATGTGACGTTGTCAGATTGTCTTTTATTGGGAGTCACTTTAAAAAACAACCACCACCAAAAAACCAAAACCAAACACCAAACAAAAAACCCCAAAACCTAAAAGTAAAACCAGGAGAGAAATTTAGTTGGATGAGGCTTTGAGCAGCCTGGTCTGATGGAGAGTGTCCCTGCCCACGGCAGGGGGGTTGGAACTCAATGACCTTTAAGGTCCCTCCCAACCCAAACTATTCCATGTTTTGGTGAAATGAGCAAACAGAGGAGGAGGACAAAAAAGGAAGGGAGAGGCACCCGGGTGATCTTGTAGTGGTAACTGATCCAGATAATGAACGGTTTAATGACTGTGCCTGTTCTTACCTGATCATGCAGTGAAAGTTCTCTGCCCCACGTGCTGGCCTTTCTAGCCCTGTCCAGTGATGCTGCCAGTTGCTGACCAAAGCTAGAAAAACAGAGTTTGGTTGTTTGGGTTTTTTGTTGTTTGGTCAGTGGGTTTTGTTTTGGGGTTGGGTTTTTTTTTGGCAGGGTTGGAGATTTTTGTTTGTTTTGAAGTGTTCAGTGCTCCTGTGCCTGTGAAGTCTCTACCCGCTTGCTCTGGGTACAGTAGCTGGCGTATTGAAGGTGGTTGATGCAGTTAATGGTGCTTACAGCTTGTCCAAAACCCAAAGTTCAGAAGAGCTGCAAGACAGTTTGCAGAGGGGAAATGCAGCTGCATTGCCCTCTGCCGCTCAGGGCCTCTTCTGCCATCAGAAAAGATCTGCCGGGAGAGCGCAGCATCTGTGCCTGACATCCTAGTGAGTCAGATCTTGGAGCTTTTAGGGTGGTTTTGGTCTACGCACAAATACTGTAATCAGGAAGCTGTTACCACAGGAACTGTTCTGTAGTGATTTCTAGCACTGGATTTCTAGCTCGAAAATGAGGAATTAGAACCACCAACACACATGCAATCGTATGGGGTGTTCTGCATTATACGAATGATGGCAAAGCTTTGCAAAACAAAAGGATTTCTGAAAGTATTCCATTTATTTGTCTTTTTAAATGCATAACAAGTCTCTGTAGCCTCCAAGAACTAAACTTCATTATTGCATTTAGCAGTAACTTTAGCTGCCCTGCCTCAAATAAATGTCAACCATAGATGAGTTTTCCCCATTTGCATTTAGCTTAGCCTTTATTCCTCACACGGAGTCAATCCAGAGCCAAAGGAATTAGGAGCATAAATATTCAGTTCCTTACTTGCTTCTGATCCTGGGAAGTATAGTATTAAAATGTGAGGTAAAGACCTTTCATGGCAAAGTGGCAAAAATGTAAATATTTAGAGAATTTAGAGCATGGACCATAAAAAACTGCTACCACTTAGGACGGTTTCTTAATGAAGCTGTGCCCTAGGGAGGATTACTTTGGGGATTTAACCTTATTTTTCCTTTTCTTTCTCCTTTTTCTTTTCTCCTGACTGAGGTCTCTGACCAGGTGTTAGCAGAGGGGAATGCAGATGGATACGCAGCTGCGAAGGTGACAGGGCCAGTGGAGCAGAGACAGCAGTCTGGGGATGAGATGCTAGTTTGTGGGCTTCTGTTGCAGGAATAATTCCTACAAGCAAACAGAGAAAGTTCTGGTGTTGGGTGCAACGGTCACCAACAGGTAGCGGGTTTCTCCCTTGCCAGAGTGTTGAACAGATTTTTCTGGCAAGCAGGACAGAGGAGGATCTCTGTGGGTTGCAGCTCTTGCAATCCGTTGGAGCAGAAGAATATATCTCAATTGCATAAATACCTTTGAAGAGAATTTTTTTTCAGATATGAACATTTGAACTAAGAAAGGAGGTGAAATGTTCAGTCAATCATGTGTGCGTATGCACCTGTGTCTGAAGTCATTGTCGAATTTCAACAAGCTAACAGAAGAATGTTAAGGATTATCTTAAAGCTTGCACTAATTTGAGGACAAATAAAAGAAAGAAATCTTATGAATAAGAGAAGTTCTGTGTATACTAGTTATATGAATACTCAGTAGGAGAAATACCAGTGCAGGGTGCCAGCAGTGCGTTTAGCTTTGTGATAACGCTGTTTGCTGAACTGAGTGGTGGTTTATAGGTGATTAGCATGTATAATTGTTTGTTGTTTTTTTTTTTTTTACAGACTAGTAAAGGAAATGGATCATGTCTCTCCTGAGAAAAATGATGTGAAAAGCTGTCCCCGGGACTCAGGATATGACAGCCTGTCCAACAAGCTCAGTATATTGGACAAGCTGCTCCATACTCACCCGGTGTGGCTTCAGCTTGGTCTGAATGATGCTGAAGCCTTGGAAATTCTGCAGGCCCAGCCTCCTGGGGTAAGAAGTTACATTTCAATTTATTTGATGCAAGTGTTTAAAAAAAGCCCAAACAAAGAAAAAACAAACAACAAAACCCAAACCAAACAAAACCAGACCAAAAAAAACCAAATTACAGCTCCAGAGCTGAAGCTTGCTAACCAGGGTTGTGTGTAACAGATGGATTTCCCCTATAACGAGAAAGAATAGATAAATGGGAAATGTCAGCATTTTATCCTTCGCTGGTACCTGCGTTAAAGTTGCTGTGACAGAACCGGGCCCTGTCTGCCTGGATGGGGCTGATGGCACATTTCGAATGCTGCCTCCATGCTGGCACAGCAGGATTGCACAAATGGGCTGGTGAGACACAGGAGCACTCCATCACAGTCTCCTCCAGACTCTGAAGCTTGACTGCAAGGCTCAGGATGTGCTGTGTGTTAAACTGGAGGGCTCAGAAAAGGGCATAATGGACTTGGAGTCATGTCTGTGTTACACAAGGATGAGATGCTTTTCTGAATGTCCTGCTGACATTTTACCCAAGCTGTTGGTCCTGATACAGTAATGACCTCGTAAAATTCTGAGATGTTTTATACAGCTCAGAGATCGTGAAGTTGTTCTGGTTCCTTTTGTCTATATTCTGTCTCTAGTAAGGCATCTGTGATGAAGCTAAAACCGTGTCCTTCTTCCTTCTCCATGACAGATATTTCTGGTTAGAAAATCTGCAAGATTGCAGAAGAAAGTCATCTCTCTGCGTCTCCCCAGTGACTGTGGGTCCTGCCTAAAAGAATTTGCAATAAAAGAAAGCACATACAGTAAGTTGGGTGTTATATACTTTTCAGCTGTTTGTCACCCTGTATGAGCCAGGAGCACTCCGCACTGGTGATACCCAAAGTCATGCAAATACTGCCACAGGCTGCAGAGAGCTCTGCGAGTGGGTCAGGCATGTCCTGGAGAAGGGAAGATATACAGGAATGCTTAAATCTGTGATGGAACATTTCTTTTATGTACCTTGCGGAATCCAGGATTCAGCGATTATTATAGGTAGCTATCCTCATCTGTAGAAACAGTCTGTAATCCTGTCTGCTCCCCATGAAATGTTCTTGTACTCAGGGGACTGTTCTTGGATGCATCTCTGTCATGAACTCACGCTATCTACAAATCTGGGTGTGGTGGTTTTGTTTTGGTTTTTCTTTTAGTGTAATAACTAGATGGATTTTAACCCTTTGGAACTGTTTCTGACAGGAGTTCAAAGATTTTTCTTTATTAATTCCAACTATATTTGTTCCCTGTTTTCTAACAGAAATGAGCAAATGTTAGAGTTACAGTCAGTTTCAAAACAATACTGCCCTGATCTCTTAAAGGGAGTGGGTGAAAAATATGTTTGAGATACAGGAATGGAAGAAGGAAGCTGCAGCTGGTGAGTGTATATGGTGCAGAAACTGCAAGTGGAGCAAATGGGTCAATTTAACAAGAAAGTAAAAACTGCAGTAAAAATTGGCAACAATTTCAGTTAAACTTCCCTGAAGCAGAGGGTCTGTAGTTAACTTCTATAAGTAAACTGAGATAATTTTGTTGAGTTTTTCCATTTTACTGCTCCCAGCAACAAGAAGTTAATTCTATGTGTCTGGTTTTGGTCCCAGTTACAAACAAGGCATGGGAACGAGAAGAGAAAGCTGTCGGGGAGAGTGGATCTAAGCGTGATCTAGGGCTGTGTTTGTAGGCTTGTTATACTAATGAATTCCCTCTCTCCTGTCTAGAAAATAAAATAATAGTATATTGTCTTTCATGAATAAAATTTTACCACAAGGGGGAAGTATCTACTGATGTTTTTACTCACCAGACATAGCTGAGGCTTTAACTGTAGTTGGGGATCTGAACACTCATCTTCTCTTAGCCCGCCCCGGACCACCTGCTTGTTACTGCCTGCGTTGGTGGTGTCTCTCTTCAAGAAATCCCTTTTTCCGGGCACATAAATGACCAGGTTGACCTGTCCTTCAGCGTGACGGCTGGATGAAAGATCAGTATGTGACTGAAGTCTTCCTCTGGTGCACATGTGGACTTCATAGTCTGTAGCACTGGAACCTTAGCGTGGGGGAGCTGGGCTTACAGCGTGGAGTACTGCCAGAATTACATCTTTGCTGCTCACTGAGAGGTGTTGCTGAAGTGTCCAAAGCTGCTGCGTGGTTTTCGGCTTTCCCTACCAAGCCTGAGGGTCTGCCTTGTTTCAGCCCAAATGTCTGAAGCGTCTGCAGCAGTGGAAGTACTCTCCTTGGGAGAGGAATTTCAGAAGCATAGTGGCAGTGTGCGCACCAGGCCAGGCGGAGATTCACCCCCAGCATCTGGCTTTTCTAACTCGGGGATGGGCTGAAGCAATCACAGACTTCACATTCACCCCTTTGCAGAGGTTGTCCAAGGCTGCAGGAGACTGGTGTTTGTGTGCTTCAGGAACCTGTCTTATGCTGCCGTCATATTTCATAAATATTCTCCCTTCTGTTCTGGTCTTGGTCATGTCCAGAGTGAGAGACCCGGATCGTTTTTACTCTAGGAGCAGCTTCCACTTAATCTTTGTAGACACTGGGTGAGCTTTGCCACTGAAATCAGAGCGAGCTTGGTGTAACTGAGGTGGCAGTCACTTCGATGTCGTTATTACTGTGAAGAAGTATTTATATCAATAAGAAAGTGGTATGGAGTGGGGAAAAATGAAAGGCATTGCTCCTGTCTTCCTTCCCCCATTGTGCAAGGCAATGGCACAAAGCAGAATTGTCTTGAGTTTTTTTAAAGGGTTTTCAGGTTAAATGGTTTTCTTGATGTGAATGAAAATTTGTTATCTCCCATGAGATCCTAACACATCTGGGGAGAAGACAAGTCGGTAAGATGGAATGCAAGAGGAGGAAATAAGAGATTTGAAATTCGATAGATTACTACACGGGGCAAACAAAGCCTCAGTTATTGATTATTGTCTATTAGCAAAACGTTGTGCAATTCTAGTCACATCTGATCTGTTTCCCAGGAATTAGACCATATGTTTGGAATACAGAAACAAAGCCACCTCCACAACTGTCAGTATATTGAAAATGCTTTTAGCAGAGACATGTACTCTTCTACACAGTTGTTTTCTCTTAAACAAACAGCAGCTGGTTTGATGGTGCAAACTTACTAATTTTATGCAAAAATCTGAGATGCATTTTATTAAGCTTTTCTGAGAAATGGTGGATAGATGTATGATTCTTTCCCTCTTGTAACTTTCTTTGCAGCGTTTTCGTTGGAGGGGTCTGGAATAAGTTTCGCAGATTTGTTCAGGCTCATTGCTTTCTACTGTATCAGCAGGTAAGATGCTGTTATGTTCTGAGTCCTGTTTGATAGACTGAAAAAAAGAGAGGCTCGAGGACTTGGTTCAGTGTGATATTTATGTTGCCAATCTACAAATATTCCGGGTTGGAAGGTAAGGGGAGAAATAAGAGATGAGAATTGGAAGCAAATCTCTCTGTCTTATTTGGTACTGATTATTGGAAGGCGGGTGGTGTGTTACCCACCCAGCTGTGAGGTGCTGCCGAGCTGAACTTGACTTTAGCTGATATCTTGTAATGCTTTCTTAGCTGCTGTGTAACTCATTTAAAAGCACAATACACTCTCTTGCAGTGTCCATTTCTTGGAATTGCTAGCAAAAAGTATTTTTGGAACATAATGGAAAAATGTCAGATCCCACTATAGAATATGACAACTGAGAGATATGAATGTAGGTTGTCAGCAGCAAAAGTGGCCTCACCAGCTTTACAGTTCAAGTTGCCCAACTTGTTTTCCAGGTAGTATGCAGAGAAAAAATAGCTGGTGTTTTTTATCTTTTGTTTTCAATTTGACTTTAGTTTACTGGTGAAAACTTGCAGACTGATGCTCCATTTCTCCACAGAAGGACACAGCCAAGCTGCGCATCTGCGTGTTTTCTGAAAGAAGGGGGGAGAGGCAACTTTGATGGTCTTGGTCCTTTTGCTGGAACGAGGTTGCCAGTTAGTGCTGACAGTGGTGGTGTCTGGTGTGCTCCCTCTGATCGCTGCTCACTAGGGATGTGCTTAGGTTGCTGTGCTTGCTCTTTGTGCTTGTGGTGGAGAAGCATCCAGACCCTCAAAGTGCCTACAGGGAGCATGCAGCAAATGCAGGTTTCTCGGCTTTAGTTTATCCCTTTTCTTTCACTGACAGCTCCGAGTTGCTTCGCATTTGCTGAAAGTAAGCCCACAAACACACAGTAGCTTGTTGCCTTGCTGATGAGTCTCGTAACCGAGAATTTCTCTCTGCAAAGTGGCTTTAATCTTCTTATTGGTATTTCAGTCAGCCAAGCATCAATTCAGTATCCTGATGCAGTCAGGCCTCCTGTTCAGGGAGCGCATACAAAACTGCAAACCCAGGCTCTTCACCTTTTATCGTTCTGTTCCTTTGGGGAAGGGGAAGGAAGTGAAAAGAGTGGCGATCACAACTTAGACATAGTATTAAGGCTTTCTTAGTGCATCTTCTCAAACACAACTTTAGCTGCAAACCCATCCACAGATAGCAGTCATAAATACTTCAGCTGCAAACCTGTCCAGAGGTTTCAGTAAATGAAGCTCACTCTTTGACTGTGGGTATGCTTTTGGGAGCAGATGGTTATTTCCCTGTTCAGTGAAGAAACATCCAGAGTGTTTCTGTTTGCCTGATGTTTAAGTGGCAGCATCAGCCCAGCATCCTTGTCCTCTTCAGGCAGCAGTCTAGGTTTGCTGGGGATGCATGAGGAACTTAGGGAAGAAGATAGGTAGCGACTGTGAGAAAGAGAGAATACAATTTGGTAAATCACAGTAAAACCATGATGTAAAACAGGATGACCATGAGCCAGCCCTGTGCCCTCGTGGCCAAGAAGGCCAATGGCATCCTGGGGTGTATCAGAAGGGGGGTGGTCAGTAGGTCAAGAGAGGTTCTCCTCCCCCTCTACTCTGCCCTGGTGAGACCTCATCTGGAATATTGTGTCCAGTGCTGGGCCCCTCAGTTCAAGAAGGACAGGGAACTGCTGGAAAGAGTCCAGCGCAGAGCCACGAAGAT